>CM076581.1:1273575012-1274142295 GCA_034641835.2 Pinus albicaulis | reverse complement strand
TTTTTACCTTATCTAGATACTTCGTCATCCAAGAATTTTTCCCTTTCAAAAAAATTGTCAATTTTCACAAATATTGCTATAAATCCCAAAGAAATCTTTGCTAAAGCTGATATAGGGGACGATAGCATCGGTAAACTTAATAAGCCTGAAATAATTAAGTTGTCTAAAATTTTATCACTACACACAAAACAAAGAAATACAAGACTGTGAAAAAAAATTAAGAATGCTTATGTGTGTAGGCAGGCTAGTCTAAAACCTTGTAACACCACCATTGTTCTAAAAAGCCTTCCTTTAAAAAAGAATCATGAAAATTTTGAGCAGTTGAGTTCACTTAGAAAGAAGGAAAAGGGACATAGTCTTTGTATAGACTTTAGGTACCAGGAGCAACCCTTCCAAAAGAACAAGTAATTTTTTACTAAAAAATATCATACTTTACAAAGGGTAGGGTTTTCTAACCAAATCTCATTGCATGATAGTTTTTCAGGTTACCATTAGATGATACCACTTCAGATCAATTAGCTCAAAGATTTTTTCAAATTTCCTTGGGACAGTTGCATGCTTAAACAAATACTTCCCGGGCTAGAAATTGCTGGAGATACTTTTCGAAAAACTATACCTTCAGTTTTAAATTTATCTACTATGGTATACATGGATGACTTCATCATTTGTTTTAAATATGATAAAGAATACCTTTCCTACTTAAAGAGGATCTTTGACACAAACATATTTGAGGAGCAAAGGTCAAAGAAGAAGCACCAAGGGGATCATGGATTTTCTGAAAACTCTTGAATAATCCTTATACCATGTTGTCAAATAGACGTAACTATGTTTTCTATTTACAAGAGCTGAATGGAAAAAATATGTTAGGAGATCCTTTTGAAGACAGGATGCTCAAACACTACTTTTGTCAAGATCCTTAGCTTTAAAATTTTCACTCATTGTACATACCATTGTGTGAAGAAAGAGTCACAAAGACAAAAACACAAAAACATAGGAAAAAATGGAAATGAGGGCAGATTCAAAAAACAAGGTACATCCCCATACCAAAAAAATTGTAATACTAAAAGTGTGCAAGCCTAAATGCCACTACTGGTGCAAAAATAACGTCTTGTTTAGTCAGCTAGCCTAATCATGGTTGAACATGTTTTAAATTTATTGTCGATAAGTTAGTGAAAATAATGCTGGTCAAATCATTGAAGCTCGACTTGTCGAAGAAAATAGATTAGGAAAGAAAGATACTAGCTCCACATGCTCAAAACAGAACCAAGAAGAAAAATAGGGATGGATAGCAAACTATGTATCCTAGCCCTGATTTTTCTAGTCTTATTTTGTACAAAAATAACATTTGTGTGCAGCTTTTTTTATGCCACAAAACCATGATAAATCAGATTGTCTAATCCTAATTTAGTCATGTTTCCAATTTCATGTTTTTATCTTAGAGAATGAAGTTTTTCATATTGCTTAATCTTTACAGTCAAATAGACTAGGTAGAGAATAAGAAGAGTTCACTAGCATAATCTGAACTCTTGGAAGAAATAAGTGTAGAAGTAGATATCTTGTTTTTTCTTTCAAAAGAAAAAATTTCAATGAGTTTTCAAGTTCAAGTGCACCCAAGGAAGAGAAAATGTAGCAAAGTCGCTTGGGTAGGTAAAGGTGAATTTGAGCTAATCATGCTTTCAGATTTTCAAAATCACAACTTCATGGAAAGCAGCAACAAAAGAAAGAAAAAAATCCGCCCAATGGATGAGGCACTGGTCTTCATAAACCAGGAGATCTGAAATTCTGGAAACCTCCTGAAAAGGAGTTTCCCTCCCCAAGTGGAGCCACTGTTAGTCGTCAATAATTTTTTTCTTGTTTAGATGACTAAAATGCTTTTTCCTGGATTTCTAGAAGCAAAATTCAAGAATCATGTGAGTTCTAGAAATCTCCTCAAAAAGTAATTTTTCACTATCCTGCTTCTCTGTCGAAGCATGGCCAATCTATCACCCAGACAAGACCAAATATTGGACTAATGTCCCTCACTCTCACTATGTTTTCCACCTCTGCATATAACACTATGTCTCTGTTTGCCTAATCCCTTTAATTTCACAACTTGTTTCGCTAAGTAAACTAAACGATTTCCCTTACTCACCAAGCGCCTCAAGCAATGGTGATGTCAGAACTCCCTTTATAAAGCCCTCTAAAGTAAACAAGGTTTTTTAGTTGTCTAATATGATAGTGCATAATAGAGTGTCAAAACCCTGTCCCCTCATCCAAACCATGATTCAAGCTTTTTCAGTCAAAAACCTATTCCAAGGACATTACAATGAGTCAAATAGGGTCACCTAGGTTATGCACTATCATGGTTCTAAATTCACTATTTCCACAGATATTCAAAGGTTAAGTCAAGAGAACACAAGGATGAAACTTATCATTGTCCAAAGAACATCAAAGACCTCCAAAGATATCCTCTTGACCAAGAAGTAAGCCTGCAAAGGAGAAATTTACCATGTCCAAGGATTTCTGCAGGAATGTTTTGTAAATGGTCAACAACAAAACAGAGTCAAAGAAGGAGGCATAAAAAAACTTATAAAGGCATCCACAGTAGGTAGTGAGATACAGCAGGCTTAAGTTCACGAATGAGATCATTCAAAAGTTATTTGGCTTGAAGCACAAAGTTTTGTAGGGGGACAACTGTCCCTTACTTAATTTTCTGCAAAGTAGTAAAAAAGCTATCAACCTAGCAAGAGGTAAGGTAATGAGAGGCACCATCACAAGAAAACCACTCACAACCAAGAAGAAAGAAGTAAGGTATGGGTTTGATGGAAATCAGGATTTATGACTGTTTTGACCAAACAATAAAGCAATATTATGGTTACAAAGGCAAAAGGACACCTGAACCCCTTCAAATGATCATTGAAGTATTTTTAGACATAAGTAGTGAGTTTGATAAGTGTTTGTTTGAGAAATTAGAGGATAACACTGTTTTTTTTCTAAGTGTCCCTAAAAAACTCAAAAGTTTGGGAAAATGGACAAAGATGGTCCAAATAGTAACAAAGAAACCTCTTTCATCACAGCAGATGGTTTCAAGGGTTTTCAAACTACCTTCTAAGTTTTGGCGGACATGAAGATAAACACTCCACTACACCAAAGGCATAAAGATGATGAAGAGTATTAGCAGGAAGAGGCAAGAAATGTCAGTTCAAAGGCCTCTTTTCTCTAAAGAACAACTAGAGACATATTCCAGTGGCCAAAAGAGACAAATATGGGTAGAAGTTGCCAAAGAAAGAAACTATGAAAACATGGGTCATCATTGATAATGGGAGCTGTCCAAACTTCAGAAGAAACAGTGATCGGAAGACAAAGACTGTGTAGGAACCTACAAGATCAGAAGTGGCCAACAAAACATAAAAATGTTTCAAGATCTCACCTCCCTCACCAGACATATATCATTGTCTAAGTGGCCTAAGGAATAGATATATCCCTGGTTTACTTTCCCATAAAGGTGGCACATCTAAAAAAACCAAGCTTCTGTTGATACTTACTGCTAGGGTATTTCTCCCACCAATAAGTCTTTTCTTCATTTCTTAAAGATAAAAACATGGCAGAATATCAGTCAAAGGGAGAAATGGAAAAAATAATGAGTTTGTTGTGTATAGGTTTTAAAGTAAAAAATAGTTCTTTCTCCAAAAATAGGTTGAGAGGCATAGGCTTGGTGTCTTCAGGAAGGTTGTCAAATTAAAAATAACCTTAAGAGGCCTCCAGCAGTGAAAAAAGAACAATGTTTTAATCAAATTGCCCACCTATAGGACCAAAAGTAGTCAAAGGCACATTGAAAAAAAGTGAAAAGAAATGAACATTATAAAAGTGGGTTTGGCTTCAAATTTATTTTTCAAAAGGTTCTAAAGACCTTTTTGAGTATTCCCCCGCATCGTTTTTCATCTTCAAGAAAGAGAAAGTCGTTGGGAGAGATTTTGAGGGTTTATGTGCAAAAGTGGTAAATTTTCGCAGGCACTACGCACCTGGTCTTTGGTGCTCTGCACAGCAGAGGTGGCCATAGTGTTATTTAACACTGCACTGTGCACCTAGGGCCTGATGCTACACACCTGGGCAGGTGCTACGCACAAGCACAGGAAAGCGCCTAAGCTGCCCGAGCTGCCTATCAACCACCTGGCGCTACGCTTCGACGGGCCCGACTGGCCCATCTCTGACCCGAGTTGACTAAGGCGTGACGCACAGGTGCTACGCATAGGCGCTACACACAGGTGGGGTGTGTCTCAATTTGCTGAAAGGGGCCAAAAAATTTGACTACTCACCTCCAAACCTCCTGTAATCAAAGAAACGAGGTTGGTGGTTCATTTTCTTGCTTCCAAACTTTCATTTTCCTAAGAAAAAGAGACATTTAAAGGCCTATTTTGACCAAACCCTAGGATGCATAAAAAGTCAGTTTTAAATCTCTTGGGTTAGGGTTTTCAAAGGAAAAAACTATTATATATGCAAGAGGAGATTGAGTGACACCAAAAAAACCTCTAAACACTGAGTACACTCCTTGAAATCTTCATCTTGGTCCCCATTTGCAAAATTTTCCCTCACCTCACTAATTGTCATCCTTTGACCTAAAGGTTCCCAAACAAAATCTGAAAATCTTGCTGTGCTAGAACTGGTTACCATGTCTGAAGGAGAAATTCATACCATCAGTGATGAGAGCCAAAGGCCTACCAAGTCTAATCACAAGGGGGGAAGGGCCAATAGGTTTGAGCCCTTAGACACCATTCAATTTACCTCCTCTCCCATGATCCTTTCATGTTTTCAGGATGTTGGGTGTTATCAGTTTTGTGAAAGGTCAAGAAAGTCAAAATCGACTCATAATTGACTAGATTGTTCATCCTTGGCTTACAAAATCACCAAGTTAACCTAGCAGGAGTGGAATTTGAACTCTCATTTGAATCCATTTCAAAAGCAATAGGTATACCAGACATCGGTGAGATATGGTTTAAAACCTAGCTGTAAACAAGGCTGGAAGGTTGTTTTTCCTTTCTCCCACCTGCTAGAGAGGTATGCCTCACTAATGAGGCAAATTATCAGGTATTTCACCTGTAAGGGGAGATACTCCAGGATTTACTCATATCATATAAGGTTACTAATGCACTTCACTAAAGTCAAAATGATGAACCTACCATACTACTTTTTGCGGAGCATTGGCAATATGGCCTCAGTTGTCATGAAAAGAAGCTATGACCGGCAAATGCTGAGCCTTTTCCACCACTCCTTGATCAAAATGATTGTCTTATAGCAGCTAGAGCAACAAGGAATCCCTTGGGAAGTATTCATCTCACATGATGTGTTTACAAACCCCCAAGCCTTCATTCAACATAATCTACCTTCCACTTCACAACCACCTACCTCCACTCCTCCATCATCTCTGCATATGCCTTCTCCAAAAAGAAATCAACCTCCTATCTCTTCTCCTAATGTACCAAGTGAAGAAGCTAACAGTAGCTCCAGTAAGGAGCAAAAAGATGACAATGATGAGGAAGAGGACGGTGAGGTAGAAACTGAGGTAGATGAAGACAACAACGAAGAAGAACAGTAGAGTGATGATGACCAAGAAGAGGCAGTGTCCCAAGAAGGAAACAATGAGCAAGAAAACAGAGTTGAAATCAGTGAGCCCCATGATGAGAAAAAGGGGAAAAATAGTGGGTCTTATGATGAAGAAGATGACACTGAAAATACATATGAAGACAGTGGGGAGGATGCATATGAAAGCAATGAAGAAAAAAAAATGACAGTGACAAGAATGGAAAAAGTAGTCAAGAAACAAAGTTTGAAGTTGTTTTTAGTAGGCAAGAAAATGATAACAATGGGCCAAGTAATGAAGATAATGAGCAGGGTAGTGAAGAAGAGATCAGCCAAAAGAACTCATCTAGTGAAGAAGGAAATGACCCTCACAGTGATGTGTTGAATTATTAGTTAAACTGAGCGGGGTGGGGTGAATCAGTTTAACACATACATGAAATTTTAAAAATTTTCTCTTAAAACTTATTTACACCTTCACTTCATGATCAACTTAATATGTGAGCAATATTTATTAGTGAGCAGCAAGTATCAAACATATTTGTTAATGTAACAGTAGTCTTAATATGTGAGGAACAAGTATTAAGCAGATTAGATAAACCACATCAACACATAGACATCATGCACAGAGACACCAGATATAAGTGGAAACCCATAAAGGGAGAAAACCACATTTTATTATTGTTGTGATGCAAAGGCAAGCTCCAACTCCCTCTCACCACTGATTTTCTGTAGGCACCAACCTACAGGAGACTCCTACCTCAATTCTGCAAGCTACAACTTGCAAGGAAGCTCCAAATCCCTTCAATTTTCTGCAGGCACCAACCTACAGGAGGCTCCAACCTCAGTCAGCTACAATTGACAACTATCAAGCTTCAACTTGATAGGGAAGCTCCAACTTCCTCAATTTATCAACCAGAATGTTTTTTGATTTACCTCAGATATCAGCTCTGTTATGTAGCATCTCTTTCTGCTCTTCTTTTCTTTATCTTCTCTGCCTCAATCTTCTATACTCTGCATTCTCTATATTTACTCTCTCTCTCACCTCTTGCAGCTTTCTTATTTTCTTCAACTCTTTTCAATTATGTTGCACACTCTCTTCTTCTCTCATTCTCTTTTTCGTTAACTTTTTCCCCTTGGATATTACCCTGTTTTATACAAAAATAGCTTCATGTATGTTTGTATTCTACTGGAATTTCGAAACAAACATCCATGTCTCTTTTCCTTCTGCCTTCTCATCTCTTTTTAGCTCACTTAGAAAAATGTAACTGTAGGTGCTTATTTTAATATTACAGTGGGATATTTGCTCTCTTCCGAAGACTTGCCAATGCATCACAACAATATAAATTAGAATCGTTTACATTCAATTACAATGAGAACTCCAGCTCACTCATTCAGCCTCTTGGATGGCTGCGCATTTGTCTTTTCTTTTACTGTGTCTTTGTCCCTTTCGGCTCTATTTGTTTCCTTATTCACTATCGCAGGGTAACGGCCATATGCCATACACTTGTAATTGTGCTTTTTATATCAGCGATTTATATATATATATATATATATATATATATAATTTAATTTCAACTCTCGACATACTTATACAGAGCTTTAGTAAACAAACTGCCACGTCCACTATAACAATAAAGAATCATGTTAATACATAAAAAATGCCCTTTCGGGCCCACTTGCCACACTTTCCGATGCGATATATTACTCCTCGACTTATTCCGATTGCGATTGATGGCAATCATGATTTCCATTTGAATGTATCGACATTCCAGTGCTCCGATGCTCCGATTCCGATGATTCACTGTTTACTGAAACTCAACCATATATGAATCATAGTTTATAAAGCCCATCGGGTCCGGTCTTTCATCGCAATCGCAATATTTTAATATATTTCTCCGATGTTCTGCTTTTTTCTGATGCGATTGACCAATGTTCACTGTATTTTGCCGATGCGATGAATCACTGTTCACTGTATTTTTCTGATGCGATGAATTACTGTTCTGTCGATGCGATGTATGGGTCCGAAACTCAAACACACATATGAATCATGACTTATTGATCCATCGGGTCCGCATTTCAATCGGAACTCTTGTCAACATGTTCCGCTGCCCCTAGATTCTCTGATGTGATGGCATACCCTTAAGCCAGACTTCAAACACATATGAGTCACTGTGTATAATGAATCGGGTCTGGAACTCAATCACAATTGCAATATTTTGATAACAAGTTTCGCTGCCAGCTTTTCTCCGATGCGATTGGGTGAGGGTCCCACAACATAAGACTTTTGTTTGATTTAAATCTAAACATAAATTTTGTATTCTTAATTTCGCATCCATAACCATAATATATATATACGCCTTGTACTTTAACCATTAGCATGAGATTTTATGATGTATTCAATTCACGAGCCCACATATATTTGATAAACTTTACACCTTTAATTCATTCAAATGCCAGCGCCCTTTGAACATCTAAACCCACATACAAATGCATTATATAAGATTTGATCTTTATATATATATATCAATATATTACAGACCAACACACACATATATATATATATACTCCGCATAGATCAAAAGTCAGACCATGTATTGGACCCTTTGTTTAAAAGACGCTACCCTTTGTTTGATATATATGTATACTTTGTCAATGGTTTAAAACTAACATTGCTCGTTGGGCCCACGATGCATTGCACCCTGCCTTTATATATTGCGCACCATATAAATATATATGGTTTGGACCTTTTCATATAAGGCGCAACGTAAATGAGGTGCTGCATATATATAAGCTCTATGTTTCAGCTTTAGTGTATCCTCCAGCATGGGTTATGATTCTCAAAATAAGGTTTATATATATACTTTGCCGCTTGGGTTAAGATTCCCAGAATTGTGTTTATGTATCCTCCAGCTGTGGTAAGGATTCTCGGAATTTATGTTTAGTGTATCTACCAGCTGGGGTAGTGATTCTCGGAATAACGGCTCTGCCTCTGCTTCTGCCTTTTTGCAATAACGGCTCTGCCTCTGCCTCTGCTTTTCTGCAATAACGGCTCTGCCTCTGCCTTTGCCTTTCTGCTTCTTCCTTTGCTGCTTTTGCCTCTGCCTTCGTTGTACCTCTGCTACTCGACCTCTGTGTCTGCCTTCGTTGTACCTCTACTGCTCTACCTTTGCCTCTCTCTGCATCTGCTACCTTCTTTGCCATCAATGACAATATTTCCAACAGTCTCCCCCTTTGGCATTGATGGCAATACACTTTCTCTGTGGCAATATAATTTCTCTGTTTGCCTGCTCTTCCTCCCCCTTTGACATCAATGGCAAGGGGTTTCACATCTCGTATTGTAGATTCTATCCTTTTTCAACATTTCTTGCATTTCCTCTCTCTAAGATCTTTTGACTTTGTACCCTGCTGCTCCAAACTTTGGATTAGATCTAAAAAACTGACCCTGAATCTCTTATGCTGGATGTATTCTTGCCATAATCCTTTTGATCTTGAGGACATATTTTATCCTTCCCTTGCTGGCTGATCTCCCCTTGGAATGATATTCTTGTTTCTTTTCTCCCCCTGAAACTGTGCTTTCTCTTCATATCAGAGAGTAGCATCTACAAATACTACCCCTAGTCTATTTCTCAAATATTCAAATGGTTCTCTAGCAAGCGGTTTGGTAAATATATCTGTTGTCTGTTCTTTTGTTGGTACATACTCCAATTTTACTATCTTCTGAGCCACTTGTTCTCGGAGAAAATGATACTTGATTGGGATATGTTTAGTTTTTGAGTGAAGCATAGGACTTTTAGATATACTTATAGCACTTGTATTATCACATTTGATTGAGATGGGTTCATCAATGCTTACCTTCATGTCTTGGAGGGTTTGCTTCATCCACATGACTTGTGTACAACATGCTGCTGCTGCTATATATTCTGCTTCTGCTGTAGACAGAGAGATAGATGTTTGTTTCTTGCTTAACCATGCCCCCAGACTTTCTCCTAAATAGAAAGCACCTCCATACACTTTTCCCTGTCTGCTTCTTAGCCCAGTACGCATGCAGTAGCCCATGTTTGTCAAGGTGAAGCTTTTCCTTTAAGTTAAGTCCATACTATGATGTTCCTTGTAGATATCTAAATATTATTTTGACTGCCAGAAGGTGGTTTTGTTTAGGTGCTGCTTGATATCTAGCCACTAGTCCTACTGCTAGCATGATGTCTGGTCTTGATGCTGTTAGATACAATAGACTTCCTATCATGGATCTGTAGAGTTTTTTATCTATATCAGCAGATCCATCCTCAGCACACAGCTTGAATCCTGTGATCATGGGAGTTGACACAGGTTTGCAGTCTTCCATTTTGAACTTTTTCAACATTTCTTTTAAGTATTTTTCTTAGATGAATGTGCCTATGTTCTTTTGCTGAATTTGAAGTCCTAAGTAGAAACTGAGTTCTCCAATCATGGACATCTCAAACTCTAATTTCATCTTCTCAGCAAACCCTTTTGCTAGTTCATCTCTGTTGCTTCCAAACATAATGTCATCAACATATACTACAACAATCAGGAGTTCATTTTCATGGGCTTTTATGTATAGATTGTTGTTTACTCCACCTCTCTTAAAGCCTTGTTTTTGCAAATATTTATCCAGTCTTGAGTACCAAGCACGAGGAGCCTGTTTCAGTCCATATAGAGCCTTCTTCAGTCTGCACACATAGTATTCTTTGTCTGTTAAAGAGAAACCTTCTGGTTGTTCCATGTAGACTTCTTCTTCTAGATCTCCATTCAGAAAAGCAGATTTTACATCCATTTGATATACCTTGAAGTCTTGGTAGCATGTAAAGGCTAGAAACATTCTCATGGCTTCCATTCTGGCTACAGGGGCAAATGTTTCATCGAAATCAAGTCCTTCGATTTGTGAATATCCTTTGCAAACAAGTCTGGCTTTATTTTTGATTACCTGTCCTTCCTCATTCATTTTATTTTTGAATACCCATTTTGAGCCTATGACATTTTTCTCAGTGGGTCTAGGAACTAGTTCCCAGGTATTGTTTTTCTCAATTTGGTCCAATTCTTCATTCATTACATTCACCTAATACTTGTCCTTGCTGGCTTCTTCAAATCTCTTTGGCTCTATCTGTGATAGCATGGATATGCATACCTCTTATGTTTGTTCAATTAGCTGCCTTCTTGTCTAGACCCTTACTTTCTTGTCTCCTATGATCTGATCTTCAGGATGATTCTTCTGAGTGTATCTTGAGGGGGCTTTCGAGCTCAGCTTTGCATCTTCTGTTGTGTTTCTTGTTTCATTATCATTTTGGTTTTCTTCTTCATGGTTGTCTGATGGACTGCAGCAGTCTGTATCTCTTGTATTGTTTGGAAGTTCTTCATCAAACCTCACGTCAATACTTTCTACTATCTTTCGAAGAGTCTTGTTGTAGCACCTGTACCCTTTACTTTTGGAAGCATAACCTAGAAAAATCCCTTCATCTGCTCTTGCATCAAATTTCCCAAGACTTTCATCATTATTCTTTATGTAACACTTGCTTCCAAAGATTCTGAAATGTTTGATTGAAGTTGGCTTTCCATGCCATAGTTCATAGGGAGTCTTGTCACTGCTTGGCCTTAAGTGAGCTTTATTAAGGATATGCACTGCTGTGTGTACCGCTTCTGCCCAGAAGGTTTGAGAAGTATTATTCTCTTGCATGATGGCTCTGGAAATTTGTTGAACAGATCTATTTTGTCTCTCTACTACTCCATTCTACTGAGGTGTCCCTGCAATAGTAAATTGTTGTTTTATGCCATATTCATTGCATAGATCTGCAAAGTCATAATCTGTGAATTCACCTCCTCTGTCCGATCTGATGCATTTTAGCTTGCATCCTATCTGATTTTCTGCTAATGCTTTGAATATTTTGAATTTGTCTAGAGCTTCTGATTTATTCTTGAGAAATGCAACCCTTGTCATTCTGGAGAAATCATCGATTATTAGCATGAAGTAGGATTCTCCACTTGGTGTTTTAGTTCTTGCAGGTCCACACAGATCCATGTGCACAAGCTAGAGTGGTCTACTTATTGATAACTCATCTTTGGCCTTAAATGATGTACGGGTCTGTTTACCCAATTGACAAGATTTGCATATGGTATTATAAGGCCTTTTTATTTCTGGCATGTCTCTGATCGATTTCTTTTTGCTCAGTCTGATGATATGATCGAAGCTGAGATGTCCCAATCTCCTATGCCATAACCATGACTCCTCAAGTTTTCTAAGATGGCATGCTTCATCTTCCTCTTTCACGACGTAAACATTGCTCTCTGTTCGAACACCTTTGAGCATAGTCTTACTTGTGGTGCTTGATCTGACTTCACAGTCTTATGCTCTGAAAAGAACTTTGCAACCTTTATCACACATTTGACTAACACTCAGCAAATTTGCTTTCAGCCCATCTACAAATAGTACATATTGGGCCTTACCTCTGCCATTATCTAAGCTCACTGAGCCCTTTCCCTTGATTTTCCCTAATTTATAATTGCCAAAAGTAACTTTACCAGTTTTCTTTTCATCAAAAGTTATAAATTTTCTCCTGTCTCCAGTCATATTCTTTGAGCAGCCACTGTCCAGATACCATTGGCTTTTCCGATCTTGAGCAGTTAGAGCTAGGTCACACTTATTCTCCTTCTTTTTCCACTGGAGGCATCCTTTTGTTTGGTATCTTTTGTTAGATGATGAATCACATCCTTTCAGAGGACATTTGGAAGGCATATTTCCAACTTGATTGCATATACAACATTTGATCATAGTTTTTGCAGAATTGTGATTATGAACAAAATTTCTTTGATTCATAAACCTCCTTGAGGTGTTGAACATCAATCTTTGTCCATAATTTCTACATTCAATAATTTTATGGCCAAATTCCTTACATTAAAAACATTAACCATATAAATTATTTGCATACCTGATGTAAGGTTGTTTTCTCCATTTGTTTGTTTGAGACAATCTCTTCACTATTTGCATCTTTTGCTGGTTTAAATTACTCCTCCTTGCATGAAAATATGTAGCAATGTGTCCCTGCTTGTGGCAGACATAACAAGTGGCATTCTTCATAGGAGGGAAGAATCTCCTTTGATGGCTTTCAGATTTGACATACTCAGGGGCATATAAATCTTTTCCTGTTGTTTGAGTATTTCTTTCATTCATTGTTATTAGAGGATTTTTCTGGGTTCTGTCTCCTTCCTTACAAGTTTCTTCTTTTGTAGGCACTATTTGAGCTTCTTCATCATCCTTCTTTGATTTTACAAAAATAATCTCTCTGTTTTCCTTTTATTTGTTTTTACTTGATTCTCCTTCATAGCCTATTCCATTTTTTATCATAGGCGATATTTGAGCAACCAGAATTTCATTTAACTTACTAGAGTTTGTTGTTTGAGAAGAGTTTATAACCACTTTCCTTTGAGAATTTTCTAATTTCTTCCTGAGACATACTACTTCTTCTTCCAACTTTTCTTGTTCCTGAGTTTTTTCCTTGATTTGCTTAAGTAACATGTCCTCTATCTTCTTGGCTTCTTCAAGCTCTATCTTTAGCTGCATCAGGACTTCTGAATTCTGTTCTTCTCGTACATACTTGAGGAGAATGTCCTTTTGTTTTCTGCATTTCAGCTTGAGTCTATCAATCTCTTCCAGAGCAATTCTTAGCTCCCCCTCAAGGTTGACTTCACCTTCTTCTTCTTCATCTTCTAGCAAGAGACCTTCAAGTTCTTCTATAGCCATCAATAAAAATTCAGAGGTTCCATCTTCACTTGAGAGTTCATCTGGATCTTCAGATGTATTGCTGTCTTGTTGAGCATAGAAGGATTTTCTGCTGAACTTCTTTCCTTTTTGCCTGTTCTTTGATGTATTTTTCTCTAACTCTTGAGCCTGATTCCTTACTTTCTTGTGAGGACACTTAGCAGCATAGTGTCCAACTCTTCCACAGTTAAATAATTTGAAAGGAATTTTACCTTTGTATTTACCTGAGCCTCTATCCAATTTCTTGACAAATTTTGCCTCTTCTTCATCCGAGAAAGAGCATATGTCTTCCTCTTCTTCTTTCTTCTTTTCTGTTTTAAAGGCTTCCTCCCTCGTACTTGGCTTCTTCTGTGGGAGCCTCATCTCGTATGCTGTTAAATTTCCAAGAAGCTGGTTCATGGTCAAGGTCTCCCAATCAACTGTTTCTTCTATTGTAGACACCTTGGGATTAAACCTGGATGGAAGAGATCTTAGAATCTTTTGCACAATTATACTTTCTGGCATGGTTTCTCCAAGAGCTTTCATATTGTTAACAATTTTTGCAACTTTTAGGAAGAAACTGTCAATGTCTTCATCATCATTCATTTTTAAGTTCTCAAACTGGGCTCTATAGACTTGAAGTTTGGCAGTCTTTACTTTCTTGTCTCCCTCATGGATGTTCTCCAGAGTATCCCACATCTCTTTGGCAGTGTCTTTGTGCATTACTTTGATAAAATCTGCTTCACACAATCCATTCAAGATGGCATTCATGGCTTTTGTGTTAGCTACAAAATATTGTTTGGATTCTTTCTCTGATTCAGTTGCCTTTGGGGCATATCCTAATTCCACAGCACCCCAAACTTCTATTCCTAGAGACATTATGTATGTCCTCATCCTGATTTTCCAGAAGGCATAATTTGCACCCGTAAAGAAAGGGGCTTTATTGGTTGAGCATCCTTCTTTACTAGCCATCCTGAGAACCTAGAATCTCCTTTCAGTTGTTAAACTGGTACAAAGGAACCTGCTCTGATACCAATTGTTGAACCCTTAGTTAAACTGAGAGGGGGGGGTGAATCAGTTTAACACATACATGGACTTTTAAAACTTTTCTCTTAAAACTTATTTACACCTTCACTTCATGATCAACTTAATATGTGAGCAATCTTTATTAGTGAGCAGCAAGTATCAAACAGATTTGTTAATGTAACAACAATATTAATATGTGAGCAACAAGCATTAAGCAGATTAGATAAACCACATCAACATATAGACATCATGCACAGAGACACTAGATATAAGTGGAAACCCATAAAGGGAGAAAACAACATTTTATTATTGTTGTGATGCAAAGGCAAGCTCCAACTCCCTCTCACCACTGATTTTCTGTAGGCACCAACCTACAGGAGGCTCCTACCTCAATTCTGCAAGCTACAACTTCCAAGGAAGCTCCAACTCCCTTCAATTTTCTGCAGGCACCAACCTATAGGAGGTTCCAACCTTAGTCAGCTACAACTGACAGCTATCAAGCTTTAACTTGATAGGGAAGCTCCAACTTCCTCAATTTATCAACCGGAATGTTTATTGATTTACCTCAGATATCAGCTCTGTTCTACAACATCTCTTTCTGCTCTTCTTTTCTTTATATTCTCTGTCTCAATCTTCTATACTCTGCATTCTCTATATTTACTCTTCTTTTCTTTATATTCTCTGCCTCAATCTTCTATACTCTGCATTCTCTATATTTACTCTTTCTCTCACCTCTTGCAACTTTCTTATTCTCTTCAACTCTTTTCAATTCTGCTGCACACTCTCTTCTTCTCTCACTCTCTTTTTTCGTTCTCTTTCTCGCCTTGGATATCACCCTGTTTTATACAAAATAGCTTCATGGCTGTTTGTATTCTACTGGGAATTCGAAATGAAAAACCATGTCTCTTTGCCTTCTGCCTTCTCATCTCTTTTCAGCTCACTCAGAAAAATGTAACTGTAGGTGCTTATTTTAATATTACAGTGGGATATTTGCTCTCTTCCGGAGACTTGCCAATGCATCACAAAAATATAAATTAGAATCATTTACATTCAATTACAATGAGAACTCTAGCTCACTCATTCATCCTCTTGGCTAGCTGTGCATTTGTCTTTTCTTTGACTGTGTCTTTATCCCTTTTAGCTCTATTTGTTTCCTTATTCACTATCGCAGGGTAACGGCCATATGCCATACATTTGTAACTGTGCTTTTTATATCAGCACTTTATATATATATATATATAATGTAATTTTAACTCTCGGCATACTTATACAGAGCTTTAGTAAACAAACTGCCACGTCCACTATAAAAATAAAGAATCATGTTAATACATAACAAATGACCTTTCAGGCCCACTTGCCACGCTTTTCGATGCAATATATTACTCCTCGACTTCTTCTGATTGTGATTGATCACAATCGCAATTTCCATTTGAATGTATCGACATTCCAGTGCTCCGATGCTCTGATTCCAATGATTCACTATTTACCGGAACTCAACCATATATGAATCATAGTTTATAAATCCCATCGGGTCTAGTCTTTCATCGCAATCACAATATTTTAATATATTGCTCCGATGTTCTGCTTTTGTCCGATGCGATTGACCACTGTTCACTGTATTTTGCCGATGCGATGAATCACTGTTCACTATATTTTTCCGATGCGATGAATCACTGTTCTACCGATGCAATTTACGGGTCCAGAACTCAAACACACATATGAATCATGACTTATTGATCCATCAGGTCCGCATTTCAATTGGAACTCTTGTCAACATGTTCCGCTGCCCTTAGATTCTTCGATGCGATGGCATACCTTTAAGCCGGACTTCAAACACACATGAGTCACCGTGTATAATGAATCGAGTCTGGAACTCAATCGAAATCACAATATTTTGATAACAAGCTTCGCTGCCAGCTTTTCTCCGATGCGATTGGGTGAGGGTCCCACAGCATAAGACTTTTGTTTCATTTAAATCTGAACAAACCTTTTGTATTCTTAATTTCGCATCCATAACTATAATATATATATATATATATATATATATATATATCTATAATATATATATATATATATATATATATATATATATATATATATACGCCTTGTACTTTAACCATTAGCATGAGATTTTATGATGTATTCAATTCACGGGCCCGCATATATTTGATAAACTTTACACCTTTAATTCATTCAAATTCCAGCGCCCTTTGAACATCTAAACCCGCATACAAATGCATTATATAAGATTTGATATATATATATATATACTCCGCATAGATCAAAAGTCAGACCATGTATTGGACCCTTTGTTTAAAAGATGCTACCCTTTGTTTGATATATATGTATACTTTGCCAATGGTTTAAAACTAACATTGCTCGTCGGGCCCACGATGCATTGCACCCTACCTTTATATATTGCGCACCATATAAATATATATGTTTTGGACCTTTTCATATAAGGCGCAACATAAATGAGGCGCTGCATATATATAAGCTTTAGGTTTCAGCTTTAGTGTATCCTCCAGCTTGGGTTATGATTCTCGGAATAAGGTTTATATATACACTTTTCCGCTTGGGTTAAGATTCTCGGAATTTTGTTTATGTACCCTCTAGCTATGGTAAGGATTCTCAGAATTTATGTTTAGTATATCTACCATCTAGGGTAGTGATTCTCGGAATAACGGCTCTGCCTCCGCCTCTGCCTTTCTGCGATAACGGCTCTGCCTCTGCCTCTGCCTTTCTGCAATAATGACTCTACCTCTGCCTCTGCCTTCGCTATACCTCTGCTGATCGACCTCTGCCTTTGCCTACATATGCTGCCTTCTTTTCCATCAATGATAATATTTCCAACATGATGGGAAGACTAATGAAGGGACCCAAGACAGTGAACCTACAAAGAATGCAAATAGTGATACAAAGAATCAATTTGACAATGAATACAGTGGGTCAAAAGATGAGGAAGAGGACAATCATGGAAATGAAGATGTGCCAAACAAAGATCAAGGTGCATATAACATTGCAAAAACAGAGGAGGATAGTCCTAAGGATCTTGATAGTGATAATGGCATAAACTATAGTAAGGATGCTTATCAAAAGGGCAGCCAAGAGCAAGATAAGGAAGATGCACACACAGAGATCATCCATGAGGAGGAAAACATTCCAAAGATCACTAGTGGTCAAAGTTTGCAAATTAAACTTGTTGCACCTTTCACCATTACCTATCAAAGAGGAGAGAGGCATGTGTTTGCTACCTCCAAAGAGCAAGGGGCCATGCACTCCTCCTCAACTCAAATTAAAGACAAAGGTAAACAACAAGTGATAGAGGAAGAAGACAATCATGAGGAAGAAGGAGAATTTGAGCTCATTCAAATAGACATTGATGAGGAAAGTGAGACAATAATAGTAAACTCTCTTCTACAAGACCGGAGTGCATAGATCAAAGACTTGGAAGTTGAATTAGAAAGGTCAAAGGATCTCGTTCACTTCTTGTAGATGTAGAACAAAAAAATGAGTGACCAGCTGGCCATCTATGAAGCAAGGGTGCTCAAATATCGGAAAGAGGCTCAAAGGTCACAAGTGCATTTGAAAGAATACATGAGCGCTTATGAGGAAAGTAGTGATGAAGAGGGTCAAACTAGAAGAAGGCCAATGGGTCTTAGGAAAGCATTGGCAAAGCAAAGAGAGGAAGAATTAGCCCAAGCACAACAATTTCCTCTCACAGAACTCCTTGGCATGGAAATTGAGCATGATAGGGAATCATGGCTTGAAAGGGCCAACATACATCTAGAGGCCAAATTGGAGAAGGCCAACAAAGACTTGAGCTTGCAAAGGAGAATATCTTAGCACTATAAACGAAGAAATCACTTTGCAAGGAAGAAGCTAAAAACTACCCAAAGTGAGGGCCCGACACCAAATGAGGAAAAGGACCAAGCTAGGCTTTGTATTTTGGCACAGGCTTCTCAACAGGTGTCCAAAACCTCTTGAGGGGTCTTTCCACAAATTTTGAGGCAAATGGGACAACTTTTTGTTTTTTCCAAATTTTGACCCCTAGGGGCACAAAACTCTAGGTGCTACGCACAAAATTGGGGCATCCTCAACTACCCAAGTTTACATTTTTGGATTTATCACATCACCAAAATTCTACTCACCAATTTTCAGATCATTTGGAACATTTTTACCCCCTCAAAAGGTCAAAACACATAAAAATTTTGACCTTTCTGCCTCCTTTTTAGACTAGGTGCTACGCATAAAGCAGTGTTGGGTGATTTGATTTTTGAGCAGGTAAATGGCTTCCAATCAGAACACCTCAAACATTTTTGGAAACTATACTCATCAGGATTTCCAATGAGCGATCCTGGAGCCAAATCTAGTGTCGGAACGACCTCCAAATGACTGCTGCAAAAAGGCCTATTTCTGTGCTGCGCACCCGGCATTTTTTCATTGTTTGACACAGTGCACTACGCTCCCATAGATGACTGGGCAGAATGTGCATTTGGAAAGTTTTCTCATGCTTTTCAAGGCCTAAAATTCAATATAATTGCTATTTTGGGCCAGAAAAGATATTTTGTTATATATTTTTGTGCCTTGGGCCTTGCAAGGCCTCAAGGAAAACTTAGGATATTTCTGATTGGCCAATAGTCTTCTAGATGTTATAGTGGGCTCTCCTCTTCCTTGTTTGTTATATAAGGCATGTTGATTCATTGTAAACATGGGAAATTGATGTGTTAAGTGAAATACATGGTTTTTTTAAATTTGAAGAACAATTTAGTGTTGTGGAGCTTGTGGATGGATTGCCTTGATTGATGGTGATGAAGGCTTGCTTGTAGGATCCCTTAGTTAATTGTGATGTATCTCTCATATGTTCATGTTTTTTCTTGTTTTCCATATGTCCGTATTTCTATTTTACAATATCTTAGAGAAGTATAGGATGAGAAATGTTGCTTGAGGCACCTCAGTCCTCCTGTTAGCTATTGTTTTCATGTTTTCTTCTGCTCGGTTAGCTTAAAGAATTATTCATTTCTCCTTATGCCCACCTAAGCTTGTCTATTTCATTATTGGATTAGTATGATAGTTTATCAACATGATTCATGGTAAGCCCTGCTTGTTTAAGGCTATCTAAACTCTGCCTTGAAATATCTCTTTGATGTATTGATTGTTAGGTTAAGCCAAAGAGGTCTCGTTTCAATCTTTCCCTTTGAATATGATTATCAGTATTCCTTGAAGTTCTTTATGGTTTAATGAATGATTTTTAGGCATTCCCTCTTCATTTATTGATGCTATTTTTTTCTTATATGTTTTCAAATCTTAAAAGTTGAATGATTGAAGTTAGATAAGTTGTCTTGCTTCCATGTTCTATTGGATTGTTTATCTTCAATGTTTATTTGTTTAAAAGTATTGTCACTAAGTAAATGGTGCACCCTATCTCATGATCAGTATATTTTACTTATCAATATTAAAGACCTCCCTGTTCATAGGTACTTGACAAAGGATTCTTAACTGCCCTTTTCCCTACCTTGGTTCCAAAATTTATTGTCCATTTCACCTCACACATAAACTTAAAAGATCCATTAACTACACTAGATTTTCCCTCTAATGTACCCCGATTCACTACCAAGATATAAATTACTTCATAGACTCCATTGCCCAATTGATTTGATAACCTCTCACTCCACCTATCCTACTAGATCATCTTACCCCAACCCAAAACCAACAAAAATACCTACACTTAACAACTAGCCTAAAATAAGTCATCCAAAGCAAACAAGCTCACATCCTTCGCATAATAGAGAGAGCCCTCTCTGATTCCAGGAAGGCTAGGTCCTAGCAATCAAAAGACTGGTGTGACGTTACCTTGTCATTTGGTTTACCAATCTGCCAAATCATGGGACACCAACAAGTACTGACCATAATCTTAATTCTAGAATTTATATGGGCTAGGCATTTGTTTTAATTTACACTCACATACCCATCTATAGTTTGGTTTGAAATATAATTGTTGAGAGTAGTAGTTGTGAACAACAGGGGATAATAGGAGTTCCATTTTACTGTTTTGACAATGGGTTGAAATGTGTTTGCTACAGGCATCTATTAGATTTTTTGGTTGTCACAGGTGGTAATTTAGCATTAACTTTATTGGCAGTAGCATTGGTTGTTTATATTGAACCAATAACAGCTGGGGGTGGTGTGCCTGAAGTCAAGGCTTACCTGAATGGGGTGGATGTGCCAGGATTTTTAGGTGCAAAGACCCTTTTTTTTAAGGTATGTACATATGAAGCACAAATAAATTCTCATGAACTATTAAGCTCTGTGTATGGATGAGCAGAAGTGCAACCCTATATCCAAGGCCCCATAAGAAATAAAACTAAGTTTCTAGAACATTTATCCTATAGGGCTGTGGAAAATGTCAAAAATAATGGATGTCATTCTGCTAAGTTGCTACATATTTGGATGTTGAACTGTAACCTTTTCTTATTTTCATTTTTTTTCGAATGGTTTTTAAATTTTGGGTGTGTGCAGGTATTTGGAAGCATATTGGTTATGTCCGGGGGATTGGAGCTAGGGAAGGAAGGTCCCCTGATACACACTGGTTCTTGTGTAGCGTCTCTGCTGGGATAGGGTGGCTCAAAACAATATCATCTAACATGGAGATGGCTGAGGTACTTCAAAAATGATCAAGACAGGCGTGATCTTGTCACATGTGGTGGTGGTGCTGGTGTGGCTGCTACATTCCGTGCACTGATTGGTGGTGTGCTCTTTGCACTGGAAGAAATGGCAACATGGTATGTGAATACTTCCTTTGACATTCAATTTCACAGAGTTGTTGAATGTGATCTTAATCAACCTTATTAAACCCAATTGCAAAATCAGGATTTCAATTTCTGAACATGTGTCAGGTAAGGATGTGACCCTGTATTCAAAGTTCAGGTAGTGTCAAACAACCGTGGAATATTTATATGATGATAAGAATTATGGCTCATAATTTATAAGACAGAAGTTGTTGCACATGTAGCTTTTTATTTGACACCAGTAAACAAAAGAAAAGAGTAAAATATAGTGGTTTTGAATGCCTTTCTCAGGTGGTGAAGTGCTCTTCTTTGGAGGAAATTTTTCACCACGGTAGTGGTCTCTATGGTGCTAAAGGGATTCATAACTTACTATGAAGGTGGAAACTATGGCCTCTTGGGAAATGGTTTCCTGATAATGTTTGATGTGAGTTTTGTGACATTCAAGTATCGATTTTATGATCTGCTTCCTATGCTGATACTTGGAATTACTGGAGGAATAGTTGGAGCAATCTACAACTAACTTCTTGGGAAGACTCTGAGGCTCTATTCCCTCATCAATCGGTATGTTTTTAGAAAATGCTATTGTATTAGAGTCTCAAACCTTGTTTTCAATTTTCAAAATCTGTGTGGATTTTGTGCAGAGTGTTCATGAATGGCATGGGTATATAATATAAATTTTTTTTTTGACAGAAATGGTTATGGAGTATTTATATTCATCTTGGCCTGAATGCCAAAAATCTGATTACATTGAGGATGTCTAAATATTGTTGCATCTCACTGCTAAGAATGAGAATGCAACCAAAGCTTGTAGACTTCTTCCATGATAAGAAATCTATAAATTCGATTTAAGAGATTTTCCCCAACTTGAAGATACAAACAAAATTATTTAAGAGCAAGCAGTAAAACATGACAACAATCGGCTTATGGGATGGGTTCCCATGATTCTTCTTCGTCTTTCATCTTGACCCCGGCAGAGAGGAGGGCAGCTTTGTTGGCTTCAATGTCCGCCTCTTTATTATGAGTTCTCAGCACATGATAGTAATTCAACTTTTGAAAAGCGTTTTCCAAACCCTTAATTCTGGATATCAACCTTGCTAGTTTGAGATCTAAGGCTGGGGAGTTGGAAACCATTGCGTTTATAAGGATCCGGGAATCACCTATAACATTAGCTTCACTTATATTTAAATCTCTGAGGATCTTGAGGCCTTGAAAGAGGGCCAAAGCCTCAGCTTGAATGTTGGATGAAAGTCCAAGCCCCCAAGCAAAGGTATGAATTTTTTTCCCAATTGGACTTACAACAACACCTCCTGCACCAGCTTTGCCCGGATTTCCCTTTGCTGCCCCATCAAAAAAGAGACAGTTCCTTGAGTGCGATTTGAGCCAGTCTTGAAAGTCCGTTTCAGATTTCCTTATTTGCCAGTCTTTGAGAGGAGGGACGTTTCTATCTGATGATTGAAATTGCAAGTCAAGGAATGATCCCCAAGCAATGTCCTATTGGCTAAGGTTGGAATCATATTTTATATCAGTCAAGCACTCCTTTAAATGACATTGATTTATAAGACCTTGTGATTTTGTTTAATATTTCTGAAGATTCTTCTATTTCATTCTAGCCAGATCTGCCAACAAATAACCTTTGGAAGGACAGCCCATGCAGATTTGATTATCTAATTTTTAGGAGGGGGGCTAGGATATCTGATTGCCCAATTAGAAAAGAGATCAGCAGTGGAACAAGGAAGAAAAAAGTTGGGATCCAAATTGTGGATAAAGGAGAACCAGATCTTCTTAGAGAAATTGCATTCAAGGATTAAATGGACTGTTGTCTCTGCATTTTCGTTGCACAGCGAGCAGATGGAGGGACCATAGAACCCTTTTCTCTGCAGGATATCATACGTTAGGATCTTGCCATGGCAGAGAAGCCAAGCAAAGAAGTCAACTTTGGGCCATGCAGGAAAACGCCAGACCCCCTGCCAAGGTGCAGGGTCAGGAGGGACGTATGGCCTCTCTTTCAGCTTGGCATATCCCATGGAGATAGCGTAACCTTTGGCATTCGGCCCCCATCCTTTCATATCTCTTTTCCTCATGCGCGTGGGCGCCAAGCCATGAAGGAGGTCAAGCAACGTGGACCATTCGTTGGTCATATGAGCCGGCACCTCAATACGTTTCCAACCTGCCCAGACAGAATCGCTCCAAAGAGAAAGATCCCACAACGAACACAACCCCTCTCTATCCATCCAGCATCGCAGCGCTCTAATGGAGGCTCTGTCTTCAATTGGGTCCTTATTCATAATTTTATCAGTCCAGATATTGATCTTTTTTCCATTTCCTGGTATCCAATAGGAGTACGTGTTGATTAAGGGAGCAGCTTTAACATACAGTTTGAGAAAAGAAGAATTAGGCAAATGGATTACATTGTCTAAACAGGTAGAATGAGGACCTCTGAAATACTTTTTCCAGAGAGCCAATTGGGCCCAGCCAGGCTTGGGTGCAATGATCCTCCAAATAATCTTGGCTGCCATAGCCACGTTTTGCTGACAGAGGTTTTTGAAATTCAAACCACCCTCCCACAGTGGCTTGGAGATGGTTTCCCAACTGATAAGGGGAATCTTGTTTTCATTCTGTTTGCCTCCCTTCCAAAAAAACCTCCGCATGAACTCTTCCATTTTTTTTAATATGCTTGCTGGAGTGAGAAGCACAACAAATTGAAATAGAGGAAGGCTGGAGAGAACAGATTTAATAAGGACAGATTTTCCAGCAGTGTTGAGCCAGGAGAAGCCCCAGGCTTGGATCCTAGTCTTGAATTTTTCAAGCTGAGGGAGTCAGTCTTTGCTTGTAGGTCTCTTATGAAAAACAGGAAGGCCCAAATATTTGAAGGAGGTCCAAGTGGAGGAGGCTGAAAAACCCAAACATCTATAAATAGCAGAGAGCAATCTGGGCGAAGTGTTCCAGCTGAAGATATGACATTTGTTCTTATTTACAACGCTGCCTGAGGCTTCACTGAAATCATCCAAAATTGCTTTAAATTTAGAGACAGAGGAGAGAGAGGCAGCTCCCAAAAATAGAGTGTCATCCACAAATAGGGCGTGGTTTATGTTTTTGACCCCTCTTGCAATACACAGTCCATTGATATCTTGATCTTGCATCTTTTTGTCTAACAGGAAGCTGAGGACAGAGGCTTGGATGACAAAAAGCAGAGGGGAAAGAGGACACCCCTGCCTTAGCCCTCTCGAGGCTTTGAAGAAATCAGTGGCTCTTCCATTTACAAGAGGAGCGATCCATGGCTCCGAGATGCATGCCCGGATCCATTTGATGAAATTTGCTCCAAAACCAAACTTGCTCATGACTTTAAAGAGAAAGCTACGATTTACTCGATCAAAAGCATTTGCTAAATCAAGTTTAATCACCATACCTTGTTCTTTTTGAAGAAGACTTGAGTGAATTGCCTCTTGAACAAGGGTGAAGTGTCCACGATCTTCCTTCCTTGGATGAAGCCTCCTTGATTCTCCGGAATTATTTTGGGAAGAATGAGCTTCAGTCTATTTGCAATTACTTTAGTGATTAACTTTTACCCAGTATTGCATAAGGAAATCGAGCGGAATCTACTGAAATTGTTGGTGCCTTTTTCCTTTGGTATGAGGGCTAAGAAAGCGGAGTTTGTGCTGCCTCCTATTTTTTGAGTATTTTGAGACTTTTGAACCATTTTGAGCAGATCCTTTTCAACAATCGACCAACAAACTTGAAGAAAAATGGCAGAAAAGCCATCCGGCCCAGGGGCCTTATCCGGATCCATATCAAAGAGGGCCTTTTTGACTTCGTCTTTGGTGACTTTGGCCTCAAGGATCTCATTCATACGAGGAGATATTGCAGAAGGAATAATGTCTAGCAGATCTGAGTATTGGTCCGGGTCCTTATCCTCACTATGCAAGTTTTGAAAGTGAGAAAAGGCTGCTTTTTTAATGTCTTCAAAATCCTTGAAGGTGACGTTATCCTCCTTAATCTTAGAAATAGTGTTGAAGCATTTACTGACCTGGGCTTGTTTGTGGAAAAAAGCAGAATTCATGTCCCCTGCTTTGAGCCAGAGATTTCGAGATTTTAATCTCCAGTATTCTTCTTCAGCTAGGTAGGCCTTATGAAAGCATTGTTGCAAATGAGTCTCTTGGTCTAACAGCTCCTCTATGACTATAGCGTGCTCCATATGAGTTTGATGAGAGGCAAGAGAGACTTTAATGGCTTTTCTTTCTGTAGCCGGGTTGGATAGGGTTTTGACCCATCGTTTTAGATCGCCTTTTACCCTTCTAAGTTTTTCCTCCCAGATATATAAGGGAGATCCATTGACAGGATGACTCCAACAATCCTTGACTATTTGCATGAAGTCTGGTTCCTTGACCCAGAGGGGACTAAATATAAAAGGAATAGGACCCATATCTAGATGGGCCAGGAGCTCTAGCTTTATAGGTTTATGGTCCGAGATGCTGCTAGCAAGGATATGCATTCTGGGTTCTAATCCTAGTAACAGATAGGAGCTTTGAATGAAAAATATATCTAATTTGGCAGTAATATGACCAGGGCCCACTCTTTTGTTAGACCAAGAGAACTTACTGGAGGAGGGTTTGATATCCAGCAAGTCCCAGTCCTGCAATAGATCCTCCACCCATTCCCTTGCTGGATCTCGGACAGCGCTGCCTCCTATTTTTTCAGACAAGTGGAGAGTGAGATTGAGATGTCTAGCAATAATTATATTTTCCAGATTTTTCAAGTCTGCTTGGTGCCTTATAGAATCCCAACAATCCTTTTTTTCCCCGACATTGACTAGAGAATATACATTGAAGAGGCAAAATATTTCCTTAGTATCCAGATTCTGCATTTTCAGCAGCAACCAGTGAGTATTACTAGCCTCAAAGGTGACTGCAAATTTGTTGGGGTTCCATAGAGTGCCAATCCCTCCTGATGCACCCCGGGAAGAGATTGCTCTTGCTTCACTTTTGAACCAAATTTTCTTGCATGCTTGCAGGAAGACTACGTCTTCCAGCTTAGTCTCCTGGACAAGACGTATGTCTGGAGTTTCTGTTCTTATTAAGTTTCTCATGGCTTCTTCCTTAAATTTACTCCCCATACCTCTACAATTCCAGGAGATGACCTTCATTATTTATGTTTCTGGTGGGCTGCCTTGGAGCCTTGGGGCTGATTTTTCAACATCCTAGGCTTTGAGGCTAGAAATTTTTCCAGAGTTGGTTGGCTGCCCTGTAGCTTATCTTTATAAGTCTCCTGCTCTATTTTTTCCCTGTCAGTTTTACAGCCTCTTGTAGATCTTCGTACCGAGGTTTTGGATTCTCCTATTTCTCCTTCCTCCTCTGACTCGTCCATTTCCTTCTCTTCTTCCTCATCTTCTAAAGTCATACCTTTGGGATCTTCGGCACTTGTTCCTTTAAGGGAGGCTGAGGGAGTACCTTTGCTTGGAGAAACTGGATTTTGGGTCTCGATCTCCTGAGTAGCTTCTGTCCGCTGGCTTAGTGGGTCAAATTTGTTTTCTTGCGCCTTTTTTGGAGGGGGGCATTGAACATTAGCCTATAGAGAGCTTTTTCCAGAGGGTCCTCCTAGTTTTTTCCCTTTGTGATTGGTTTTTGCTCGCTTGAATTGGTTCCAACCCTCTTCAATCCCTTTCTCTGGCTTTGCGTTGGACGGACAGTTTCTAGAAAAATGTCCATGAACATGGAATTTCCTACATTTGAACGACAGTTTCTCATAGTCCAAGATCTGCACATGAGACCAGCTGCTGACTTTGATTTTGATAGCCTCTAGAAGACCCACCTCTAGATCTACTTCTACGCAGATCCTGGCACAGTCGTACTAGACCTTGTTGTTTGCTCGATCTATGAATTTCCTGAGAGTGTTTCCAATGTGTTTCAAGAATCCCAGTTCTAGCAATGAACTAGCAGATTTGGAAGACGAACCCACACCGGGACAGCCTTGGGAACATCGATAGCTGGATCAAATTTCGGAGTCCATTTGTTCAGATAGAGGCCCTGAGAACCCATGAAATACAACCCATTTTGAAAGATCAAATCTTTGTCTTCTTTGGAGGAAAATTCGAAGAGGAAGTACCCTCACCCTAGAAAGTAAGAGGTGACATTTTCCTTGATCAGAGGAGCCCAGTTCCTGTTAACCCATTGCTCAGTAGTTTTCAGAGAAGGCCACAGTCCCGTGAATTGGCCAATGAGACCATGATCAGCCAAATATAAAGCTACTTGAATGGGGGCCTCCGGAGGCAAAGAGATCTCAGGAATTTCATCGAGCTTCTTAACAAATTTGGATGCTTCACTTCTTTTCTTCTGAGGCAAACCGGCAAGAAGCTGGTTGAAAGCGTCGATGGTAGGAGTAGAAGGCGGACCCTTAGAAGGACCCAGCGTCTCCATAGGGAAGGCCTGAGACCGGCCACCGCAGGGGCAGCCACACAACAGAAACCCTAGTGTCGCTTAGAACACGCAGAAAAAAATTATAATTCACACAATCTTGGCATGGGTATATAATATTAATACAAGAAGGGACCTATATCTAAAATTCTTCTTGCCTCTGCTGTCTCCATATTTACATCTTGTTGTATATTTGGACTTCCATGGCTTGCAAAATGCAAGCCTTGTTTGACAGTGGAAATGATCAGCAAAGAATGTCCTAGCACTGACAGCAGAGGAAACTTCAAGCCATTCAATTATCGAGCAGGTCATTATAATGACCTTGTAAGCTTGCTTTTCACTACAAATTCTGGTGCCATTAAAGATATCTTCAGCTTTGGAATAGGGGATGAATTTCATCAATCATCACTGATGCTCTACGTTCTGGCTATTTTAACATTGGCACTAGTAACATATGGATTGTCACTCCCATCGGGTCTCTTCATACCCATAATTTTTATAGGTTCCACATATGGCCGTTCCCTTGGCTAGTTGATTGGATCCTTCACAGACATTGATCCGGGGCTTTCTGTTGTGCTTGGTGCAATTGCTTTTCTTGGGGGTTCAATGAGGGTGACAGTTTCATTGTGTGTTGTCCTCTTAGAGCTAACAAATAACTTGTCATTGCTCCCTTCCATTATGTTTTCCTTGTTAATATCAAAGAGAGTAGCTGATGCTTTCAACAACAATGTGTATGATATGATTGTGCACTTGAAGGGGTTTCCATTCTTGGAAGAACATCCTGAACCATATATGAGGAACCTGACTGCTAGTGATGTTATTACAGGTCCATTGGTAACCTTTTCTGGAATAGAAAGAGTCTGAAACATTGTAGACATTTTGATGAATACTAAACACAGTGGTTTCCCTGTCATAGATGAACTTCCTCCTTCAGAAAGTCCAGTCTTGTATGGTCTTGTACGTAGGTCACATTTATTAGTTTTGCTGAAAAGGAAAGAATTTCAACCATCATAGACTCTTGTTTCTGGAGAATTAACTTAGAACTTCTCTGCAGAATTTGCAAAACAAGGATCAGGAAGAGGCCTTATGATTGAAGAAATTGACATATTAAGTGAGGAGGAATAGGAAATGTATATTGATTTACATCCATTCTACAATACCTCACCATACACTGTTGTGGAGACCTCATCATTGGAAAAGGCATTTTTCCTTTTCCAGAATCTAGGCTTGAGGCATCTCTATGTGATGCCTAAAGAATTAGGGGTAAGTGTTTGCTGACAGAATTACCATACATTTTATAATCTTGATAACTCATTCATCTTATCAACATTATCACATGTTTTTACACATTCTAGCCATATTTCACAAAACCCTTGTGAAGCACAACTACAAGTTGGTATGTAGAACCTCCATACAGGCACACATTAAGAAACATTAGTACTTTTGGGATTGAGTTGATAAAATGTTCTATGTATACCATCTCATTCTCGTCTCCTTTCTTTTTCACAGAGCTCTAATTGTGGGGATACTAACTTGACATGATTTTATGCCTGCACATATCTTTAGTCTCCATCCTTATCTCAAAAGAAGGGAAATCAAAAGGTTGACGGCTTGGCCATGTTTATTATAACCACAACTAAATGTTATTTAATTGGCATTTTGTGGCTTTATGAAGTTCTTCTCAACGTTTCTATACTTTAGTTACATTTCTTTCCTCCACATTTTTGGTTTGTGCATCTTCCCTGTAGCTTATAGTTTGTCAACATAATCTAGACTTTAGATTCCCATTATGGCATGTATTATAATTTATAGCAGGATGTGGCCCCAGGCCTCTTTTCGTGAGAGTTTGTTTTTAAAGTATGTAGTCTCACTCACCATTTACTTTGATGCTATCCACATGTGCCAATGATGGGCATATTGGATGCAACTTTGATGTTGGGCTTCCCTAAGAAGTTTCTTTCCAGCAGTATGAAAATTTAACTTGATTTATAAAGTCCTGAGGAGGTAGAAGACCTTTTCTATATGCAGATGCCTTGAGGTACTACTAATTTTGCCAAGTTGGACTCTCATGTGCAGATCAAGTCTAAAGGAGTGACAATCGCTGCATTGTTTGCAAAAGCCGCTACCATTGCTTTAGCCAAACACCCAGCAATCAATGCAAGATGCAAAGATGGAAAGAGTTTCACCTACAATAGCAACATAAACATTGCAGTCTTTATGGGTATGGATGGAGGCCTAATTACACCTGTGCTTTAGGATGCAGACAAGCTTTGGAATCCAGATTATATATAATTTAGATCTCAGCCTCTATTATATCAAATCCAAATTTTTGCTACATTTTTTTTATGGTTCAATTTATGAAGCCTTAGTAGTATTGTACATTACTTGCCGACTGAAATTTTGTAAGTCTAAACTTTTCAAAGTTTGTATCTTGCATTTAGGTTGATATATATACTCTCTCTAGGAAATGGAAGGAATTGGTTGATAAGGCTTGTGCAAAGTAGCTTCAGCCTCAGGAATATAATACAGGTTTCTGAAAATTCACTATCAATGTGTTCTACTTATTCGTGTTCTGGATCTGATTTGATTTTCTAATCAAAAGAGAATTTCCCTGTCTATTTTTTGTAGCTTTTAGCCATTCCCAACAAAAGGATGTCTTAATAACAGTTTTTTGTGTCCTACACATTGAATTAGATGTGTATTGAGTTTCACAAGGTCAACTATAAAATCTTAATTCTTATATGCCTGCCCTCTTTGCAGGAAATTTTACTCTGTTTAATTTAGGAATGTTTTGTGTGGACCGTTCTGATGTAATCGCCTCTTGGTTCTGTAAGTAAACGTTGCATTATTGTCTTCAAAGGGGTTCGGTCAATTCCATTCTCAAGTTGAGCCACACAATTTTTCTTTTTGTTTAAGGCTAACTGTTAAAGTGAACTTTCTAATGTTTCATAGGGAGCAATTATGGCAGTGGAGGCATCCCAACTAACAGTTTTTGCAACTATTGATGGATTAATTAGTTTGAAAAACCAAATGCAGGTACAAATCTCTCTAATTTTTATGAATTAAAAAGTGTTTTTCATGTTATACTATGTTTTCCTAATAGGCTCATAAGGTATATGGGTATTTTTAATGAGCTTCCTCATTGTCAAATAGCTATCTGAAAATCTTGGGCATCTCAATGTGATTGAGTATCTTTATTGTATTAGAATTCCCACTTAAAAAATTGATCATGCAATTGTATTATATCTCGTCGACATGATATATATATATATATATATATAAAAGAAAATGTTAAATCTGTCAAAAAAATATTATATGTAATTCATCATGCAAGTATTCGCATCAGACATCTAATATTCAAATGTTATCTTTCAAGTTAATGTGACAGCAGATCATAAGATTATACATGGTGTTTATCTGGCTTCCTTTTTGCAAACACTTTCAAAAATTGTTGAAGAACCCAATGAGCTCACTCTTGAAAGGACTATGTCCTGTCTTGACCCACCATTATAGGTTTCAGTGTATATTTATTGTATGATTATAGTGGTTAATGTTTATGTTTAGTATAGATTTGGGATCTTTTAGAAATGTATAAATGAAGTTAGTTGTTTCACTTTTGTTTAAATTCATGGTATGTGGTTAATGTTTATGTTTAGTATAGATTTGGGATCTTTTAAAAATGTATAAATGAAGTTAATTGTTTCACTTTTGTTTAAATTCATGGTATTTTTAGAAATATTCTGGAATAAGTAAGGGAATATTTTAGAATTTGCAATGAGATTAAGTTAATTTATTTTTATCAGATTTTAATTAGAGAAACTATCTTTCATACAGTAACTGTATTTACAGACAAATAAACCTACTTTAAAAACAAAAGTGATTGGTGTTAGCAGTATGATATTTCTCTAACCCTACCTCCCAAGACACAGGTCCAGTATTTCTGCATGGCCTGTCCCAGAATATATAACCTTTCTAAATAAATGAGGTTATTTTTTTTTGCACCTTTTCATATTTTATGGTGCTTTGCACCACATACTATTTTATTATAATAATAATAATAAATGTTTTTTTTTCACTTTTATTTATTTATTTTATGGTGTTTTGCACAATATACAATTTATTATTATAATAGTAATTTTGATATTTTTATGATAAATTTTTTAATTTCTGTAAAATTGGTTTTGGTGCTTTGCATCACAATATCTTATCCACCTCATATTGGTTTTTGGTGGTTTGCACTCACCAATCCAAATGAAAGACAAAGTGGAGTTGCAAGTAGCATCGAAATTTTGCAAGTACTACTAGAATCATTAGTAACTTCAATTCACCACAGTAAGTTTTATTTTGCTTATCCTTGTTCCCTAATTTGATGTGAACTAGAGAAAATATCAAAGTGATCCAATTATTTTTTTATTTTCTATAAAAAAAAAAAAAAATCTAGTGCGATGTTTTGTCTATTTAAATCAAGAAAATAAAAGCACAAATATTATAGTTATTTTTACCAAAAAAACACTTATTTTTCAATCCCATGTAAATAAACTTGTTTTTATGTATTTTAAAAAATTATTTTTTATTAATTTAAATTTTATGTTATTTTTAAAAAATATTGAATTAGTCATAGTATTATGATAATTAAAAATATATAATAGTTGAAGATATAGTAACAAATATTTAAAGGTTAAACCTATCAAATATGGATATGTATACACGATTGAGGAGGTTGGAGATATGCTAAGTTGAAATCGAATATTATACCTTTGAAAGTGAAAGAGAAAGACCCGAAAAGAAGCTGAAATCAAATCATAGGTATGCATGTGTGATAGGGAAAGCCAAGCATAAAACGTTGGAGATTTCACGTTGCAAAAAACAAGTGTCTACACAAACGCACAAATGAGGTTGAAGCAACTGATTGGAGGGACGACTTAATTGTGAAAAATAGGTGTCGACGTAGTGAGGTTGAACAAATAAATCCAAGCGTAACAAATTGCAGAGATGACTAAATTGTAAAAGAAGAGGTGTGTAACCAGTTAGTGACAAAGGTGGGTTTCTCCTTGACACGATTTGAAGGTAAGTTTCTTGAATTTCGTGGATCCGCATACATCTCTGGAACCATAAAAATGTGCCACCAACACTTCCACTCTACATGCAACTTATAAGTTGTCTATAAATAAGATCCACCACACGATCAAATTTAGAAGAACACGTCTTCCAAATCGATTTCCAAATTTGGAAGAAGAAGTAATATTTCGAAATAGATTTAGATTTTCCTTGTGAATTAACGAGATGGCCATGAAGTCCAAGAACATAGAAATGCTGAGGATTTCAATAATAGCAATAATGTTGCTAACATCCACGATTCTGATAACGGATGCCAAAGCTGCGAATGAAGGTTGCGCGCGTCGAGGATTGCTTGTTTGATCGGGAAACGGTAAGGCTGCATCAGGGTGCCAACCCGGGTACCCTGTACCCCCTGGTTCTACCTGCCCTCCCGGTCCCGGTCCACCTCCCCATCATACTTGTCCTATTCTACATGTTTAATCTAACAACATCGGCCTCTTCGCAACTCATCATTTCATTCTCCCAGAAATAGAATACGAGTCATTGTTCTTTACATTCAGTCCCTCTCTCCTATTGTAATAATTTAATATGTTTTTTTTTGTTTCTATTAGTTTTTTAACATTTCATCTTTTAAAATTTATATTTATATATTAAATTATTTAGAAACCTTAATATATTATAGAGCTCTATATAATTTAGTTATTAAGTAATTATAAACTATGAATAAAATGAATTACAATTTCTTTTAAATTTTTAAATCTTTCTATTTTATTATAATCTTTCTATTTTATTATATTTCTTTCATTAGTAAAAAATATATTTATAGAATTACTATATATAATTTTTATTATTTCTTCATTTTTAAAAATACTTATTCAAAGAATTATTACTTCATATTTATGTGATGAGATATCAATGCTCCCCCTTTATTTAGCAATATTGGACATTAAAAACCTACAATATAAACCAAAATAGATATAAATATAAAAAAATAATACATTTATTTTCTCACAACAAGAAAAACTCCTTTTTAGCATCATAAGTTAGCATCACTTATGTTATGTGGCGTTAATGTGGTGTAAATTTTTATGTGTCATATTAAAAATGAAGTATATCACCATAAGTTAGCACCACTTACATTATGTAGTGTTAATGTGGTGTAAATGTTTATGTATCATATTAAAAATGAAGTATATCACCATATTTGATGGACAAGTTAGCACCATTCTTACTATGTGGTGTTAAAGTGGAGTAAATTTTTATTGATCTTATTGGAAGTGGAGTATATCACCATAATTTTAAAGAAGTGGCGTATGCTATATTGTGAAGTTCTATAAAGTAGGGTAGTTAACTTTGTGTTTGCCATGTTGGCATGTACAAGTGGATTTATTTATGTGAATTGCCACCATATCCATAAAAAAATTACAAATATATAAATTAGAACTAAACTCACAAATATTTATTTTATAATATTTATTTGTTTGCCATGTTTACATGTAAAACTAAAATTCATTTATGTAAGTTTGCACCATAAATACAACAAATTCAAGGTAATTGTTTTCTAAATATGTTATTTCAATTATTTACTTTTTATATTATTCTCATGAAAAAATAAATACACAGAACCATAATACATAATTATTTATTTTATGAATAAGCCAATTAAGATAAATATTTTTATATTATTGTGATTTCAAAATAAAATAAGGGTGAATTCTATGGAGTTGAGTTGCTCTTTTTTGGAAGAACTTGTGTTCCAAAGGTTGAAAATGAATCTTTGTGAGGGAATTTTTTAAGCCCTAAGTCAAGCTTTTAAAAGGTCCATCTAGGACTAAATAAAACCCTCAATTAAGCTACATAGCTCCATTGTTCTATGGAGCTTGATGGAGACACATAGCTTGATAAAGCTATAATATGTACATGTCCCATTAAATTTTGCTTCAACTTGATGATAGTGTTTTATGGGATCATGGCTTTGAGAATCTCATAGTATTGCACATGGTATAGTATGGTTTGCATTTTTATATTATACTTAGTATATTTTTTATTATTTCATTACATATATGTATGTATGTAATTTTAGAATTTGTTATTGTTATTAATTTTATACATTTTATAGTGTTTTTTTTTTGTAACCTTGGTAGGACTTCTTTTTCATTCATTTTATAAACAACAAACAACTAGATTTACCAGTTTGGTGGTGTCAACCTGCCTTGAGCGGGAAACCGAGTATGTTGGCCACCTGATGGCATTGTATGCCATCCAAAAAAATAAGGATTTGAGTCTGTCATACCAAGAAAACAAATCTTGTATACTCACACATATACAATTTTTCACAGATTGACTAACATATTTGCTGGACACTTGAAATTTAAATTCTAGCCTCATATAAATACTAAGAAAAAAGACAGATTAAAATAGTCATGAACTACTCAGCCTCGTCTAGAACCGAGGTCGACTCCACTGGTGTGGGATCCTGAACCGAGGTACCATATTGCTCAAAAGGCTTGGAAATACACGGGAGGTGGTAGTCAATATATACGCTCGAGGTGCCCATCCTGTTTCCTCAGCTAGAACTTGATCTTATCCAACTCGCTCTTGTAGTCTGGGAAGTCTTGGGCTAATGTCACCAAGTTCATAGAGATCTTTTCCAAGGATTTTCCAAGGATGCTCTTCATAGACCAATAAAGATACAGTGTCTGATTGAATTGTGTTACTCTGCCTCTTGTGTGTCCTAGATTTGGTATTAAACCTCTCCATTCCTCAGTATCCATCTCTGTCTCTGCATGTATATTTATGTCAGCTTCCCATTTTTCAACAAGCTTTTGAATTTCCTCTAATGTGTTCTCGCGGTATGCTTTCACTGCCTCTTGGATCACATCGATTAGAGTCCTTCGTCCTCTCGGCTTGCTCAGGGCTGAGCTGGGTTGGGCTTCTACCACCTTCCCTTCATCTTTCGGGCCACGACCTCAAGCTGCAAGGCTCCTGGAATGGTCGCGAGCTGCAGGAATCTTGGAGCATGCCATCCCACAGTCTTTGACTAGGTTTCTGGGTAGGTGACGTCCACATAATCAAACAGAGGCATAATTCCATATAATGAAAATGATCAAAGGTCCATGCATCCCAGTTATTAGAATAAAGGTGACCTGGGCACCTCTTCCCAGGACTTCTCCCCTGCCCGTCCCTCTGCGGACCCATTGCCCTCATACCCCGCTTAATTTCTGCCACACCCTGTCCGTGACGGTCGCTCACACCCCAAAAATTATCCCCATAACCCAAATAGCTCCAACCTTCCTTCAATCTCCTGACCTCCCTTTTGGTGTCCTCTCTCTCGTCATACCTCCCACCCTCGAAATTGAAAGAGGAGGCATCGATGCTCATTGCTAGGGCATGGGTGGAATTCCCTCTCCCATTCCCCATGTGCATCAAACCCAAGTAGCTCAAGGTGGTATAAACCAGCAAAGCCTCTAAACTAATCACAACCCAGGACCACTCCTTAACTCTATACCCTGGCAGGATTGCCTGACCCCTCACCATTCCTTCTTGTTAGCATCCCTTACTCGACAGACTCACACTCGAGTGAATGCTAAGGCCATGCCCAATTCCTACTCCAACACAGAGGCAAAGACCCAAAATAACCCCAACCTTCCCCCAACAAGAGTTGGAATGGTTCCGTTGTCCCCTACCCAACATAAGACTATACCGGTCCAGCTTAATCCCCTTAGGCTCCCATAGAGACCGGCCCAAATCATAAATCATAAACATGGCATGAACAAGGGAGAGGAAACCAAGCACATGCCTAAGTTTCGTCATGGTGGAAGTGCAATGGAGTTTTTTTATCCCGATGTCGCGCCTGCACCAAATTCTTCTGTCATAGAAAAACCACCATGCCTTCCTCCACCTTATTTTAAGCTCCATACGCAGGCCTCTGTCCTGCCACCTCACCTCGTGCTGAATGCAACAATATAGCCTGTCGCCCTTGCCACTCATGTGGAACGTGGTGGGCTTCAACCCCAAGGCCACTACCATTAACAATGATGGAAGGGTTGATTTTCTTCGTTACACCCTAATCAGGGAGATGAGTCTGGGAACTGTGGGTGAGCTCTGCCCTCGGACCTATCCTACTCTATGATGCTCTGCATCTTGATCCATGGTTCTTCCCCGAGATTAGGAGGCCTACTTAATTCAATAGGTTCATTCAGTTGAGCGCAACCACAATTTTCCAAGAGGTTAGATGCTCTGTTTCCTTCCCTCCTTACATGGGTGATAATGATATAATCAAATTTCTTGATTTTATCCTCCAATACTTGCACATGCGAAGCAGTGTTGAGATTCAACAAGATGATGAGCTTAGTGAAAAGAGTCACCTTCACTAAGTGGGCCTGTAGGCTATTTTTGGTGCAAGTCTATTTTTAGACATGATGATCATATTTCAGAATTTGTAGCATGCTATTTGTGGATGGTTGGTCAAGTTGGAAAAATAGATGAAATTCTACTTTTAGAATATTCGGCGAAGTATATTTATAGATCGCTGATCTAAAAATAGATGCATGTCGATTATTATTAGCTCTTAATAATAATCAAACACTAAATAACAACTTATTCTCTTGGAGCACTTCAGTTCAGTGCACAGATGTGGCACATCAGTGGATTGAGGGAATTATACAATTCCCAAGGCTTTACTGGAGCTAATGCATGGAGGACTCAGTCAGAACTCAAGTGGAAGAGTTATGAAAAAGTTGGAAGAAGTAGTTATGGAGTTGTATTTAGTTTAACTCAGTTAGACTCAGTTGACCTAGTTGTATCTAGTCTAACTGAATGATACACTAGTGAGAGTGGAGTGAATTAATTAGTTAATTAATTCACAAATAATAACTCATTAATCAATTAAAAAATACAACAGTTAACTACAGTGCATGGCAGTTTCATTGGAGAGCCAGTGAAAGGGCAAGATGGACTATCTGTTGTGACTATAGTGACGCATTGATTGCATCACACACACATTGGAATTTACAATGAGTATTGTACAGTCAAGGAAATTGTAATTCAAATTCATTCAGAGCTATTCTTCAGCAGGGATTGTGCAGTGGAGGCAGACTAGCAGGAGACAAAGATTGGTGCATGGATTTGCAAGATTGGTCCTGATTAGTGTATGACGATTGTACTGTACTGAGAGCTTGATAAGATTTTTATGAGGATTGTCATATGATTCCATGATACATAATATATAGTTGGGGTTTTCAGCTTCAGGCCTTCCCGATTAAAAACTGTGTTATGTGCGATTGATTATTTTTTGTTTATGCTTCACATGTGTATGCAATTAATTTTTCCACAAAATATTAAAAAGTGGAATTGATTCAATATTTTTCATAAAGTTAAATAGTGTGAGATCAGGTGAATCGAGGACATATGCATGCTTAGTGCATATAATTTCTACATGGTATCAAAGCATTGTTGATTGAATATTGCAATTGTGAAGTGAGTTTGTGCTGGTGGACAATTCGAATTTGCTACAGAAGATTCTTGGTGCAAAATTTGAGTATACATTGAAATGTCTTTCAATGGGTTGCGATTGGAGTATGCCCTTGATGGGAGCTCGAATTACATAGCCTGAAAGGAAAGGATGGAGGCGGTGCTGGAGGATAATGGGCTGAAGGAGTTCATCGATAGCAATGTTCCTAAGCTGGGATCTAGCGATGTTGCATTACTTGACGCATGGCAAAAGAAGACAGCAAAGACGAGGATAATTCTATTGAAAGGTGTGAAGGACCATATTGTGTCCAACCTTCATGGGAAAGCCACTCCATTCTTAATGTGGAAGGCTTTGATAGAATTTTTCCAAATCAAAAGTGACCAGAGGAAGTTGGCGCTTAAAGACAAGCTCAGAAAAATAAAAATAGAGAAGGGCGACGAGTATTCCAAAATACCCTCCCTGAGTTTGTCCCATTTGCGAGGATAGGATTGGGAAGTGTGGGGGTTACTATTGATGAAGAATACTTGGTGAGCTTGGCTCTCCTTGGGCTTCCGACGAGTTGGCATAGCTATGAAGACTCTGTCAATGGACGGGATAAACTGTCGGGATGGGAGCGACTTTGGTCGGATCTTGTTCAGGAGGAGATAAGGCGGGGTACCAGGGATGGATCTTCATCGAAGAATGAAGATGAAGAGAATTGTGCTTTGGCTACCAAAGCAAGGAAAGGGAAGGGGAAGAAACATCCTTCAAAATCTGATGCTAAAGGCAAGAAGTAGGATTTGTCCAAAGTGGAGTGTTTTCATTGTCACGAACATCGACATTTCGCCACTAACTGTCCACAGAAGAAGAAGAACAAGAAGGTTGCTAGATCTGCAGCTGGAGAGGCCTTAGCCTCACAATTTGAGCTTGATTTCTCCTTGATCGTTTGCCTGGTTTCAAGCTGCATGAGATCGGTGTGGTATCTTGATAGTGGTGCGTCTTTCCATATGACGAGAGACAAAGAGTTTTTTAGTGACTTGGAGGAGAAGGACCTCCAGATGCATATAGAAATGGGCAACGATGGTCGGTACAATGCGACTGGAATAGGGACTATTACCTTTGAGAGGGAGTCCGGTAATCCATTCTTTTTGAAGAATGTCATGCATGTTCCAGGTCTGAAGAAGAACTTGGTCTCAGTCGCAATGTTGAAAGACAAAGGTTATGATGTTGTTTTCAGTGAGGGAAAAGTCTTCCTTCGACATAAAACAACAGGTCAAGCCAAGAAGATAGGGGTTCGAATTAAGAAACTCTAAAAGCTGGAGGTAGATGGCTGCGCTGTAATGGTGGGCAAAGCAAAAGAAGTGGTGAGCCAGGATGAGGGTGAATTATGGCACAAGAGATTGGGCCATCTTCACCATGGCACTTTGAAGATTTTGTAGCAGATTTCTACTGGACTTCCCGAGGTTACTCTTGCACAGTCAGATCAATGCAAGGGATGTACTATGGGTAATTTTGTGAAGACCACCTTTCATTAGAAGGAGAACCATGCTTCGGTGATCCTGGAGAGAATTCACATAGATGTGTGTGGAACTTTCTTGGTTGCTTCAACAACAATTCACAGGTATTATGTGATATTTGTTGATGACTATTCTCGTAGATGTTGTATCTTCTTCATGCAAAAGAAGAGTGAAACGTTCTCAAAGTTCTGTGAGTTCAAGGCATTGGTGGAGAGGGAGTTAGGGAAGCAAGTGAAAGCTCTACGTAGCGATAATGGTGGTGAATACATCTCAGGAAAATTAAAATACTTCTGTAGCAAAGAAGGAATTCGAAGAGAACTCATAGCACCTCATAACCCACAGCAGAATGGGGTCGTGGAGAGGAAAAACAGAACGGTCGTGGGTGTTGCACGAGTAATGCTGCATGACTAGGGCCTACTAATGCACTTGTGGGCTGAAGCATACAACACTGTGGTTTATGTGCAAAACCGTTGTCCTCATAGAGTACTTGCCATGAGTACACCCGAAGAATATTTTACTGGTAAGAAGCCTGATATTTCTCATTTGAAGATTTTTGGCTCACATGTTTACATTCATGTGAAAAAGGACACCAGGAAGAAGCTGGAGCCAAGCGTAGAAGTTCGGATATTTGTGGGGTACACAGAAACACCCCATAATTATCATGTGTATTTTCCATACAAACGGATGATTGTTGTGCGATGAGATATAAAATTCAATGAGGTGAAAGCCATGAAGTTGTCGCTTGAGAGGGAGCTACACTTACATGCAGAGGAAGAACTTCTTGTTCCCAAAGATGAGCCTCTAGATGTGGATCAGCCACAAGAGGAGATTCATGGAGTGGAGGAGTCCAATCATGCAAAACCAAACATCAGACAAAGCAGAAAGCATACCACAGAAGCTGAGAGACTGAAGCTTGATGCGGCATAGAATGTAGGAGTGCCTACATCACAGCGCAGACAGAGATAGTCACCTGACTGATTTACTGGATACATGGCTCTTATGAGCAACTGTATCGTGACATAGCCATATTCTTTTGAAGAAGCAGTGCAGCAGCCCACATGGGTAGATGCCATGGTGGAGGATTATGAATCCATTGTCAGAAATAGTGCTTAGGAGATTGTTCCAAGGCCGGTGGAAAAATCAATTGTAGGATCAAGATGGATTTACAAGGTAAAGCAAGCTTCTGATGGGAGCGTCGAGAAGTATAGGGCAAGATTTGTTGCCCAGGGCTTCTCAAAGATCGAGGGGATTGACTATGAAGAAACCTTTACACCTGTCGCACAATATTCTTCAATACAGACCATCCTTGCTCTCTCAGTGCAGATGGGTTGGCACATTCATCATATGGATGTGAAGACTGTGTTCCTTAATGGGATCATTGAGGAAGAGGTGTACATTGAGCAACATGAAGGATTTGAGATCTTCAACAGCGATTCGCATGTGTGTAGACTCAAAAGAGCGTTGTATGGGCTGAAACAAGCACCACGTGCTTGTTACACTCGGATCGACAGCTATTTCACTGGACTTGGCTCCACCAAGAGTGAGGCAGATGCAAACCTATACCAGATTGTAGTTTAGGGTAGGATTTTAATCATTGTAATTTATGTTGATGATTTAATACTAACAGGTGATGAGAAGTTGATACACTCATGCAAGGTAGATCTTGCAAAGGAGTTTGAGATGAAGGATTTGGGCCTCCTTCATTATTTCCTTAGATTGAAAATATGGTAGTGGGAAGGTGAGCTATTTGTGTCTCAAGGCAAGTATGCTCGAGAGATACTGGAGAAGTTTCACATGCAAGGCTGCAAGCCTATCGACACTCCTCTTCCAGGAAATTGGAAGAAAGAGGATGCTACATCGGCAGAGGTAGTGGATGCCACTGTTTATCGACAATTGGTGGGTTCGCTCATGTATTTAGTAAATGCAAGACTGGACATATGCTATGCGGTGAACCAACTTTCAAAAGTGATGGTTAAGCCTTCCAAAATATTTTGGAAGGCAGGCAAGCATGTCTTGAGATATATCAGGGGCACATCTGAGTATGGTTTATGGTACAGACAGATGGATGAGGTGAAGTTGCATGGCTTCACGGATGCAGATTGGGAAAGAAGCCCAACAGACAGAAAGAGCACATCAGGAGGGATTTTCGGTATGATATCTACGGCAGTTTCTTGGTACAACAGGAAACAAAGATCCATGGCACTCACTTCAGCGGAAGTGGAATACATGGCAGCAAGTCAAGCTGCATGTGAGGCTATCTGGATGAGGAAGATCTTGGTTGGTTTGTTTGGTTCACATTTAGATCCCACAGTGATACATTGTGATAATCAGAGTTGCATTAAACTCTCGGTTAATCCTATGTTTCATGATAGATTTAAACATATTGATATATGGTATCATCATATCAAATATTGTGTGCAGCAGAAGATCATGTTGCTTCAGTACATTCCTACGGAGGATCAGGATGCAGATATTCTGCTGAAGGCGCTCACCAGGAGAAAATTCAAATACCATAGAGGCAGGATCGGGGTGAAAGATAATCTCTATATTTTTGAGAGGGAGTGTTGAGATTTAACAAGATGATGAGCTTAGTGAAAAGAGTCACCTTCACTAAGTGGGCCCGCAGGATATTTTTGGCGCAAGTCTATTTTTAGACTATGTCTATTTTTAGACATGATTATCATATTTCAGAAGGTGCAGGATGATATTTGTTGATGGTTGGTCAAGTTGGAAAAATAGATAAAATTATATTTTTAGAATATTGGGCGAAGTCTATTTATAGATCATTGATCTAAAAATAGATGCATGTCGATTATTATTAGCTCTTAATAATAATCAGACACTAAACATCAACTTATTCTCTTAGAGCACTTCAGTTCAGTGCACAGATGTGGCACATTAGTGGACTGAGGGAATTACGCAATTCCCAAGGGTTTACTGGAGCTAATGCATGGAGGACTCAGTTAGAACTCAAGTGGTAGAGTTATGACACAGTTGGAAGAAGTAGTTATGGAGTTTTATTTAGTTTAACTCAGTTAGACTCATTTGAGCTAGTTGTATCTAGTCTAACTGAATGACACACTAGTGAGAGTAGAGTGAATTAATTAGTTAATTAATTCACAAATAATAACTCATTAATCAACTAAACAATACATCATTTAACTACAGTGTATGGAAGTTTTAGTTGAGACCTAGTGAAGGATAGGTGAAAGGGAAAGATGGACTATCTGTTGTGACTATAGTGATGCATTGATTGCATCACACACACATTGGAGTTTTCAATGAGGATTGCGCAGTCAAGGAAAGTGTAATTCGAATTCATTCAGAGCTATTCTTTAGCAAGGATTGCGCAGTGGAGGCAGGCTAGTAGGAGGCAAAGATCGGTGCATGGATTTGCAAGATTGGTCCTGATTAGTGTATGACGATTGTACTGTACTGAGAGCTTGATAAGCTTTGTATGAGGATTTTCATATGATTCCATGATACATAATATATAGTTGGGTTTTTCAGCTTCAGGCTTTCCCGGTTAAAAACTGTGTTATGTGCGATTTATTATTTTTTGTTTATGCTTCACATGTGTGTGCAATTAATTTTTTTGAAAAATATTAACAAGTGGAATTGATTCAGTATTTTTCATAAAGTTAAATAGTGTGAGATCATGTGAATCAAGGACATATGCATGCTTAGTGCATATAATTTCTACAATAAGTACACCATCTCTAGCTGAGTTTGTCCCTCTTCGTTCCTTGATTAAGTTTTTTGAGAGCATTCTTAACCAAATGAGAGTCTCCTTCGATTACCATCTTTCTATATCCTAGCTTGATGACCTAGAGGAGACCTTGGTGCTCTCCTATGAATTATGCTTCATTTTTGCTAGCAAAGCCACAAGAGTCAGCATATATGACTCTTGTTGTGCCTTGATGATCTCAAAAAATCCCTCCAACCCCTGCTTGCCCTGGATTGCATTTCGAGGCTCCATCAAATTTGAGTTTGATGAAAATTCTAGAGGAGGTTTGAAGATCTTGATGGTGTCCCCTATGTTAGGGAAAATTTCCAAGAAGTTGGGGAGACCATGCTAGGCACTAGATGAAGGCCCTGGAGAATTCTTGCTTCTCGAGGAGCCATTTTCCAATCATCTGGCATCCATTTCTCGGAGAGGATGCACTAGTAGAAAATGATGAAATTAGTGACTAAGTGACTAAAAAATTTAGTCACCACAATTATCTCAAGTGAATTACTGCTCAATTTGATTAATTTTAGGTGATTGAACTAAAAATGAATAATTTAGTCTAGGGTTAAAATATACAACTAGATGATATTATTATATCAGCTAGCACATGCTCTGAGAGGTCGAGCATGGGTTGACCTACCTGTGACCTCCCAGCCACCATGGCATCAGGAGGGGGACCCGAGGATCCCCTTCCTCGTCCTCTAAAAGTTATTGCATTCAAGAAATTGATAGCAGCCAGTAGCCAGCACCCTCTGACTGAATCTCAACAAAAGTTCGTGAAGAATCTGGATAAGATCCCTTCGGTGGCCCTTCCAATAGAATAAAATTGTCGATCTGCATTCAACATGGCTGAAAGAGGGCTCATTGGACAGTTTATTGGCCTTTGGCCCTCTCCCAAAGTTGTGGAAGACTGGGTGCAGAGGAACTAGATTCCTTTAGTCTCAGAAGGCATCAAAAGCCACTTCGTAGACAAAGGATACTTTGTTTTTGTTTTTGAGAATGTGGAAGACAAAAGCGTCATATTCAGAAACAGACCATATTTTATGGGCCCTAAGGGAATATAATTAAATAAATGGACCCCTTACTTTGATCCTGCTCAAGATGTGCCTTCAACTGTTCCATTGTAGGTATGCCTCCCATATCTCCCACCACATTGCTGGAACCATAAGTATCTCCAAACCATTGGAAATACCCTTAGAAAGTATATTGGTAAATCAGTGAGAAAATATCAATATTCATGCGTATGTATATGTGTCAAGGTGGATTTGGAAGTTGGGCTACCTAAAGCTATCAAACTAATGGTTTCTGACTGGACCCATATCTAGGAGTTGGATTATGACTAGCTTCCATTTAAATGTAGGCACTGTGATAGATATGGCCATTTTGGAAGGCACTGCAAAAATAAGGAGGAAGAAGAAAGTGAGAATTCGAAAGGATAAAAATGGACCCTGGTTCAAAAAGAAACCTCAACAAAATCTAAAGGAAAAGGAGTCACGAAAGGGACCAAAGTATCAATAATAGGGTAGAATCTTGGGGTAGAGAGCTATTTTCCCCCATTGGTTGAAACTGAAAAACCTATTGAAGAGCTCAACACTCCTGTAGACCCCTCAGTAACAACTTTGGAAACCATAGAATAGTAGAATACTTCCCCTTCTTGGGAAAAGGTAATGAAGAAACATCCCCCTCTGGAGTAATCCTGAGTACCTCCACTCCACCCTCATATGCTGAAATGATCAGAAAGAAGCCATTGGAAAACTCTTTCTCCTCGGAGGATGAAACCTTTGAGAGGCCTTCGAAAATATTGGGAAGAAAATCACATAAAGAAGCCAGGGAAGAACAAGGAGAACAACCAAAAACTCAAGGAAGTCAATCCACAATCGAAATGTTGATCGGGAGAAATACCAGAATAAGGTCTCCCAAGGGAGGAGCTACCAACCCCTCCAATAGTAAATAATGAAATTAATCTCTTATAGTTTCAGAGGCTTGGGGAACCCTATGAAAGTTGAAGCTATAAAAGATCTACTGAAGATGGAACCTCCTAAAATCATCATGATCTAAGATACTAAAATCGAAGGGGACACCCTTCTTGACATCAGCAAATCGAAATGGAAGAAAAATGCAGGGAAGGTCGTAAGTGCAAGCGGCTTCTCAAGTGGAATTTCCACTCTATGGTCGGAGGAACAATTTCATTTGGAGAACTCCTTCGAGACCCAGCACTGGATTTTCACCAAGCTAAGGCACTCCAAAAATAATTTAACCTTTGCTCTTTTTAATATTTATGTTCCTGTGTTGTACACTGAAAAAAGGGATTGTTCGAAATCTATTTCTAAATTATTATACCTTCACTCTCCAAAGAACATCATATTATCCAGAGACCTAAATATTGTCCTCGACTTAAAAGAAAAGAGAGGAGGTAGTAGCAGTAGGGACCAAATGCTCCCCAAGGTGGAAGAACTTGTACTCCAATGGGATCTCCTGGACTTTAAACCAACGAGAGGAGTATTCACTTGTTCCAACAAAAGAGTAGGGGAAGACCACATCTCTTCTTGCCTTGACCATTTTCTTGTACAGACTTCGTTGCTGCTGGAACAGAGGCTAATTTCCTCCAAAATCCTTCCAAAGCTAACCTCTGATCATAAGCCTATCCTGCTCCTCTTGGAAGAGGAATAAAATTTGGGCCCAATCCTATTCCGATTCAACCCTCTCTGGAGTGAGAGAGATGGGTTTCTCGACACTATTCGCTTGGCTTGGTCCAAATCCGTCATAGGATCCCCAAGCTATGTGTGGGAGAAGAAACTCAAGGCTAAAAAACATGCACTAAAAGAGTAGATCAGAAAGCCCACAAATACCCCAACCCATCAGAGAAAATAAATAGTCCAACTGTTGGAAGACCTGCAAATGGAAAGGGAAAAAATAGACAGCACCTCTGTGGAGCTCGAAAAGGAACAGATTGCACGAATAAACTCCTATCGTTCTTTTCATATTGAAGAAGAATATTGGAGGATTAAGTCCCGCAGCCCATGGCTAAAATATGGAGACCTAAATACTTCTTTCTTCCATCGATAGTATAGAGCTCACCTCTCACACAATCATATCTTAGAAATCACCACTCTTGAAGGGTTGGTCTACAAAGGTTTCGACAATATCAAAGTAGCTACAGAGTCTCACTTCAAAAATATTTATAGAAAAGAGAGTGATAGAAGTGAAGAGGACACAAAGGACTTCCTCTCTCACATCCCCTCCCTTTTCAGTATATAAGACAATACTAACCTCGTGAAGCTTTTCTCTGATGAAGAAATCTAAAAAGTCGTATTGTCAATGGAACCAGACAAGGTCCCTGGGCCTGATGGTTTCTCAATCCATTTCTACATAATTTTTTGGGACATTATCAAATTCATTATGCTAAGAATAATCAAAGGTTTCTATAATAAAGCTAAGGTGTGGGGTGGCACCAATTCCACCTTCTTAGCCTTAATCCCTAAAGAGGTGAACCTGGGATCCTTTGAAAGATTCAGTCCCATCTCCCTCTGCAATGCTTCATACAAAATCCTCGCCAAGCTCCTAGAAAACATAATTAAGCCATTGCTGGGGAATTTTATCTCCCCCTCTCAAGGCGGGTTTGTCAAAGGCAAACACATCTTGGATAATGTCATACAGGTACAAGAAGCAATGCATTCTAGCCATCAACGAAAGGAGCAAGGGATGTTGATCAAGCTTGACATGGAAAATGCCTTTGTCAGGGTTAACATCTCGTTCCTCTATAAATTCCTTCTTACCTTTGGGTTCTCATCTGATTTTGTCAACCTGATCAAAGCCTGCACAGATAAGCCTTGGATTGCACAGCTTGTCAATGGAAGACCTGCCAATTACTTTCAAGCTTCGAGGGAATTAAGGAAAGGCTACTCTGTATAAATTATACAACATGCATGTATATCTTGGATTCACCCGATATAACAATGTACTAAAGTTAAATACTGAATTGCTTCTACAAATATTTTGCGGAATTAAAAACACAATCACTAATCACATGAACATGAAGAAAGATCAATCACACACAACACAGATAATTTCCCGGTGAAAGCTTACAGCTAAAAACTACATTATCTTCTATTGTAAATTCAACATGGATCATGAAAAAATTACATACAATCTCTTCTCAGAAGATCCCTCCAGTACTCAGCTAATTGTCTCACACTGTCATATGCAAAACTGACGAACACAGCCAATTCTCAGCTTCCAGATAGCCTGCCTTGCTTGCGCAATCCCTGATGGTATAGATCCCTAAAAGATAGGAATTATTGCCTACCTTGACTATGCAAGTGTCATGGGCACTCCAATGGGTGTTTGGTTGTATGTTTGAAACCCAATAATCCTACAACTAATAGTCAACTTCCCTTTCACCTAGAACTCAACTGGGTCTCCACTAGATCTGACATGCATGTAGCTAATAATAGTGAATCCTTAGTTACATGTGAGATCACTGATTGTGAATTAATTAATATTTAATTCACTTGATCTCTCACTAGTGTATCTTCAGTTACAACTAGCACTAGTACATTCTAGGGAAATTCCGACACTTGGTTCTGACGCTTTTGACCAAATGTCAGAAATTTCCCCAAATTTTTTCAATCCCGCCCGAAACCATCGCTATACTGAAGTTTATAGAAAAGTGTCGCAATACCGACACTTAGACAATGTGTCGCAATTGCAACGTTTGGAGGAATACGTCGCAATTGCGACACTATGCCCCAAAGCGTTGCTATTGCGACGACTGCCTCCAAACGTCGCAAGTGCGACACAATGTCTAAGTGTTGTAATTGCGTCGTTTGGAGGCATCCATCGCAATAGCGACGCTTTTTCTGCCATCGGTTTAACGACACTTATATGCGCGCTACATAAAAATATGAAACTTATATGCGTGCTACATAAAAATTATTTTATTAAAAATACGAAACTCATATCCGTCGCAATAGCTACATTAACGTCTGATATCACGCGCACATTCGCCCTCCGCTCTTGCAGAACAACATTCGCCCTCAGCATTCACCCTCAGCTCTTGCAGAACAACATTTTCCCTCAGCATTCGCCCTCAGCATTTTCCCTCAGCTCTTGCAGAACAACATTCGCCCTTAGCATTCGCTCTGAGCTCTTGCAGAACAACATTCACCCTCAGCATTCGCCCTGAGCTCTTGTAGAACAACATTCGCCCTCAACATTCGCACTGAGCTCTTGCAGAACAACATTCACCCTACATTCACCGTCAGCGTTCGCCCTCAGCTCTTGCAGAACATCATTTGCCCTCAGCTCTTGCAGAACAGCATTCGCCCTTAGCTCTTGCAAAATGGTAATTTCTTACTGGAGGCCCTTCCTCCTATAGTAGGGTTGACTCTATTTGGGTTATTTTGGTCAATTCCATTAGATTGTGTTAGGCTGTAGGGTTCTCTCTAGATGTCAATAATCAAGATTCAATACCCTCTATTATCTTCATCACCCAATACAAGATTTAAATTTTTCCCAAAGAAATGCTTATTAATTTGGCAGCCATTATTTCTCCCTGCTTTAAAAACCCTACATTTAAATGAAAACAAGCATTGCATTTTAACTACAAAAATCTATTAGTGTTCAAATGTACATGTGTGCATCACTTGTGTAGGGTATTCCTTTTCCACTTTCACATTATCCAAGAATGTGTGTAGTATAGTTCATATTTTTGTGATTTAGATTATCTTGAAAAAGGAAAGGTAAATTATTTCCCATGGAAAAAGAAGGTTTTCCCTTTTTACTACTGGAAATGGTACAACAAAGTTCCATTTCTACCCGAAGCTCCTATGAAACAGGAACCAAATAAAGGCCATGTCCTCAATGGACATCATTTGGCTTTGAAAATGGCCATTGCACCGTGTTGTTTCTTATATTACATCACGATAGTTTCTTAGGTTATTTCTTGTTTCTTGAGATGAAAAACAACCAAAGAAATCGTGAAGATCCTTTCAAGAAATAAATGACCATTTCTCAATCATATCTCAACTATTTTTTATTTTATTAAGTGGTTGCTTACTTTGAGAGAAATTTGACACTTTTATAAGGAATATAACATAAAAACACAAAATGGGAAGGAATTGATGAGGTAGATGTCCTTTAGTTGTTGTCAATTAAGAATTGATAATACACGATGCATGTTCTATACTACAAACTATATTCCTTCCTGGAGTTAGGAAACAGAGTATTGAATCAAAGTTGTAGTTTCTAACTTCTTGTATTGGTTCATCAATCTTGAAATTCGGACATTGCATGTCTTCATTGCTTCATGTTTGAATAATTTGCATCATATCGTACAATAGGAAATTAGGAATTATGATTATTATTACTTTATGGATCTATTAAGTTACTTTTAAGTTTTCATGGTTTAGTGTGAAATTATTCTAGTGTGCCCCTAGGCCCAGGTGAAGGAATGCCAAGGACTGAGAACCCTAGTTTTTAAATGGTATTGTTTCTAACTATTTTTTTAAAACATACAAATTACAATTAAATTTTAAAACTTAAGAGTTAAAACTTAAATGATTCAAATGAATTGGTATGCTATTTGGATGAATTGGTCTGGCATATTTAGAAAGATCAAACCTCAGAAATAAACATGTCTGTTTTTTAATGGTAAATAAGTCTTAGACATTAAAGTTACAACTATGTTATAGTAGATGTATAAAATGCTTCCTACAGGTTTATTGGCATGGAGTTGATCGAATAGAATCTGGACATACACAACCTAATTTCCAAGAGGGATTATTTGTTCACACCAAAGGTGCTGTAGCTACTATGACTATGATGCAAAACTGGACAAATAGCATATCTATCATACTAGGCATGGCTTAGACAGAGTAGTTACTGGTGAATAAATTTCTGCTGGCTTTGACTTTAAATGTAACATAAATTTAATCTCTTAACCAGAGGTTTCCTGGATCTTAATTCTGTGAATTTTTTGCCTTGGGACTACTATGAAATATTATACAAAACAACAGTGGAAGTGAACAATATTCCAATTGTAATGTTCTCTTATAATTAAATTGCCCAAGGGAGGACAAAGTAGCCTATCCAACCCCATAGGCTATAGTCAATTATAAATGGGGAATTTAAAACTTAAAAAAAAAAAAAATTTAAACCTTAAAACATACCTACCTATCCATGAATCATAAATTCATAACTTACCCAGTGAAAGTGTAGACTTACCACAAACATCCATCCTCAAATTGCTATGGATGAGCCAGAGCCTCAAGATGAGAGTGATTCCTACTTGGAGAGCATGCTAAGTGAAGATATAAGTGATGTTGATGACATGGATGCTGATGATATGGCTTGAGGAATCCATTGCTGACTATTAGGCTTTAGCTATTTTTATTTTAGTATATCAAAATTTCCTAGTTCATGTTTACAGTTTTCCATTTGGAGATGCCTTGAGGAAAATTTTGAATTTAGTATGACAATGGACATATATTTTGAAATTTTGAATCATGATTCTAATTTCATATAAGTTATTAATATGTAAACTCAGCTCCAATTTTCACTTGATATCATATATAAATCATGATATTATCAAACTAGAAATTTTGAAATTTCAATGACAAATGTCACATGTGAATGTTGAAACTTGAATTTTGAATGATGTGCATGTTTAAATCTTTAAATTTTAAAGTTCATAAATTGTTAGTAATTTACAAATTACTATATTAGTGTCATTAAATTTAAAATTTATAATTTATAATTTACAAAATATAGTATTATATATGATATATAAATTATAATATATATTAATATAAAAATACCCAGACGAACCCACGCACCCTGTTTCAAAAAATGTCATCCCCGTCCCCGAACCCACGTTTCCTAGAAACATAGTTTCAAACATTAAATATCAACAAAATCGTTTAAAGGATATTGAAAGGAAAAAGGTGATGGAAGATAGAAAGTGCCTTACTTAAATGCTCTAAGGATTTTTCAATAGTTGCTCCAAAACCTTCACTTCAAGGCCCTTCAAGATCGTCTCCAACAATGCTATACCATCAACTTCAACAATTTTGCTCCAAAAATGTCCTCAAGGTGTTCACAACAAGTTTACTAGAAGTTACTCCAACAATATATTCAATAAGGTCTTCATTGTCAACTCGTCTCTTGTTTGGGTGCCTTAATGTGCAATGACATGTTTCCAGGACTGAATTCAATGCAAGGCATATTTGAAACTCTAACTCTGTCTTCCGGTGTCTTATTAGAAATTATTTCAGTTTCATTTTGTGTTTTCAAGTTAGATATTGTTTTCAAGTTTTTACATTTATAATTTTATTGCAATGTGGCAGACTGATCAGAGCAGTGCAGGAACAACCCCGAGACGAGATGATCGCGGAAAGAGGCCAGCGGAAGAACATGTAAAGTGCCAGCATTGCTCTATCTTCAGGTATTTTAGTTATTTACATAATTGAAATAATATTAATTTTGTTCAAATATGCAGACACCTAGCCATGGTACGCTTGATGATTCCCTCTTTGAGGAAGAGTTTTCTTCATCCCTATTTCCAGTGTTCTTGTTGCGAAAAAAGGCACGAGATGCAAGGTCAGAATTTAATACTTTGATAGACGCACCTCAAACACCTGAAATAGAAGAGAGGATAAAAAAAATTATGAGCCAGCTAGAAACATATCAGGTAATAATAAAAAGTCAAAAGGATAATTTTTTTGTTCTACATGAGATGAATTGTGATAGTTTGATTTTTAATTTTTACATTGACTAAACTAACAAAAAGTTCTTTTGTATGTAGAATTTTCTGGCATTTGCTGAACCCAGTATTGGTGGTAGTGGGACATAAGGGCAAGAGATTGCCCAACAACCCTCTCGTATACCTTCTACTCCTTTAGGTGCCAGCCAAGAAACACACCCTGCCCAAGCAGACACCCAGCCAACCGCTGAACGTGTTGGCAATGATGAGGCTGATATGGCCAACTACATTATTGCGTTTCCTGGAGCTACACGTGTCAGCTCCACAGGGACCATTAATGGCACATTGTTGGTGAATGATGAGGGTGTCCCTATAAAGCATGTACAACTCCCAGGTAAATTTTAATATTTTAACTATTTCATGTACTTTATCTAAAACATATTTATCATGATTTTTTTTTTTAAATTAATGATAATATCTTCTTTTTCTTTTGGTTTTATTCTGTGTAGGAAAAAATGAGTTCTACAGGATTCTGGAGAGCCATGCGTTGGTAATTTTTGGCCCAACCATACATACAGGGTGGAATTCCTAGAATTCCAACCTGAAAAAAGAACTTCTAGATTATATAGAAGCCCTTTTTGGGGTCGGCACATTTGACAGAAAAGCGGTGGCTCAGGTAGCCGGCAAATATTTGAAATATACCAGGGACACCTATAGGACGCAATTGCAATTTAACCCTAGATATGAGCGTCCTCTCGCAGTTTCAGAGAGTGAGTGGAGAGCACTCATCCATGACGGAAAAGAGAAAAGGGCAAAGAAAGAAGGAAAAATGTCAACTGGACCCGCAAGGTAAATTACAACTTTAATTCAATAGCTTTAATTTTCTTTATGTCTAAAATAAAAGTGTGCTACGTCATATCTGACTTCAATCTTTCGATGCTAGGTTGCCTGACACCTCAAAGGCAACCAAAGCTAGGATTGAGAAAAAGGGCCATCACAAGCTCGGCCAGGGTGGCTACTTGAAATTAGCTGCAAGAATTGTAATTAAGTAGCTAAACATCTTATAATTAATTGTATCGCCTTCCGACGTTTTTGTAATCCTATCAGATATGATTAAAAATACACAATCATATATAATGTAGGGTGATGACTTTGGAACAATAACTACAGAGGAAGATAAAAATATTGCTTTCCGTTTTGGCTATCAAGCTGTAGTTGAACGTCGCAGAAGCTTGGGGTAGGTCCCAAGATCTACAATGCCTGATAAGGTAAAACATTAACCTTTCAATATTTTTGTTTTCGTCCATAAATTTAATGTCTAACAAATTTGTTTAAATCAGGGGAGCAACACTACCGACGAGGTAAATAACCCAGTTTTAGAGCCAGATGTAGATGATCCTCTCGTGCAACCTGATCATTGTAGTGGGGACCAGGCCGACAATGCTGCTATCAGTGAGGGCCGTGACGGTAATTAATTTCCACTTATAATTTTTCTAATTATACCTTGATGGTTGTCCTTATAACGTTTTTTGTTTAAATGACAGAGAATGTTTCCCTTGAGGATCTTACCACCAGAGAGGAAGACAGGGCAACAGTCCCAACGACGACAACTGGTGCACCAGGTAAATAATCTCATTGCAATTTTTTTTATTAATATTACCGAACTAGTTCAATGATATTTAAAAGCTGACAATTAAAATTTAATATTATCTGTTTTTGTAGGCGATGCCCCGTCACTGGATGAGACCAGACATCGTGACAACGCAACTAGGTCAGCGGCGACAACTGGTGCACCAGGTAAATAATCTCATTGCAATTTTTTTTATTAATATTACCGAACTAGGTCAATGATATTTAAAAACTGACAATTAAAATTTAATATTATCTGTTTTTGTAGGCGATGCCCCGTCACTGGATGAGACCAGACATCGTGACTACGCAACTAGGTCGGCGACGACAATTGGTGCACCAGGTAAATAATCTCATTGCAATTTTTTTATTAATATTACCGAACTAGTTCAATGATATTTAAAAACTGACAATTAAAATTTAATATTATCTGTTTTTGTAGGCGATGCCCCGTCACTGGATGAGACCAGCCATCGTGACTATGCAACTAGGTTAGCGGCGACAACTGGTGCACCAGGTAAATAATCTCATTGCTATTTTTTTTATTAATATTACCGAACTATTTCAATGATATTTAAAAACTGACAATTAAAATTTAATATTATCTGTTTTTGTAGGCGATGCCCCGTCACTGGATGAGACCAGACATCGTGACAACGCAACTAGGTCAGCGGCGACAACTGGTGCACCAGGTAAATAATCTCATTGCAATTTTTTTTATTAATATTACCGACCTAGTTCAATGATATTTAAAAACTGACAATTAAAATTTAATATTATCTGTTTTTGTAGGCGATGCCCCATCACAGGATGAGACCAGACATCGTGACTACGCAACTAGGTCAGCAGTGCGGGTTGAAAGGCACAAAATAGGAGCAGAGCATGATGCTATTGATGATGTAATTAGGAACTTTAGAAATAGGAAGAAGAAAAAGAAAATTTTATAATGTAAAATATTGTATTATTATAAGACAAACGTTACCATACTTAGAACGTTTTTTGCGTTATATAAAAAACTCATTTATCATACTATTTTTATGTCAAGCATTAATTGCAATGTTTCCTTGCATACTTTTTGTTGAATTGTTTTTTTATTAGTTATTGAATATTCTTTTTTATGCTCATGAAAGTAAAAAATGAAATATAGATTGGGTATTGGAGAATTGAGAGTGATGTGAGGGGGGGGGGGGAGGGGCCATAAGAGCTTCCACCTTCACGTGGTTGGCCCTGTTTAGTAGAGAATAATTTATTGGAGTGATTTAATCTTGGAGCAAACCTCCCTCAATCCAGCGTAGCAACAAAAAAGTCACTGTTGACTTAGTTGCTACTCTTTCAGATCGTGGAAGGCTTGTTCCAAGTTCATGCGACTCCAATAAATTGTTCTTGAAACGAAGAGGAGCTTATTCAGGTATGTTTTGACATTTTCAACATATGTTCTAACATTATCATAAGAATACATCTTAGAGTAAAAAATACTACATCAATTACTTGTATTTATTGTATAGATAATGATGGATTTTGATTGACTTGGAAGTGCAGGTACAAATCCTCTTGCATCATAAGCAATACAACTTGTCAACCAGGGTCATGTCCAGGATATTTTTTCTTGTGCGCTTGACCAGGTTCGTAATGTCACATTTTGTAAGTTCCTTTACAATTCATAATTCAATATTAAGCTTGTTCATGATTATTATCTAGGTTTTTTGTATGTGTTTTTTCATCTATTTGATTGTAATCAACTCTGCATGTTTCCTGTTGTTCACTATGATTTCTCCCATTACCACTCCCAGGATGAATCCGACTTTATTGTTACATAGGTTACTTTATTGTTACTATGATTTCTCCATTACGATTTCATAGGTTACATCATGTAAAGTTGTCAATCTCAGGTTGGTGATGAGCTTTAGTTCTCCAGATTTGGGGCTTTTCTGATATTTTCTCCCTCATGTCATTCCTGCATCATCTCGTTGTTTGAGCATGCCAATTGTCTACCACTTGTACCAATTGGCACATGTCAATCTCTGAGTGGTGCCACATTTCACCTATTTTCAGTGAGAGTTTAGGATTTCTCTAACATAGCTTCAGAAATCCGATTCAGTGCCTACTTGAATATCGTCACATAATAATCATGGTTTGGATTGATGAGCATGTTCTGAATCGTTGGTTGATGCATAAGAACCACCCATATATTCATCTTGAGATATTTCAGAAGTTTTCTCGGGTTTCCTTTTTCACCGTTTCTAGTGGGTGGGATGGTGTGGGGTGATCCATCAATACTGGTGCTCTTGTAGTAGGGAATTTGTTTTTGGGGATATAAAGGAGCATTTGATGTAGATATCTCATTGGATGCATTCATATATGGGCACGAGAGGTCAAGAATTTAAATTAAAAATATGCAACCTCTAGCATGGCAACCTGAAGGCCGCGAGAGACACTGGTTAAAGATTGTTTTGTGCTGGCCTTAATATAGTCGTGATTTCTTTCTATTATCTTAATGCAAATATATAGTCCGGTCTCATTAAAATGAGGTTTGTGGTTGTATTTCTCTTTGGTTGTTTCTCTCTTAATGCTCCAGAAGTTGCCAAAAGTTGCGATAGTTGTTTAGTTTGCCTGTTACAACTTAAAAGTGGTTTTTAGCAATAGGAGTCATGTTTTTTAAGGTTCATACTAATATGAAGATCTTGTAATTCTATATTCAGCATAATAGAATATGGCCTCTACTTTGGGCAGTATGACAATAATTGCCACATCTACCTCATTGGGTAACAATGGAAAGGGGAAGAAGTTGGGTGCAATGTTTGATAATTATGGCAGACAATTGTCTTCTCTTTCAGTTTTTTCACCCATTTCCTTTAATCACTCAAGCAAAAGAGGGACTCTGAGATTACGATATAGAGAGAAGGTAGTTAATACAAGAGATATGGAAAAGGAGTTGTACTTCAACAAGGATGGCTCAGTGACAAAAAAATTGCAGGTCAGAGAAAAAATCATGTTTAAAGGAAGGTCACCTGCACATGAAAGTTCACTGCGGTGGATCTTTCCTTGTCCACTTATATTCGATTTTAATGTGTTATTTTAATTTTTCATGGAGGTTTGTTTTGGCATATGGTCTGGCATTCAATTGCACACTTACTGAAAGCATTTTCAATTTGTCTTGCAGGTGGTGTAAACAAACTTGCTGACCTTGTTGGAGTCACCCTTGGGGCGAAGGGAAAAATGTTGTCTTGGAGAGCAAGCATGGTTCTCCAAAAATAGTTAATTATGGTGTGACAGTAGCTAAGGAGGTAATTTGTATATGTGTGCTCTGGTTTTCTTTTTAACGTTGTATTAGTTTCCCCTCTTAATTGTCTTAGATTTGGTAGGCATAATTTGAAATCTCAAAGGTGAAAGGAAACATATTTGTTACCCAGTGGTCTACTTGGCCTATGGACTAGCCACATTAGAGTAATGCATAAATATTTTCACAGAAATAAAAGGAAAGGGTTATGGCTAAGTCAAATTTTATTGTTATTGACAGTGTAATGAAATGTATCTCAATGCTATGGTTTTGGCCTTTTTATTGGTTGAATTAGAGGACCCAGTTGAAAATATTGGGGCCAAGTTGGTAAGGCAAGCTGTGGAAAAGACAAATGATTTAGCTGGGGATGGAACCATAACATATATTGTTCTTCCACATGTTGGAATATTGAAAAATTCCAGAAAAATGAATGGAGAATAAATCTCCCTTCCTCTAACACAGAGAAAATAAAAATTTCTTAGACAGGAGACATAGTTTCAATACTTTGAAAACAAACTTCTATTCCCTTCAATAACTCAAAAAAAAACTATTACACTTCTTCCTCACTGAGAGGGATTACAAAATTATGACTGCTACAAAACACAGTGCATAAAACCAACTCACTGTCTGTTCAAAACAAACATACTCTGTGTCTAAAACACTATGCTGTGTTTTTCACTTTCGCACTACTGTGCATACACACTTAAAAAGTTACACTCAGTATTTCACTTTTTACGCACTACTGTGTAACAAAAAATTTACCTACTGTCTATAAAAAAACTACCAAGCTTTTTTGTCCTTTTATTTTTATATGCCTTAACATATAAAACATATTATAATAAACCCTCTTTTTAAAATAATAAAATTAAAACTAAATTCTATGGCCCACCTTTCATTTCACATATGATATATATATATAACGTATGTTTAAAACATATGTATATATTAAAGCACAGATAAAATTAAACTATCAAAACATTAAAGAACCCTTTTTGTCGGGCTTCAAAAGTCTGAATAGATTGAATTTCAAACCAAATTCGCGTTCGAAAATGGGATGCTGACGTCTGCCTAATTTGTAATGCGAATTCTCAATCCAATGTGCCTTATAAAAAATTTGGGTCCGATTTTCAGGTTTTTAGATTCCCTTCAATTTCATGCGATCCAATATTAATGCTCCACGTGTCCTCCTTTTGAATTTACAAAACTAGGGGGTAAATTTCTGTTTGTTTAATTTATGGTTGGTGAATTGCGTTAATGCTGGTTGTTGTGTTTAAATACAATCCTGTACAGAAATATGGCTGCGGCCGTCTACAAAAAGAACTTGCAGGAATTTTAAATGCTGAATTAAATTTCTGGATGCCGTGCAAGCAACCTCCAAAAACAAATGTTGTTGCTGCATCCGTCCTTCTGCTACAGCAGTTGAAGTTAAAATTCAACATCACAAGGTTTAATAAGTGAGGGTGTAAAGGTAACTTTTTGTCGATAGTACTGGATTAAGATCATCTATTCATTTTTGTAGGGTCTTATGGTGTTTGGTTTTTTAGTTTTGGGTTGGGCTTATTGAGTCTAAGATAGTTTTTGAGTGAAAAAATTTCTATCAGGTATTAAAAAAATTTGGTTCTTTTCTCAAAATTTATGAGCTTGTTAGGAAATACGAAACTGACAATGGTTGTATCTTAAATTTTTGGAAAATAATTTGAAATGAAACCTTTTTTTTTAGGTTGTTGCAGCAGGTGCAAACCCCGTTAAAATTACTAGGGGCATTGATAAGACAATAAAGGCCCTTGTTTTGGAACTCAAAATTTTGTCAAAGGAGGTAAACGCTTGCCTTTTGAGTAGGCTGGTTTTCCTTTTTGCTGATGGTTTGGTGTATCTAATTGAATTAGTTGCCTAAGGTATTTTTGGTTGCAAACTCCCTTTCATTTTTCATACAGTATTGGCCTTGTGGAATACATTTGATTGTGTGGTCTTGTTAGATCTACAACATTTGTAGTTGTTTAGTCTTATGGCCGAGGTGCACTTTATTATGGAAATAGTTGATGCAATATTGTCATTTAATCCTTACTGCAGGGTAGCATGTTGAGAAGTTTCTTGTGAAACATTTGGTATTCAAAATGACGCTTGATCCTATACAACATCATGCACTTGACTTCAAAATTCATATTCAAAGTGTGCCGAAAATGAGAAAAAGACTTTGGTATGAAACCAACTAGTGAATAATTTCCAGCAAAACAACCACTTCCAAGAAACGATTTAGAAGTAGAACATATGTACTTATGAAGCATAGAAAGATATCCTTGATGCATTGTCAATGTTTGGCTAGGGTTATTTTTGGAGAAAATAACTCCTTATTCCTAGAATAGTGATCTTCAATACAAGTAAATGCCAGAGAAGAGAGATCATCGTGTGACATAAACCTATTAACAAAAGTGAACAAGGAATGATTATTAATTATGGCATACTAAGTTGTCAGTGATTTTGAATATTTGTCTTTAACATGTAAAAATGTTAAATTCCAAACTTACATCATCATGGTTTGGCATCATGAGCTTGAATAATTGTCCACCATGCTCATAATTTCATTGTTGTATTCATATCTATAAACAACGTTTCAAATAATAATAAAAAATTTCTATAAGAAAAATCCAGACCTCCATGTTGTTGCTCCTTGTGAGACAAAGTCAAAATTGCATTACACAATCTGACACATAAGAATCTCCTATATCCTGGTGGTATGTATCCAAACTCTTATAATAGTGTCTTCAAGACTTATGTTGACATTGCCAATGAGATATTTAAGCAATGAAAGATGGAGCCTTCTTCATTGTTGTATATGTAACAATTTTTTATTAATATAAAGATTGATGGTTTTGTCTTTCTGAAAATGAAATGTAAAAATAATTTATTGTGGTCAATTGAAAAGTTTTTTTTTTAAAGCTTTTCATTATGGAAGGGTGACATAGATATATGCCCTTCTAATTGAAATTCGGACCTGCCCTTCAAATTTGATCACTGTGTGGGACCTTAAAAAACAATAAAACTATTCTGTTGCGCGTTATATAAAACATATAACAAAACCTTTGTCAAAACTTCAAACGAACCCTTTAGCCATGGGTATTTCATCACGAATTGATCATTTTACCATGTACCTTCTTCTAGAGGAATATTCTTCCACTTGATTAGGCACTTCATAATGGCTATATGTCAAAGAGATACAGAATGTTTATCTATAACGTTTTGTGGTTCAAGAATCGACTTTCATTCTTCATCTAATTTTGGAAGTTCTATTTACATTGGCATATTTTTTCCCAAAACCTTTTTTAGGAAAGATACATGAAAAACCTTATGAATGCAAGAAGAAGGAAAATATAACTTCTATACCACTTGTGCAATCCTATGACTAATTATTTAGAGCCATAACATTTTTGAGCTAATTCTTTATTCTTCTTTTTCTTGAATGAAGATTTCTTATAATGCTATAATCTACAAAATACCCAATTACCCTCCTCAAATTATCTTTCACTTCAATGTTGTTCCCCTTGTTGTTTTATCATGTTTCATGTCATTTGAAGCTTTTCCATAATAATTTTCAAAGTTTCTTTAGTACTTTCCATATGTGACTCTATTTCCTATACTTTGGACTTATCTTGCAAAAAGTATGAGATACTAGGAGTTGGATATCCATAAAGGGCCTTAAATAGGGAAATTTTAGTAGATGTGTGATAGGTAGTATCATATTACCATTCTTCCTTGATGAACCCACTTCATCCATTAAGATTTCTTTTCCAAAGAGTAACATTGTAGATAACCATAAAAACATTTGTTAACTATTTTTGTTTCACCATTTGATTGTGTTTGATATGTAGAACTCATGGCAGCTAGTGTTTCTCCACTCATATTAAATAATTATTTCCAAAAGTTTCTTGTTACTATTACTTTAGGAAAACCATGAAGACTATGAATTTCTTTCATGGACACTTCTGCCACTTGGCTTTTTCTTTATGTACTTTGAGCTCTACCAAAAAAATCTACAAAATTTATCTACATAAATGACCACAAAAATGTAATACTTACCTTTATATTTCAGTAACCCTGTAATAAAGTCTATTGATATATCTTCTAGTATTTGAATATGTATGTGGAATGGTTGAAGTAACCCTAGAGATTTTACTATCTCTCTTTTATTTATTATGTAAACCTGACCTTCTCTTACAAAATTTTGAATATCTTTCTTCATTCCTTCCAAAAATATATTTTTTGATCCTTTGAGATGTTTTAAGGAACCCCGCGTCCTACCATCAGAGAGACATGGGACTCCCTTAATATTTTTTTATTCAAATATGCTTGCGTGCATAAAAATATTCTACATTTGCACCAAAGTATATCTCTCTTTCACTCCCAATGCTCCATAGAGTTCATCCCATCCTTTGTAAATTTTAGTTTTTGTTTAGTACTATTGTCATTTTTCCATTATGGCAAGCTTCTTCTAGCCACCTAGGAATAGAAAATGTAATTGGATATAAATTTGAGGCCTCTTCTATTTTAGAAAGAGCATCATGTACTAAATTTTCCTTACCTTTTTTGCAGATTATCTCAAAATTAAAACTTTGCATTTTTTCTCCTCATTTTTGTTAATCTTCCAATGAAATCCATAGCTTCAAAAAATACTTTATGCTATCATGGTATATCTTGACTTAAAAGTACCTCCCAATGATATACTATCCCCATTTTTTATTGCATGTAATATTGCTTCCATTTATTTTTCATACATAGATTTCACCAAATATTTTCTTTGAATTCCTTGCTTTTAAAATCCAATGATATCCCTTATCATGTTAATGTTACGTAAATTCCTTGTCCTAGTGCCTCACACTCTACTATGAATTTTTTACCAAAAGTACGTGCAACCGATGTTGGTGTAGAAGACATGGCATCCATTAAAAGAGAGAATGCCAAAGTAGCCTCATCATACCATATAAATGATATTTTCTTCAAGAGATATGTGAGTGGACTTGAAATGCATGCATAATTCTTAACAAATGATCAATAATATCATGTAAGTCTAAAAAATCTTCTAAGAACCTTCATTTTCTTAGGAATAGGTCATTTTGTAATAGCTTGCATCTTTTGAGGCTCCAACTTCACTCCTTCCTTTAAAACAATATGAACCAAATACTCGAATTCTTATTTCCCCAAAGCACATTTGGATATTTTTACATAAAAATGATTGTTCTCAATAATTTATATAACTTTTCCACATGTTTAGTGTGGTATTCCCATGATTTATTATAAATATGTGTATTATCAAAGAAAACCAACACAAATTTTATAAGATGGGATCAAACAAAATTGTTCTTAAGTCGAGCCCTCTGGACTTCAAACAGCGATAAACCATAATTCAAACCAAATTCGCATTCCAAAATAGCCCACTGACGTCGGCCAATTTTGTGACGTGAAAACCAAATGAATTCCACCCTAATATTTTTCGGGTCCGAAGTTGGGCGGGCGTACGGAGGGAGAGTTGTGACGCGAATTTCTTATCAAATTCGCCCTAATATTTTTGGGTCCGGATTTCCACAGCGCGAGCGGCCTAAACAAAGATCCACTCCAATCAATTTCTGCCATGTGTCCTCAATCAAAACTTGCCCTGCTCCCAGCTGCGGGTGCATTCAATGGCGTTTAAGGCGATGGGACATGGATGTGGCAATTTCATATCAATCACATTAAGTTTTAACGTTGTTCAATTAAGTTCCAAGGTTTTCACATCAAATCTGCATTAATTAAGTTTTAACACTGTTCAACATCGGACCTCCACTCCTGTTAGCGATTCTGCATGCTCTAATATGATCCGGCCTTCGGCTCTCATTAATGATCAGAGATTAATTATGATGGCCGTCCTTCGATTGCATTGCAGTCGAGTCGATAAAATGGTGTTTCGCTATGGTTTTTTAGACGAGCCAGTTGCTGGGTTACACTACCTGCTCACTGTGATGAGAAGGGGAAGTGGCCAGTTGAACTGCTGCTTAGACCTTGCTGCATATCTACATTTCTCTCGGTCTCGTCTTTGTCTGTCTTCCTCTGTTTCTTGGAACTTTTCTTCTCCATCTCCTCTTGTGCCCACTGCTGAAACTGCACCCATGCCTCGCCTGCGTCAAAGGATGCGTTGCTGCAGGGGGAGCACTAGAGGTCAATCCCTGCGCGCTCCCTCCAGCCCCTCAACCGAGTCGTCTTCCGGCCAGTCCAGTGATTATTACGCAGGTCGCTATCTAAATACTAGGAGTGGGCAGGGTCGGGTTCTAGGATCTGGCCACCATATGGATTCCCCTACTCCTCGTTTCCCCACTGCTCGTTCACCTTCTCCCACGATGTGCACTGCACAATTTTCCTTTAATTTCTCTCTCAACCACCCACGAATCACAGCTTCAGTCACTGTGGTTTTCCGCGAGGAGGCCCAAACAATGGAAGAATGCACCCATCCAGTGGGTTTGAGCTCGGAAAAATCCGGCCAACATTCGGGCCTTCAGGAGGGGAGCCGTGGCATGAATGTGGAGGTAGCACCTAGCGATCCTGGACCTTCCGAAGGATGGTGCCGAATCGTGGAGGAACCACCGTAGGAGTAGTTTGGTTAGTTTGTTTTTCTTGCTTCGTGGCCGACTTAATTGGGCTGCTTTTAGATTATATTACTGTGCTGGACCTCTGTAATATTTTTGAATTCTGTAAACGTTCAAGACTGGTTTCCCCGTATGAGGGCAATCTTCTTAATTTTTTGATTTTTTGATGACAAATTTGCCATGAGTCTGGGCAATGTTTTTGTGTGAGGCATATATCAACAGTACATGTCTCTGCACATTTCCTGTATCCGCTTTATGATACTATTTTCATGGATGGTTTTACTTCATATAATATATTCAAAACAACGTTTTTTCTCTTGTGAAAAAAAAATGATTAATGTTTATCACTCTGCCTTCAAAACTAGCGATGCTGGTTTATTGATATGGTCTGATGGTCTTTTTATATTTTGGACATATCACACTCCTCACATGATTAGCGTTTTTCTCTGTTCAAGGATTTTGGGTAATTTAATTTGTATTTGGAACAATGGACGTCGGTACGTACTCTATCTGTTGCTTTACTATTCTACATACTGCTATTTCACTTTCTTATAGATGCCTTGGGCATATTTGGATGCTTTCTCCGATTGTCGATAATCTCCATGTGGACCGTTACTGGGTTTTATATCAAGTCGCTGTATGTGACATGGGGTATTTTTCTATCATTGTCTGGGGTGGGACTTCCACTTTTCTGGATGGATATTTGGGTTCCAATCTTAGGATGTGAAAATGTAATGACTTCATGGACTGTTTTACTTCATACAATATATTGAAAACATCGTTTTTTCTCTTGTGAAAAAAAAAATGATTAATGTTTATCACTCTTCCTTCAAAACTAGCGATGCTGGTCTATGTTGCTGGTTTATTGATATGGTCTGATGGTCTTTTTATATTTTGGACATATCACACTCCTCACATGATTAGCGTTTTTCTCTGTTCAAGGATTTTGGGTACTTTAATTTGTATTTGGAACAATGGACGTCGGTACTCTATCTGTTGCTTTACTATTCTACATAATGCTATTTCACTTTCTTATAGATGTCTCGGGCATATTTGGATGCTTTCTCAGATTGTCGATAATCTCCATGTGGACCGTTACTGGGTTTTATATCATGTCCCTGTATGTGACATGGGGTATTTTCTATCATTGTCTGGGGTGGGACTTCCACTTTTCTGGATGGATATTTGGGTTCCAATCTTCAGATGTGAAAATGTAATGACTTCATGGACTGTTTTACTTCATATAATATATTCAAAATAGCGTTTTTTCTCTTCTGAAAAAAAAAAAATTATTAATGTTTATCATTCTTCCTTCAAAACTAGCGATGCTGGTCTATGTTGTTGGTTTATTGATATGGTCTGATGGTCTTTTTATATTTTGGACATATCACACTCCTCACATGATTAGCATTTTTCTATGTTCAAGGATTTTGGGTACTTTAATTTGTATTTGGAACAATGGACATCGGTACTCTATCTGTTGCTTTACTATTCTACATACTGCTATTTCACTTTCTTATAGATGCCTCGGGCATATTTGGATGCTTTCTCAGATTGTCGATAATCTCCATGTGGACCGTTACTGGGTTTTATATCAAGTCCTTGTATGTGACATGGGGTATTTTTCTATCATTGTCTGGGGTGGGACTTCCACTTTTCTGGATGGATATTTGGGTTCCAATCTTCAGATGTGAAAATGCAATGACTTCATGGACTGTTTTACTTCATATAATATATTCAAAACAACATTTTTTCTCTTGTGAAAAGAAAATGATTAATGTTTATCACTCTGACTTCAAAACTAGCGATACTGGTTTATTGATATGGTCTGATGGTCTTTTTATATTTTGGACATATCACACTCCTCACATGATTATCGTTTTTCTCTGTTTAAGGATTTTGGGTACTTTAATTTGTATTTGGAACAATGGACGTCGGTACTCTATCTGTTGCTTTACTATTCTACATACTGCTATTTCACTTTATTATAGATGCCTCGGGCATATTTGGATGCTTTCTCAGATTGTCGATAATCCCCATGTGGACCGTTGTTAGGTTTTATATCATGTCCCTGTATGTGACATGGGGTATTTTTATATCATTGTCTGGGGTGGGACTTCCACTTTTCTGGATGGATATTTGGGTTCCAATCTTCAGATGTGAAAATGTAATGACTTCATGGACTGTTTTACTTCATATAATATATTCAAAACAACGTCTTTCCTCTTTTAAAGTTTCATTTTTTTTAAAATTGAACCCGCCATCGGTATATCGACGCCTTGTAAGGGTTGGAATTGTGACAGCTTAAAAACGTCGGAAGAGCGACAGTATAAAAACTTCGGACGAGCGACATTCAAAACATCGGACCACATTTCTTCGTAATTGCGACAGTTTACAAACGTCGGAAGAACGACATTCAAAATGTCGGACCACATTTCATCGGAATTGCGACAGTTTACAAACGTCAGAAGAGCGACATCCAAAACGTCGGACCACATTGCGTCGGAATTGAGACAGTTTACAAACGTCAAAAGAGTGACGTTCAAAACGACAAACCACATTTCGTCGGAATTGCGACAGTTTACAAACTTCGGAAGAGCGACGTTCAAAACGTTGGACCACATTTCGTCAGAAGTGCGACAGTTTACAAACGTCAGAAGCACGACGGTTTGGGAAACGTTGGAAGAGCGACGCTTTTTTGGAAGCGAAGGAAAAAGTGTCGATAGTGCGACAAGTTTTAAGTGCGTCGGAACTGCGACGGTATGGAAAACCACGCTTTTCCCACCCTCGAACTGTCGCTCTTGCGACGACTATGTGTCGGAATAGCGACAAATTGGCCGTCGGAAATTCCACCAAATTTTCTAGCATAGCACAACTGAGTTTAACTCACTTAACTAAGTTAAACTATTTACAACTTGCATTAACTAACGCATCACTGCACTTTGAACTCTGTTACAACTAGAATTACTCTACATCCCTCACCAACTACCTGTAACTCGAAATCCACTAGCTAACTGAATTTATCACTTCCAATTAACTGATTCAATTCCACATTGAGAATCTATACTAAACAAGAGCTTTGAAAGGCTAAAGTACATATTGTTAGACTTCTCCTCATATTTTAGCTTAAAAATTTGAACTATCCCTTTGAGTTTGAGTTCTGGGATCTTGGTTTCCTGGATGATCATAATGTTTTCCTTCTCTTTCCTCATTCGCTCCTTCAAATACCGTTTTTTTCCTTTAGTATTAAAGCCACAAATATTCTAGGTTGTTATAATAATTTAAATGATTTGTTAAGTTGGTGGAAGACCATTGAACGCGGAACTACCTTCCCTAAGTTAACTAGTGATTCACCAATCATCTGAATGGTCTCGTTGAGGTTCTTTCTACCCTTTTCTTACTACCTTTCTCTGTCGGCCCTTGATCTCCTACCTGGGTCTTCTAGGATCCTAGATGATACGGTTGGTATGTTCCTAAATTTCCTTGTTTAGCTTTGTACTATTGGAAAGTCTCTTTGTAGAGTTGTTTTTGCATTTCGGGGATGAACCTCTCCTCAAGGTGTCTCCATTCTTTCATTAGTCTATGCAAAACTTGCTCTTCATTGCATAGATAATTTTTCTGCCTATCTGTTTCCATATTTGACTGATCCTGTCATGTTTTTATGGTTTCTTTGACTTGCATCTTTCCTTTTTCCTTACCTTCGGTGTTTTTCCCTTCCCTCCATTTTTTAGGTTTGTATCTGTTATCTTGTTCCTCCCCCATTTCTTTGCCCTGGTTAGCTGCATCTTGGTGGTCTTCCATTTCTTCCGATGCCTCCTCATCCTGTAGGGTAACGAACCTATTGTAGTTTTTATTTTTTTTACCTATCCTTATTGAATGTGGGTTGGGGGTTTGGTTAATATTCTTGTTCTTCTTTCTCCTCTGAAATTCTTGGAAGCCATCTACATCCTCCTGCTATTTATTTTGATTGTTATATTTTTCCATCTCCTTTGGCTCTTTTGGTTTAATGGGAATTCTCATAATAAGTGGCCATACTCATGGCATCTCCTACATCAAAAGGGGATGTGTTCATAGTCAATGGTATTTTGTCATACCTAATGGTGATATTCCAACTCTATGGCCTCTGGTAGTGGTTCTGTTATATTCATGTAGATGCAGATTCTTGCATATAACGTATATCTGCCTCGTCTTGTGGAGTATGTAGTATTTATGAAGGTTCAACTATGGCTGATTTGGCTACACGGTTATGGTAGGTGTCCGCCATATGTTCTTTCAAACATGTTTTAAAGGATATGAAAATTTTTCCTATGTAGGACTTATCGCAAGAGCAGGGGATCTCATATAAACCAGGGCCAAATAGGGGGTCATTTTTGTCTTTGGAAGACCTAAAGAGCTGGTTGAGGGTTTGATGGGGTTTAAATAAGTTTTTTATGTTCATTTTAGAGAGAATTATGGAAAGGTGATCAGTAACACCTTGAATATAAGGAAGTGTTACTTTGGTTAAGGGAGGGGTGTAGGGACGAGTTTTGGGGTGGGGATGGAGGCAAGTGCAAAAGGACTTATTAATTTGGGAAGAAATGTAACCATTGGCTTTAAGCGCTTTGACATATGTGCTTTTTCTTTGGAGAAGGATTCAGCAGAGGAAATTATGATAGCACGAGAGACAAGGGTCTTGAGAATGACAAATTTTTGAGTTGGATGGTGGTGGGACTTGGCGTGAAGGTATCTATCGGTATGAGTCTTCTTCCTAAAGACTTGGTGAGTTAGGGAATATCAAGAAAGGGGAGGGAATGGTTTTATTCCAATTCCATAGTGAACTGTATATGAGGGGAAATGCTATTAATATTAGAAAGAAATATACGGAGTGCAGGGATACCATGGGACCAAATCACAAAGGTGTCGTAAACGAAATGCTTCCAGAATTTAGGCTTAAAGTGGAAGGTTTCTAAGGCCTTAGATTCAAAGTGTTCCATAAAAATTTTGGTTACAACAAGACAGAGGAAGACCCCATGGTTGTGCCCTTAGTTTTCTAGTAACAAACAACGTTAAAGGAGAAAAAGGTATAGGTGAGACAAAGGTTAATAAGATGAAGAGTTTCAGAGTCGAAAACCTTAGAGATATGGTTTAGGCTTCAGGGAGTGGAATTTTGGTAAATAAAGAAATGACATCAAAGCTAACCATAATATCATTCTTATCAAGCTTAAGGGTTTTGATTTGATGGATAAAGTCTGCAAAATATTTAATGAAGGAAGAGGAGCGGTCGGAATGGGGTCGAAGCTTTTTGGAAGGTAATTTGGAAAGGGCATGGGTGGGGCCTCCTATAGCATTGATAATAGGGAGGAGGGGGATGCTAGCCTTATGAATTTTCGGCTAACCATAAATCCTAGGGGTGATGGGCTTGAGGGGGAGGAGGAGATTTTGGATGGAAGGGTCAAGGGAAGAGGATTTAATGGCTTTGGAAACCTTGGCAATAATGGGCTAGATCAGGTTTTTATAGAGGGGTTGGTGAGAGGAAGAGGATAGAAGGTCCATCATCTTACATTTGAAATCTGATGAATCTAATAGGACAAAGGCTTTGTTGCTATCAGATTTTAGAATAAGGATATCTGGGTTGGATTTAAGCCAATAAAGGGTGACAAATTCATCTTTAGAAAGGTTAGGCTTGGGGAGCTTAGAGTTTTGAAGAATGCGTCCACATTCTTGATGAAGCTCTTCAGCTGAATGGGAGGGAAGGTTGCAGGAGATGGATTCGATGGAGAAAATAATATCCTCGAAAGGAATGGAACGAGGGACTGGAGAAAATTTAAATAATTTCTCAAGGAGGTTTAAAGCGGGTGTATCAAGCTGAACAAAGGAATGGTTAACCACCTTGTAATGAAGGGGCGAACGAGGGAAAGAAGACTGAGGTAAAGGAGGGCGTAGGGGTAGGGATGGGGGTGTGGGTGAAGAAAGTTTATTGGGGGAGAGATGATTTAAGGGAGGGGGAGGATTAGGAAAATAATCATTAAGGTTAATAAGTGGAAGGGGGATTAAGAGAAGGAGGAGGGTGACATGAGGGAGAGAGATTAATGGGAGGGGTTGAAATGATAAATCAAAGATTGAATTATATTAGTACAGTACAGATTAAGAGAGTGGAGATTAGGTAGATAAGAGGAACTAAAATGATTATTGGAATGACTAATTAAATTATTATTTGAAGAAAGAAATAAACTATTATGATTAATGGGACACTATTACATATGGTCAATTTTCCAACACTTTAGTTCTGACATTTTTGACGTATTGTCGAAAAGTCCCCCAATTTTTCTCAATTTAACCCCTCACCCCTAACCTCTAAAATCCTTAACTGCTAAATCCCATAACCCCTAATCCCTAATCCCTTAACCACTAGCTCATTATTCACCTAACCCCTAACTACGCTGAAATCCCGTAACCCCTAAGCCCCATCTCCCTATTCCCTTAACCACTAACTCATTATTCCCCTAACCCCTAAACCCCAATCCCTAAACCCTTAACCACTAACTCATTATTTCCCTAACCCCAATCCCTAAACCCTTAACCACTCACTCATTATTCCCGTAACCCGTAAATGCGCCTAAATCCCCTAACCCCTAAGCCCCTAATACCTAACCCCTTAACCACTAACTCATTATTCCCATAACCCCTAAACCCTAAAAATCTAACCCCTAATCCCCTCATCCTCTAACCCATAATCCCTAATCCTTAAACCACTAACTCATTATTCCCCTAACCCCAATCCCTAATCCCTTAACCACTAGCTCATTATTCCCCTAACTCCTAAATGCGGCTAAATCCCCTAGCCCCTAGGCCCCCAATACCTTACCCCTTAACCACTAACTTATTATTCCCCTAACCACTAAGCCCCTAAACCCCTAAGCCATAATCCTAATCCCTAAACCACTACCTCATTATTCCCCTAACGCTTATAACATTCCTTAAAACCCATTGGGATTAGCCATTCCAAACGAGAACATGTCTAGGTGGGACCTACAATCAGGTTAATTCCCCCTTGTTGGCAAGGTGGAATTTTTTCTCTGTCAAAATCCTATAGTCCATAATCCCTCTAACACATAACCTCTATTATTGTTAATTCATATGAACTTTAATCCTAAGCCCTAATTCCTCTAAAACTTATAAGACGCAATCCTTATAACCCCTGCCACACTTAATACCTAAGGATTACAACCCTTATCCTCTAAAAGAATTTACCTCTTTAACATCTAATACATATAATAATTAACACCTAACCGCTATACTCCTTAACACATATAAACCATAACCATAATACTATAACCATTATATCTCTTAACATTTTACCATCATAAACCCTAAACTTTATTTCCTTTAATCCCTATCTCTTTTTAAATCCTAAAACCCCTAATATAACCTTATAACCCATATTTCAAATAATCCCTAATATTTACAACCTTAGTCCTTATAATCCTTGCATTAAAACCCCTAAACTTATAATCCATATTTCCAATATTACTTAGCCTTCATAGCCCTTATTCCTTATAATCCTTGCATTATAAAACCAAAACCTTATCCTTGTAACTATAACTATCACTTAATGACTATAAGCACCTTATCTTAAGCACAACGTACAAACTTGATCACCACTTTCGTAGGAACTATCTTAATCCAAGTTGAGCATTGACATTGGCATGGACCTGCAATTCCCCTAGTCATACTTGATTGGTGATCATTGTAGTATCGTGGGTTTATTAAACCACGGATGAGATGACCATGTAGGGAACTCAACATTGGTGTAGGATTATCCGTTGTTGTTGTAGGTGTTGGAACTTGGTCGCTAGTGCAAAAATGATTGTATGGTTACACAAAACTAATGCAATTGCGTTGGAGTATGTATCAACATGCCATGCCATGGACAATGCCTGATTAAGTAAACACTTAGGTCCATAATAAATATCTCAATCATAACTACATGTTTATTAAACACCCATGTTCACTTTGTGAATATGGAGGTTAGGGGTGATATCATAGAGCCATTTAATACATCAGTAAACTTCCCTATAGTGGGAAAAATTTGACGACACAGATAGTCATAGTTGTCATTCATCCAAAACCACAATGAAATTTTGACAATATAGATTGACCTAGAACTCGGCAAAACTTGTAAAAGCATTGTTCCATTATGAATGAGTTTTGGATCATAGTAGAACTCTGCCCGTGCCTAAAATTTCTATTGAATTATTACCAAAATATTAACTTATTTTGTGACACCAGATAAATTTTAAAGAACTATCTAATCTTGTAGCAAACTTCTTTCTAATTATTGATATATGATGATAAAAAAAGCTAAAATTCTTATTGATATACAACTTCACTTGTATTTTTTTACTATTTGAGTTGATTATGAACTAAACAAAACCTTTAAACAATATTGTTTCACCATGAATGGTAGTAGAATTTACTTATATCTAAATTTTCTATCAAATTCTTACCATCTTTATAAATGGAAAGAAAACCTATATACTTCAAAAACAGAAGTTATTTTAATTATTAACCGTTGACTAACCACATGAGGTTAATAATACAAAACCATTCTCATGATTCATATTTATATTAGTGTTTTAAAATATTAACTTAATATAAATTTCTTGATACATCCAAATTAATCACTACAATAATACAAAACACAAAACTATTGACCAAGTCATACTTGGTCACTCATACTGACTAGGCCCCTAAAACTATGAATTCACACCCATATGACCGGATCCAATTTGCACCCAACAATCCCCTTCAACTCATAGCAACCCTCCTCACAAAAAATCTTCTATATATACATTTGATCGAAATCCTTTGCGGGTTCTGATTCTCAAAAGGGTGATTAGTATGTGAAACTCCTGCGAAATCTATGGCGGGGAACGAAGAAAGTAACAGATGGCGTTTCTAGATTGGGGTCCATTGAATAGGCCAATAATTCTTATTGCCTCTATGATGGCGGACGAATTCATTTCCTGGTCCTTCTCGCAAGACGATAGATCGAAACCCCGCAGGGCCAAGAACAAGACTTGAAGCCCTTATCACCCGCAAGCTTTAATGGCAGCAACAGAAGCAGCAGGAGCGATAAAGCCTTAATGGAAGAAAAAAAAAGTAGCAGGAGCGATAAGGAGAATGAACCTTTTAGTATTTCAGGTGGTTTTTCATCTGGATCGGTGCCGACAAGTGATTTTGGGTAGGTCCATAAACCGCTTACGAGGACTGGTGGTGGCAGTTTTACAGAGAGATTAGCTACCCGAGGGGGATTTAATGCACCCAGATTGAATGTAGCTCGGTTTAAGTGCTTGTCGTATGTCTCTTAACCTGGTGGGGTGAGATCTCCTTATTTGACCACCCACCTAGGCTCAACCCTACTACCTTGCTGGATTCCCCTGTTCTGCTCTCTAACTCTCAGGTATGAACAAATAAGGTTTCGCCTTGGATAGTATTCCTTATGAAACAAGGAATGATGCAATTTCTTGAAATCAAGTTTCCCTCAGGGAAATTCTGCGGACCATAAGGGCCAATGAGCTATAACAAGCTTAATGGCACACAACTGATTCACATTCCTCCTCCCTCGAATTAAATTTAGAGCCCGTCCTTGCTATCAATGGATCTTACTCACCAGAAATGCGATATTCTAACAAGGATGTCGAGCGAATCGTCAAATTTGAATGCAACCATGGCGTCCGTGTTATTCCAGAAATTGACACTCCAGGTACATAACCTTAACATTACATTTTCTCTAATTCCATCTAAAACTAGATTTGAAAATGCACATGGAATGTAGAGGTAGTTCTTGCATATCAGTATCCAGATTTGAAATGCAGCTAGACGCTGTCGATGTATATAGGCTAGAAATGGAATCTGCACCAGTTCTAGATCAATTTTTGATAAGACAATTTTAAAGTTCTTCATTTGCTTTCTGTGTTATCTGGGTTGGTTTTCCATAGCATATAATTTCCAACATATGATGATATTTATACCAATGTGAATGAAACAATAAAGAAGTGGTATCTCCGATTTGTTGTAGCCCTACCCTCTATTTCCTTCCATTTCGTGCTTGAAAGTATAGGTTATAAAAATCATCTTCTTATCTAATTCAAAGTTTCAGTCAAAATTCATAGACAAGGCAGTAAAGCATGTGATTCTCCTCAACTTCATTAGATAACACATAGAAACTCAGTCTATTTTCTTTCATCTTCGCCTTGACTTTACAATAAAACAGATAAAATCTCATCCTCTTTTCTAATTGAGTGTTTTAATATGGCATTTGTACATAAGGCAGTAAAGCATTTAATTCTCCTCATCTTCATTTGATAATAGTGCACAGAGCCCTGATTCACGATCTATTTTATTCCATCTTCCTCCCGGGAAATTCTCATCCTCTTGTCTATTTGAGCATTTCAATCTCACATTTGTACATAAGACTGTAAAGCATGAAATTCTCTTCAACCTAATTACATAACACACACATGCCTCTTTCATGATTTATTTAGTTTTTTTCTTTTATCCTCTTGTTTGAAAACAACCTTTATGTGCCCTTGAGAAATCTTGTTGGAAAATTGAACTGACAGGTTCCTACATGGTTTCAGGAATTTGATGAATCTTTGAAGAGATATTTTGTTACTCGGTCTAGAAAATCATTAGAATTGATACTCTGTTCAAGTGATAATTGACTTATAATACTTTAATTTTATTTGCAGGTTCAGTCTTTAGATTCTTTGGAGGAGATCATTGAAATCACTACTCTGCGTTGGTGATTTTTAAACCGATATTGTTCTGCAGGGGTTATTTGCACCTTTTCCCCAATGATAATTCTCTACATGCACTTCCATTCTCCATGATGTGGTGACTGCACAAGACTCAATTCAGTTCTTATATAATTTAGAAGGAAACTTTGTGCATTCATTTGGTCTATCGTCATGCCTGCTGGAACAAGCACAGAGCTTCCTAAACATGGCCTACCAAAGAGCTTGATGCTTCTAATCCTGAGGTATTCATAACATAGAAAAACGCCCAAACGGAGAACCACTAACATATTCAGATATAGGATGAAGATAATGCATTTAGAAAAGTGTCCTCTTATTAGTTGGATCAGCCCCAAGTCCAATCAATATGTGATGATGGCCATAATAACAACCAATTGTGTCCCAAATTTGTTTATGAAAGTAATTGCTAAATTCCAGAAGCTGCAGATCTAAGCTTATAGAAATTGTTTTAAAGCAGAGTTGGTTCAAATTACATGTCCACATAATACTCTTGGAATAGCACAACTGTAAACCATATTAATCCTTTGGGGGCTTATCTATCAAAATTCAATTTACCTTTCATATTCAATTTATCAGCTCATCAAACTTTTGCTATGACAACATGAGCATTCCTTAAAGACATTAAATATAGTCAAATGAAATGGATATTTGCTGAATTTAGGATGCCTCTACTTGCACACCGAAGGGTTCATCTACATATGTACAAACATTCTTGTTTTATAGCCCATAATTCAAACGGGTAAGGTGTCAAGCAAGGATCCAGTGAGCAACCTGATAAACTAAGAAATCCTGGCGATGTGAAGATTGTAACTTGAAGGTTTAAATTCTGAAATTCCATCAAAACTAATTTGGTAACAATTGAAATTTTAGTTGAAAGATTCGCAGTGAGAACATCTGGATTTAATTTTAACAATGGGAACGTAAAATTGTCTTAAAATTGTCTTAATCTGCTTGTTGCAGCAAAATGCTCTTAATGTTAACGGTCGAAGACCGTTATATATATATATATATATATATATATATATATATATATATATCCCATAGAGAATTGTTTTGCATATTATGTCCTATGCATTGAAAATTGGGAATAACTTTTGTTTCTTGTAAAAGGAAACTTGCGTTTGTTGTTGTGCTCACGGGTGTTGTGAAAAACTGGTTGTGGTGGCATTCTTGGCAAAGAGTTGAATGTCTTAATAGTATTATTATGAACTAACCCATGAAGAGACAAAAATGTCAACCCATGTGAATGGAAGGAAGACGTTGAGAGCACGCACAAATTGAATGAAATGGAAAACGAAAGATATATGATCTAAAAATATGCTTAAAATGTTTAACACCATTATTATAATTAATTATAGTACAACTTAATGCAAACACAACAAAAGAGGATCATAGTTTAGAATAGAGTAGATAATGCACTTTTAAAGTATCAAGTTGATATTAAAACTATGAATATGCCACATTTTATAGGTATGATTTGTCAAAAAAGAAACATTGAAGATTTGAAACTTAAATTAAATAATTACTATATATCGAAGTTGGGCATGTGAATTTAAAAGGTTTTATATTTTGGGGTTATTCTAAAAGTGTTGTAATATTGTAGGATAATATTAGGTTTGTTAATTACTTGATGATGCTTCATGGACATATAAGTGTCTTAGTTATGGTAGATGTTTGACCTTGTTTATAGTGCTAGCATAGCAACCTTACCTAGGAAGTTAATACCTTGATTGAAATGATGACTTATCAATTCGGTGCACATAATGGAGGAGTTATTTACGAGGTACCTATTGGGAAGGATGAGAGCACTTTTGCCTAGGAGCTTGGGACCATGTACACCTTGGAGGTTGGACACTTGACTTGAGGATACTTGGATTGTAGTGAATACTTCAAGGAGTTAAGGAGCATTAGAGCTTAGTGACCACATTGGTACACATGAGACTAGCATTAGGCACTTGAGAGAACATGTGACACACAATTAGACGAGGAACACTTTGATGAGGACATTGGGATAATGGATCATTGTGGAAGAGGTAAAATTCGACTAATGGTGTTTTGGAAAACTCACGATCTTGTAGGAAGGTGGGTGAGACCAAGGAGGATCATGCTTAGAGGGTGTTTCACTTTGGGGGTCTAATAAACCCTAGTTTGCTACATGTCAATTTTTTTATTTGAGAGTGTTCCATGTGGGATTTCCTTGTTGGTTACTCATATGGACTTATTTTCTTGTTTTATGTTACCCTCCCTCGCCTACTCTGTATATAAAGGAGTAGAGAGTTCTTATATTCTGGTTGCATAACTCATCCTTCTTCTCTATGCTAGAATAGTCATCATCCTTCTTCTCTATGCTGACGATATTCGTGCCACCACAGCCTGCTTCCTCTAAACAACTTTATATTTTATGGATAAATATTTTATAGTTTTCAATATAAAGAAAGTGTATTTAAAAATGTAATAATAACTAAAAAAAATGTTTTCTTATGGATAATATGGATAATAAATAAAATATTTTAATAACCATGTTGATTAAAATATTTCAACGTTAACAAAATAAAGAACTTCTTATTCTCAAAGCATTTTATCAGTGTGTTCTTAGCATGGAGTTCACACATGTGCACATATGTATATCCTTGTTAATACTAAGTGTTAAAAGGGATCAAATATTGAGATAGAAATATTTTTTCAGTAGAAAAGTTTGCACCTCAGATATTTTCTCTCCAAATTTGATAGATCTAACTATAGATTTACATTCATTATTTTCATTTTTCTTTTTATATAAATGACATAGGTGCTTTTAATTATGTGTGTATTTTGCTACTTTCTCCAACATTACTATAATATTATTTATATAGTTTAAATCAAACATTATTAAATTAATGTTAATATTTTAAATATTATTTTCACATTTAAATACATTAATTGAGCTTATAAATATATTTATTTTTGAATAAATTTCAAAAATTTAATAACTAAGATATAGACCAATGTAATTAAACTCTAGACTTAATTTTAATAATTAATCAATTATTATTTTTTTAATCTATTTCAATTGTTCACACTTTACAGTCATTAATGTCAAATATTAGATTAAAAGTAAATAAAATTAATCTATCATTTAACTCATATGGCTGTGAGCCTTATTAGTCCCTGCCAATGGGACTATAACATTCAATATGCGCTGAATTAGCATTAATTTCATTTTTCCAATAGCTGTATTCAATTGTTTAAATCAATGTTGGGAAAGAAAAATGCAATTAAACAAATTTTTAACCAAAGTTTCAACTTCAACCTGTTATTGCTGGCGAAACTGTATGATTTTAGAAACAATTAGGGTAATAAATTTCAAATTTTAACACATTGTTGTTTTAATGCTACCCGTTTCCCGAACATTCAATGCTTTAAGGAAAACATTAAAGTGAACTCATTCACCTTTTATGCAAAGTTTAAAAGCATCATACATGTAAAGTTTTGAAGTTTCCACGCTTCAACAGCAGGCCACCTGCCCTTTCATCTCACAGTTGTCACCTCTTATATCTTGCATATGGTCACCTACCTGCAATTTTTCGGTTGCTTATTAACTCTTCTATCTTCCATATGCTCTTGGAACCGCCCTACTGCCCCCTTTTCAAGCAGTGGTATTTCTCAGTGCCCTTGTTATTGGAGTAACTTTCGAGTTCCAGACTGTTTCCCCGCCGTGTGGAAAGGAAATAGTGGAAATTATGAATGCACATGCGAGGAAACTGTGGAAATTATGAACGCAGGTGCACAACCAGAATGCAGAGAGGCTGTGCCTTTTCTTCTCTGCTAGCTGCTACACTGAGTGCAGTGGCCAAATGCTAATGATAATAATGTTGAGAGGTTGTGCCTTTTCTTCTCCGCTAGCTGCTACACTGAGTGCAACGGCCAAATGCTAACAATGATAATGTTGACTATGCAAAAGTACAAAGTAAACAAGTCTTCACACTCAGGAACCCTTGTTTCCACACCTACTCCTAGGGACATGTCTAGCTAGAAATGTAAAACTGGAATCTGGAAATTTATGTATATCATTTATTGACGTGGTATATCATAACTTTTGAAATTTAATTTTTTTGTTTTCATTGTATATTTGTTACTGCAGTTGGAAAATTTAAAAACATGCTTCCAGCAGTGTCTGTCCCCTCAAGTACCTACACCAGCAACACCCTGATGGTGGAAGCAACAGGTATCAGCAACAAGTATTGAGTAAGAAATTCCGTTAAACAATTATCTATTCATAAACTCCATGCAAGGGGTCGTGGAAGGAATTTAAGCAACATAGTGTACACCATAGACACTTTTACTATCTTAAACACAATTTGATTACTATATTAAACCCAATTTGGGACAAAACTATAAGATATGTGGAAACTTGTCTAAAAAGACTGTAGTTCCTGGTATTTAAAAAATGAAAATTGCGACCTTTAGATTCTGACACCATTCTATGTAGTTTAGGAACCTTTGGGATTTATCATTGTATATTTTGTGGCCATAGCACTGATAGTGAGATTTTGGCATTGATTATTCCATAATCGTCCTTAACAATATTTCTTAATTGTTTTTTTTTCTTGTAATTTCTAGTATTTAGTTTTCTTTTCAGAGAGACCCATTCTGCAATATTTAAGAGTCTTTTTCTTAAATTTGTTTTAAAAATATCGATTTCATATTTTCTTTTTTTATTCAGATTTATTTTAACTCTGAATTCTGTGCTATAAAAATATCAGCTCTTCCTTTCGATTCTCAAGTTTTGTAGTCACAAATTACTAGACAGGAAGTACTTCTAGTTGTATATAACTACTGGAAAGCAAAGGTCGTTATAGCTTTGCCACATTTAGTTTAATGTTTTTCTATACTTGATGTTAATGAATATATGTCTACAACATAGTAGAGTGTTGGCTGAAGTTTCTCATTATTGGTCATACTTTTATAATTGTTAATGCTCAAAATTCAGAGTTTATAATTGTTAATACTCAAAATTCAGAGTTTAGCATGGGATTGGTACAAAGTAATTTAGCATTAATATATTTTCAATAGTGATTTTGAAAATTGAGAATGATTCATGCCTATATGATATTGCAGACACCCTGATGGTGGAAGCAGCAACAACAGTGAAGACGACAGAACAGGAGGTGGAGAAAAATGAATAGGACACGAGTTTGAAAAAAATGAAAATGAACAGGACGGGGAGGAACAACCCGAGGAAGAGCAAGAAGAAGTGTTTTGCGTGCAACAGGCGAGTGGGGTTGGCTGAAAGGCTTTAAGTTCTGCTGAAGTGACCTTTTCTGCGCTCAGCACAAGTATTCTGATATGCATTAATGCTCTTTTGACTGCAAGACGACCGACTGCCTTGCCAATCCCGTCGTGAAAATCCTTGGTAGTCATAGCACCTGCAATGCATATATGTATAAAACTATATTCAAGGGTTCTTTGTTCTTGAGCATAGTGTGTTGTTGTAAATGATCGAGTACAGGAATAGGGAAGGTTGTTTCATTAGCATTAATGCAAGAATCTTATAACATATTATAGTTTTGAGAAGGAATACAATAGGAATAGGGAAGGTTGCTTCATTAGCATTAGTGCAAGAATATTATAACATATTATAGTTTTGATAAGGAATAAAATAGGATTTTCATAGTCGGGCTATTGATCGAGTTCTTGTTGCATTACCCTCCTGAAAATTCATTTTCCAACAACCCTTTTCATTTGGACTGACTTATCTATATAACTAGATCAAAATTAAATTTGAGAGAAAATAAAAGGTACTTAGCTATTTGGAGTATGTTACAAGAAACACTTTTTCGAGAAGCGATGCTCTTTGTGATTATTTCTTTCTTTTCCACTGTCTCTCCTCTCCCTAGTTAGCTAATTTTGTCCACTGTTTATGGTGGATTTCACTGCAATTTTCTCCTCTTGTATACTATTCTTTAAATGTATTCAACCAGTGTCATTCCTTCTTTAAATGCATTCAACCGATATCATTTCTTTAAAATAAAAAAAATTGAGACATGCCGAAATTGAGACACGTTGGCAGCATGCCTTCTTGCCTATTCAACCCTTTTAGTTATTTTATTTATTATTTTATTTCTTATTAATATTTATAATTTATAATTTCAATCATTATTTGTGTGGCATAATAAACTTTAATTGAATAAATAGATGGCATAGTAAAATTTATTTGAATAAATAGAAAAAGAGCTTTCTGAGTGGAGATGGCTACATCAGTGTAAAATAGTGAAGTGCATATATTATAATAAAAAATTTGATTGATCCAAGATTGGACTAAAATAATATGTGTCAAGAGAGAAGCCAGACTTTAAAAAGAAAATTTGATTGATCCAAGATTGAAGTAAAATAATATGTGTTGAGAGAGACGCTAGACTTTAAAAAGAAGCACAAGAGTATAAAGATTTTGTTGGAATATTGATAATTACAATATAAACTCCCCTCTTCAAACACAGAGAAATTAAAATCAAATTTTGTTTGCAGATAGAGATGGCATGAATATGCTTTCTTTTATTTCATTAAACAGAACTAAAAACTATTACAAATTTCTTCTTCTAGCAGAGCGATTAAAAAATAGTGACTGCTGCAGACGCAGTTCACAAGACAACTCTCTGTCTTTCAAACAACACACTCTGTCTATCTGAAAACCAACATTGTTGTGTTTTCTTCTTTTCTCACGCACTGTTGTGCAAAACAGAACAGAACAATACAATTCCTAAAAAATCACACAGGTTCTCGGGCCTTTTTCACTTTATATGGTGCGACGGGAACAAAAGATGTAAAACAAGAAAATAAAAAAAAATTACAAAGAAAAAAAAACTTTGTGGAACTTAAAAGAAATCAAATGCACGACGTACGAGTGGGGACCACATCGCAGTCAGCCATTGGCAATTGGGGGATCGGTGGATGAAACAAAAAATGCGATGGTGCGATATTGCGATGGCACAATCAAACAAAAGGCGGAACACTTGAGATTTGTGATGTTGCGATGTGCGATGGCGCGATCGCATCGCGATTTTCAATGGCGCAATATATATATATATATATATGCAAATAACACAATGGATGTGCGATATTACGATTGTGCGATGGCGTGATGATCGAACATCGCAAACTTCCATATCAACAAGACACTTAACAATCAAACTTTGCAAGTGCGATTGGCAGTGAAGTGGTGGGGACCACTATCACGTGTCTCATTCAAAACTTAAAATACTTCGCCGTTTAATCAATATTTATTCATATTTGGTTGTTGAGGGCTTGAAAGCCTAAAGAATGTTATTTTTTAATTAAACTGCTCTTTATAGTTCGGATCACAGGGAAAATCTTGATTCCCAGCGTAAGCAGCTCTCCCCATCACCATAATCAATTTCTCCTCTGTCATTTGTGGCTGCGGCCCATAACATTTAATTCATCCTTACGGCTCTTCCATCCTTCTTTAGCTGCGTGATGTTGTGTTCATCTACTTCTCTTCTTTGCCGCCTTTACTCATTTTCTTCTGCAAAGCTAGCAGGTATTTAATATTTCAACACTCCCCCTTAAAGTTAGTTCTTTAGTTATCAACCATACCCAAACATTTTCTTAAAAATTCAAGTTCTTCTACTGATAGCTTTGTTAAAATATCTGCATATTGCTCCTCTGTTTTACAATGTTGTAAAACAATTTCACCATTGTTTACCAATTCTCTGATATAATGAAATTTTGTATCTATGTGTTTTGTTCTTTTATGAAACACAGAATTCTTTGACAATGCAATAGTTGAGCTATTGTCACAATAAATCACTGTCCCTTTTATCTGTTCTTGGCATAAACTTCTCAACATTCTTCTCATCCAAATTGCTTGACACACTGCTGCTGTAGCTACCACATACTCTGCCTCTGCTGTAGATAATGCTACAATCGGCTATTTCTTATAAGCCCATGAAATGGCTCCTGAACCCATATGAAAAACATAACCGGAAGTGCTCTTCCGATCATCTACACTTCCAGCCCAATCACTGTCAGTGTATCTAACTAATTCTGAATTTTCTGAAGTAGTATATAAAATACCATACCTTTTAGTTCCTTCTTGCTTGGGTCTCTTTGCTGCTTGCCAATGTGTTTCTTTGGCTTCATACTCCATAAATACGGAAATTAGACTCATACATGCATAATATCCAAGCCTAGTTGTGGTCAAATACATGGGGCTACAGCTATGCATCCTGACTTGGATCAAAATCACTAACTGCTTTGTCATATTTCTCAACCAATCCCATTATTGTGGGAGTAATTGCGACTTTCATACTCCATATTAAAATCTTTCTAAAACTTGATTCACATACTTTGTGAGAAATAAAATCCTTTCTCATTTTTTCTCTACTTCTATTCCTAAGAAGTATCTCAACAAACCCATGTCGATCATTTCAAATTCATGTTCATCCTTTGTTTTAAAATTTTCAGCAAGGTAATCATCATTACCAGCAAATATTAGATCATCAACATATAAAACAACAATGAGCATTTTATCATCTTTTTCCTTGATGTAGAGGGTGGGTTCTCCCTCACACTTTTCAAATCCATTTTCCAGTAGATAGGAGTCTATCCTACTGTACCATGCTCTTGGTGCTTGCTTTAGCCCATAAAGAGCTTTCTTCAATTTGCAGACTTTATGCTCTTGACCTTTCTTCTCATATCCAAGAGGTTGTTCCACATATACCTCTTCCATTAAAACTCCATTTAAAAATGCAAATTTTACATCCATTTGGTATACTTTCCATTTGTTTTGTGCTGCTATGGACAACACTTCTCTTACTGTCTCCATTATTGCAAATGGTGCAAAATTTTCTTCATAATCTATCCCTTGCTTCTGCTTATATCCCTTTACAACAAGTCTGGCCTTGTGTCTCTCTATTTTTCCTTCAGCATTGCTCTTGGTCTTAGAGACCCATTTAACTCCAATAACTTCTTTATCTTCTGGGATATCAACCAACTCCCATGTTTTGTTCTTCTCTATGGTTTTAATTTCATCATCCATAGCTTCTATCTATTTTCTATCTTTAATAGAATCTTCAAAATTAATAGGATCATCAACTTGACAATACAAAGCAAATAAGGAGTTCATACCTTCATTTGCTGCTCTCTGCTCATAGATATCTCTAATACTTCTGAACTTTGTTCCACTTTCACTTGGTGTAGACGTGCTTGATGAAGCACTCAATTTTGCTCCATGTGGTGTGCTTGGAGATGCACTTCCACTTCTTCTCAAGGGTGTTCTCACTGCTACTTGAGGTGTCCCTTGCTGTCCTTGTGTTGGTGGAGGTTGTGCAATGGATGAGTTTTTTTTTCAACCATATCTCCCTCATCTTCATCATGAGATAAACAGCTTTTAACATTGTTTGTTTTCTCAATGCTTCCATCCCATGCTTCCTCTTCAATAAATTGCACATCTCTGCTTATTAAAAACTTCTTTGTGGATGGGTTATACAATCTATATCCTCTGGAATCTTCACAATATCCCAGGAAAATGCACTTCTCCCCCTTACTATCCAACTTCTTCCTCAACTTTTCTGGAATGTGTGCATATGCCACACATCCAAAAAATCTCATGTGGTTGACTCCCTGTTTTCTGCCACTCCACGCTTCTTCTGAAACTTTGTTCATCACAGCTTTTGTAGGTCATCTATTTAAAATATATGCAGCACAGTTTGCTGCTTCTGCCCAATACTCATTCGGCAAGTGTTTTTCCTTGAGCATACTTCTCACCATTTCCATTATGGTTCGGTTCTTCCTTTCAGCAACTCCATTCTGTTGCGGTGTGTACCTTGTGGTAAACTGTTTGTGTATGCCGTTCTCTCTGCAAAAATGCAGAAATTCCTTTGAGATATATTCTCCTCCTCTATCAATTCTGAGAACTTTAATATACTGCCCACTCTATTTTTCTACAAGAGCTTTAAAATGGAAAAATTTATGAAAGACTTCACTCTTATATTTTAGGAAATAAACCCACACTTTTCTTGTGAAATCATCTATGAAGGTTAGCATGTAATTGCTGCCTAAAACTGATGATGTTTGCATCAGTCCACAAAACTCTGAGTGGATGATTTCCAAGGGTGCTTTCGCCCTTATGCTTTTCCTTGATGGAAAATTTTCTCTGTGTTGCTTTCTCAAGATGCAGCCTTCACATAGGCTGTCAGGCTTCTCAATCAATGGTAAACCTTTTACCATTCCTTTTCTGTGCAGCAAATTTAATCCTCCGAAATTGAGATGTCCAAATCTCAGGTGCCATAACCAACTTTCATTTTTCTCTTCCTTCTGAAAGGCTTCTTGTGTTACAGCTGCTATACTCTTTCCTTTTCCCTTCAAGTCAGTGTTGAGCTTGAGAGGAAACATTCTATTGCTGGTTATTTGAATTTCAGCAATGATTTTCTTGCTTGGAGGTATATCTTTTATTGTGCACACATCATCTTTGAATGTTACATTGTAACCTTTGTTTATGAGCTGCCCAACACTCAAAAGATTACACTTCAGACCTGAAACATAATACACATTAGGAACAAATTTCTGCTCACCATTTCTTGCTCGAATACTAGCTCTGCCTTTTCCTTTGACAGAGATCTTAGTATCAGTCCCGGTGGTCACTTAAGATTTAATCTCTTCATCTAGATTGGAAAACATTTCTTTGTTTACAGTCATGTGATTACTACATCCTGAATCTAAGAACCAAACATTATCTTCTCTATTCTGTGCTACATTACATGTTAACAACACATTACTTGGGTTCTTTTCTTCTTTTGCTACATTAGCATTTTTCTTATTTTTCATGTCACTTTGCTTCTTTATACATTCATTGGCATAGTGCCCATATTTTTTTCAATAATGACATTGGACATTGGATTTGTCATACCTTTGTCCATGAGCATGTTGGTGTTGATGTCCACCTTGCTGGCTGTTGCATTGGCCGTGGCTCTGATTTTGACTGTTGCTCCTTCCATGTGAATGTGAAGGGTTGTTCTTCCACTTCGCTGCTTTCCGCTTCCTCCTTTTTCTCGACCTTCTTCTCTTCCCATGTATCCGGTTCGAAGGCGTGCCTTGAGATGAATGTCGACCGCTCAATCTCTCGGTTCATGAGTTATCAGTGAGGCATGAAGTTCATCCACTGTGAACTGTGAGAGATCTTTGGTCTCTTCTATGGTGGTAACAATAACATCAAACTTTGAGGGTAAGCATCTCAAAAGTTTCTCCACAATCTTTCTTTCTTCAAGAGTTTCTCCATGGGATCTTATCTGATTTACAATCCCAATCACATGTGTAAAAAATGTGTCTACATTATATGACTCTTTCATGCAAAGAGTTTCAAAATCTCTTCTTAGCAACTGAAGTTTTGCTGTCTTAACTTTCTCCATGCCTTGATAGGCTATTTTCAGAGTTTCCCATGCCTCCTTGGATCTCTTAGCTGCTGCTATCCTTGGAAACACACTCTCATTTACTACTTGATACAATAAGAAGAGAGCTTTAACATCTTTATTCCTATTGCTCTTCAATAAGTCCTTCTCTGCTTGAGTTAAGGCATTAAAGGCCTACTCATCAGCTGGTTCAACAAAACCATCTTCTACAAATTCCCATAAGTCTTGTGAGACAGACAGGGCTCTCATGGTAATGGCCCAATAATCATAGTTCTTTCCATTAAATTGTGGAAGCTGAACATTTCCAATGCTCATACCAGTGCTTGGTCCAGCCATTGCTTTTAAAATAAACACTAAACTTAAACAAACTGTCTTTCCTTTTTCTAAAATAACAAACTCTTTTAAAACAAAAATGACAGCTTTGTTATCTTTGAGAAATACCTAAACTTTTTGACTTCTGTTGGGCTTTCACACTACTGGAGAAAACACTTCAACAAGTCTTCTTCTTCTTCAGCTTCTTTGAAACCTTCAAAGAGCCTGAACTAGCTCTGATACCATGTTGGAATATTGATAATTCCAATATAAACTCCTATCTTCAAACACAGAGAAATTAAAATCAAAATTTTCTTGTAGATAGAGATGGCATGAATATGCTTTCTTCTATTTCATTAAACAGAACTAAAAACTATTACAAATTTCTTCCTCTAGCAGAGGGATTCAAAAATAGTGACTGTTGCAGACGCAGTTCACAAGACAACTCTCTGTCTTTCAAACAACACGCTCTGTCTATCTGAAAACCAACACTTCTATGTTTTCTTCTTTTCTCACGCACTGCTATGCAAAACAGAACAGAACAATACAATTCCCAAAAAATCACACAGGCTCTCAGGCCCTTTTCACTTTATATGGCGCGGCGAGAACAAAAGACATAAAAAAAGAAAATAAAACAAATTACAAAGAAAAAAAAACTTTGCGGAACTTAAAAGAAATCAAATGCACGACGTACGAGTAGGGATGACATCGCAGTCGACCATCGGCGATCGGCGGATTGGCGGATCAAACAAAAAATGCGATGGTGCGATATTGCGATGGCGCTATCAAACAAAAGGAGGAACACTTGAGACTTGCGATGTTGTGATGTGCGATGGCGCTATGGCGTGATCGCATCGCGGCTTTCAACGACGGAACATATATATATGCGGATAACACAATGGATCTGAGATATTGCGATTGTGCAATGGTGCGATGATCGTACATCGCAAACTTCCATATCAACAAGACACTTAACTTCAAAAACTTGCGATTTGCGATTGGCGCTAAAGTGGTGGGGACCACTTGTCCTCCATTTTCAGAAAACTTTAAGTCTTTGGCTGTTTTATTAAATTTTCTTCATACTTGGTTGTTGAGGGCTTAAAAGCCCGAAATGACTATTTTTTAATTAGACTCTGCTCTTCCATAGTTCAGATCTACGGGAAAATCTTTGTTCCACTGTAAAATGGCTCTGCCCATCACCATAATCAATTTCTCATCTGTCATTTGTGGCTGCGGCCCATAGCATTTAATTCATCCTTACAATTCTTCCATCCCTATATAACTGCGTAGTGCTGTGTACGCATACACTTCTCTTGCTACCGCCTTTGTACTCGTTTTCTTCCTGCTCAAGGCTAGCAGGTGACTTTAATATTTCAACATATTTTGGACAATATTTGGACAAGATTACTAAAAATAAGTAACACTATTGCCCAAATTTTTTTTTTGGTTGTTTTTCAAAATTTTATTATAATTTCAAAATTCAAAATAAAATGTATATAGTGTTTAAGTTTAAATTTAGATTTTATCCTATGTAGACTAGAAGGTGACATCAGCTTGCAAAAATGTAAGGCTAAGCTATGGTCGTATTTATAAAAGTGTTAAATAAAGAAAAAAATGAAACTACAAATGACTGGGACTAGAAAACCGAGTTCGTAAAATCAATGAAAAAATATTTTTATCTTGATGTTTAATGTGGGAGTGCTTTATTAATGTTTAATGTGAAATTTTATTTTAATTTCTTTTAACAGGTATTTTTGTGTTTGTCTCACAACCACCCTACCTGAGATCTAAACCCAGAAGAAAATGCATAGAATAAGCACCTGGCGTTAGTTTTTCAATGACATCAAGATTTACCTAAAGCTTTTCCTAATAGCTAACTGTATTGCATGTAATAGATTTCCAGGATCGAGAGGGCCAGATGTTTCTTGTAGAAATACCCTTGTCTTAGAATAAAATACCTATGAAGAATTTAATATGATCAGCCACAAATGAAACCGGTCCCACTTCTCATTTAATCACTAAAATACCTCTGTTGAATTTATGAACTCTCGATATGGCTAGCCATGGATGAAATCGGTCCCGCCAAGGTTGGAATTTGATTAGCATTTTTGCCACAAACCATTTTACGTAAAATAAGTTTTAAATTTTTAAATAACCATTTTTGTTGAAGTGCTTTGAAATGTGAAGAACATATTTTTACGGCTTAAATTTTTGCGAAAACGCTATTAATATACAATTTCCAAATATGAACAGATCTTTTATTAAGAGATCTACTAGTGTAATATGAAAATACATAAGAGCAATCAACTCTGAAATCCAAAGAGATCTGTTAATTCAATATGGAAATACATGAGAGCAATCTAGTAAGATTTTAAAGGTTTTCTTTGCGTTGATGGGCCCTCCGTACTGACAGGTAAAAGTAACTAGATTCAAATGTTGAAATTCCTTACTTAAAAATAAACTATGCATTTAGTGAGCATTTACCTCGTTGGTGTGTTTAATTGTTGGCTTGGAAAATTTTAATAAATAAATTCCTTCATTATAGATTTAATTCTAAAAAAAGGTAATTGATAATTTTTTGATATGTGGCAAACAACCAGCAATGACTTCTACTATCTTCTACCAAATTTGTGTGCTTATACATAGTCTGTAAGTGGAGAATGAGAGAGGAGAAGTCATTTGAGAGATATAGTGGAGATATGAAAAACTAAACAACATAATTCATTGATCAATAAAATAATTAATTGATAAATAAATTGATTAATTGGTGATCAACTTCGCTGCCATTAATGCACTATTATTTCTCTGTAGTTTATCCTTTTTCTTGTCCGACAGGGACTACGGCTGACTCCAGCTCCTGTTTATTTAGATATCAATGTGATAATTTTAGAAATTAAAACATGGAGATGTATAACGATAGTGATTTGTTTATTTATGTAAGATAAGATTCAATTGTCAAATGTTCAAGTGTCAACGAAATGGCATTCAAATCCATATGAAAGTATGGAGTTGGTGGAAAATGTATTCAATTTTATAAGCGCCATGGTGAAAATTAAAATTAAATCTCTAAGTAATATGAAGAGAGATTTGTTAAATATTTGAAATTTTTAGGGGATGAGAATGTGATCTTTCATGTGATCCACCCTATTGAAAATGAAAAATAAGAATTAGTAATGGATAACTCCAACTACTTTGCCATTTGAAAAATAATCCTAAAAGGCATGTGCTTCACCATATTCAAGATGAAAGTAAAATGGAAGAGTTGATAGCCCCAACTGGTTTATAATTCGAGTCACGTGAAAGTATGCGTGAGCAGTCCTATAAATATCGATATAAAAAAGACGTATTTACTGTTAGATGAGTAAACGTAGTTTACATACTTTTATATTTGATCTTCAATGGTTTGAAAATTGTTCTAACTAAACTATTATAAAATATCGTTGGCTCATGGCAAGCTTATGTTGAAAAGTCGTGGCTTCTACTGCTATTGATCGCAAGTTCGATCCACTCCGCATTGTAGAATATATATGCATGGTGTCTGCCACCTTGTATTGTTTTCATATGCACAGTGATGAATATAACGATTATTCAGGGCTCTGAAACATATAAATTCATTACATGCATTGAGAAATATTATTCAGAGAGTAATGTAATTCAAGGACGATAAATACTCAGTGCTGGAAAGAGGGTTATCCGAGACTTTTCTGAAAAGAGACAAAGTAGAGTTAATGGGTCTACTATATTTTCCAGGACTAGTCAGAAGTCTCTTGTGGGAGAACAGGTCTCTCTTGATCTAGAGAGCTTGGACTATGAGTAAGAACCCATTTTATTTCTACTTTGAGCTTGATTTGGATTGCACTTTTTCACTTTTGTGTAACTGAGAATTTTTCCTTGTGTATAAATTCCCAGAATTATCGAAAACAATTTGTTCAATCAAGAGTGGAGGCCCAAAAAAAGTATAGAACTATTTCAATACATAATTTTGAAATGGGCATTGGCATTTCTAATTGGCCTGTTCGTTGGCATAATTGCAGCCTTTGTGAACCTGGTAACAGAAAACATTCCAAGATTGAAGCTTCTTATTTCCTCAAAATTGATATCACAGAATAGGTACTATTAGTCATCAGTAATTTTTTCCTCTTTAGATGACTAAAATTATTTGTCCTCGATTTTTAGAAACAAAATTCAAGAATCATGTGAGTTCTAGAAATCTCCTCAAAAATAAATTTTTGACTATCCTGCTTCTTTGTCGAAACATGGCCAATATATCACCCAGACAAGACCAAATCCTGGACTAATGTCCGTCATTCTCACTATGTTTTCCACCTCTGCCTATAACACTCTGTGTCTTTTTGCCTAAGCCCTCTACTTTCACACCTTGTTTCGCCACATAAACCAAACTTTTTCCCCTACTCACCAAGTGCCTCAAGTAATGGTGATGTCAAAAATCCCTTTCTAAAGCCATCTAAAGTAAACAAGGTTTTCTAGTTGTCTAAGATGATAGTGCATAATAGAGTTTCAAAACCCTGTCCCCTCATCCAAACCATGATTCAAGCTTTTTCAGTAAAAAACTGTAATACCCCTAGTTTCTATGCTTTTTAACTGACAATTGAATAAGTCCAAAAGGGAAGTGGACCCCAATGGAGAACTAGTGTGTGGAATTATTTTAAATTTTATTTAATAAAAATACATGGAAAAGTTATGTGTGCAATGACTAGATTGAGAATGGAGATCTGAAACCTAAATCCATGAGGATGTGGATAAGGTGATGAGACTTTCCCACCCCTTCCAGAAATCCTTGGAAGAAATATTACCAAAATTAGATTTGGAGATAAAATATTTAATTTCCCCAATGAAGAGGAAAGTAATTGGGAAGAGGAAGAAAAAGTTGTAAAAGCGGAAAATACAGCTTTAAAGTACCTCAATGAGGGAAAGCCTAGGCAAAGCAGGAAGAAATCATCCTAAAATTTCTAGACACAGAAATTTGAAACAGGCTTGAGAAAGCACAGCTTAAATAAGTTGCTTCAAGATAGACAAAGGGTTGTCTATCACTAGAAGCAAAAGGTCTCAGCTCGGGGGTGAGTTACGGAGAGAGAACTCTAAGGTTGGGAGGAACTAGTCATAACAATTGGTATGCGCATTGAAATAGTTTATTTCAGATTTATATTAACTTAGCCTATGGGTAATTTCATTCTCCATTTGAGAATGAGTAAGAACAATGAAAAAATTTATTGTGCTCAGGTAAATAAATTTTTGTTTTTAGCAAGTTAGTTAACTTCTAAATATACTAAGTTACCAAGTACCCATATTTAACAGATTTTGATAAGGCAGAAATATTGTGGTCTGTATAGTTGTATGGGAATAGTCTGATGAGACCCATCTACCAGAATGTCTAAACCTATGATAGGTTTAAATCTGGAGATCAGTATCTCCCAGAGAAGTTATTATTTCTGGTTAGTAAATGTAAATGTTAGTGGTAACAGTTTTAATTTTTTTTATATCTTCATGAAAAATTTAAACTCAGATGCAGAAAAGAAATTAAATATCTAGAAATTAGAACTGATATATTTTGGTTATTATACTCCTGTTATAATTATTACAGAGAAAATGCAGAATTAAATAAGTGAAGTTCATTTATAAGCCATTCTGGTACAACATAAATGAACAGAGATCTGAATTAGAGAAGAAATTTAAAAGTAGTAAGGTACTGAAATATTAGGAAATAATCCATGTATGTTGGACAAAATATGAAAGTAGTGTGAAACCATAAATTCTATTTTATTTAGGAGTCAATACTTTGATTTCTAAACTGGATTTATTTGGCTATTATAAAAAGAAAAGGGATTAAGTTTACGTACAAAAATGATGTAAATTTTATATAGCAGTACTAAGTCGCATAAAAAATTTATGTAAAAATTTAGTAATTTCCCTCTTGCAGAAAATAAGAAAATTATTGATGTAAATAGCTTGAAGTATACATACATACATACATACATACATACATACATACATACATATATATATATATATATATATATATATATATATATATATATATAGATATATACTTTTATATCTACATATATACTAAATTGATGCAATTTTCATTCTATTCTTATCAGTATCTTTTCACAGCAGAAATTAAATGATAAGATAGGAACTGATAAGTAAATCTAATTCTGATTTTACTTTAAAGATGAAAGTCTAGTAAACCATGTATAGTATGAATTAAAAACTTATTTAGTAATTCAGGAAAATATGTAGGTATGCTAGAGCTATACGAAATATAAAACTCAGATGTAAGCGATTCCTTATTCTTGGAATATAATACAATCTTGTAGAAAATGGTGGAAACATATAAACAAGACACTAAAGTGAAATACTGGGAAGTAGTAAACATACACAGGTAACCATACCAACCATGGAAAAGAAATAAAGGTCACATTCCACTTATGTTACATGGAATAATAGTATCTCAAAAGTCATACGAGTTACAAATTTTGTTCAACTTCAAAATAGCCAACACAGGCAAATAGTTTAAAAACAAGTGCTAATATAGATTGACATATGTAAATAGGAAATCCGACTAGAGTCAGGTTGAAACCCTGCACTCGTCCCAAACATTGAAGACCAACCTATGTGGCAGCAGTAAGCTATATTCATGAAGTGGAAAATTTCCAAGGAAAGAATGTCGAATTTGAAGTGAAAAAAATGGCAAAGCTTCGAAACTGTACATTAAACATCGTAAGATTAGCTCCATTCCTAAATCGTATTTGATATAGGAAAGCACAATCATGATAATATAGGGGTATAGTAGTAAAATGAGAAAGTGAAAGAAGGACATAACGTGATTACCTATCTAAAATGAAGGTGGTAAAACTGGGACAGAGGTCGAAGAGATTTGATTTCCAAGGCCGTGCTCCAGTTGCAGGCCTACGTTACATTTGAGCCTCAACATATTGAAAAAAAAAGAGACAAATTATGGCAGCATGAATATTATTGCCCACAGAATACGAAACCAGAATATAACACTGTAGACTATTCCAATTCTCATATCTACGAAATCAAACGGTGGAAAAGGTTGATGTCGAACGTTACCTTGTAACACTATTCTATATAAACCATTGCCCACATTTGCAACCACGAACAAATCTACAACAGAATATGCCATAGAGGGAAAAATTAGAAAATGAAAATTCTTCTCTGATGCAAGGGAGTAATAATAAAGAAAAAATGACATTATCTTATAGGTAGGATTTAAGAAATGAAGACGTTGTAAGATTGTAAAAGGAGGAAGAAAATTTAAACATTGAATAATAGCTGAGCAATGAAATTGTAATTAGGTGAAGAATGGAAACCAAACAACGTACAGTCAAACACCAAGCCATTATAACTTTACAATGAATGGAAAATGAGAAATCTTACCAGTTATACATAAGGGAGAAGCTGGACGGTGAGGTGTGGTGGTAATCCATAGCCACTGTGTGTAACCGTCTTGAATATGGGACGAAGATCTTGTTAGTAGAGAATGGAAAGAAGGGAACTCAGCGTAAAAATCGTCATTTAATAACCCAGCCCTAGGATGAAACCCTAACCCATCTCATCCATACAAGTGTCACCGGATGGACGCATAACCTTCGGATCTATGAGTCAAGGGTGAGCAAACCGAGAAATTGCCACTTCATACAACATGAATTTAATTAAGAAATCCCAGTCTCATTAACACAATAAACGTTGGAGAGTGCCCGCGAATCCACTTGGGATTGCATTGGGCTTGAGGTTCGAATTTATAAGCTGGCTTCATTTAGTAGTCATCAATTCCTTAAGAAAAGTGAGATATACATCGAATTCATGGTACTATGATTGATGTGACTTACCATCAAAGGATCATACATTGATCTTTCTCGGAAGGTGTATTCCAAGCCAACCCTAAAAGTAACCTAATTATTATCCACGAATTTATTTGAAATCGAAATTATTAAACCAGAAACCATATCAAGGGGATTGATATTACAATAGAGAGGAGATAACAATGATAACAATATTAGTATAAAGGTTTAAGAAGATTTCATTCGTATACCTGGAAATCGAAATTTCACTTTCGCATAGTAAAAAATTAATTAGGAAGTGTATAAAGGTAGGGTATAGGGTCAAGTAAAATGTATAGTGAAGGTTGTATTAAAGTAAGAGGATTTAATTAGAATACACCACACACACACACACACACACACACATATATATATTGAAATACATATATATATATATATATATATATATATATATATACTTAGAAGTCCCACATATTCACTTGAGTTAAATAATGATAGAAGAATTGATTTTATAAAATGTTAAGTGTATTAGGTTGTGGGTGCTATAAATTAAAGTTACATGGATATTGTAATTGATAACCATTAAAAAGAGGAAACTAATCAGGTTAGTAGTTAATAAACCTTCGGTCAATTGTAATTGAAGGAGAGTTTAATCATTCTGGTTAGTAGTTAATAAACATTCTGTTAACTCTAATGGGTAAAAGAAAAAAGAAAAAAAAAATTGTGGACAAGAGACATTACAAATGGTATCAGAGAATTTAGCTAAAACACTGGGCAAATCATGTGCTCACACAGAAATATATGCTATTGTAAAATTTTATGAGGTTTAAAATTTTTGCTAATGTTAATTTTCTGAACAGTGAATAGTATTGAAGTGTACAGCTATGAACTATGACTGAAGGGGACGACCTGTATGTAGATCTGGGTGGTGAAAAAAAACACGTCAGATCCAAATGCTCCATTGATGGCTATGTTGCACAGAATGCAACGAGAAATGACACAACTTACAGGCAACAATGATAGGCTATATTTAGCCAGTGAGGAGCAAGACATACTAATAAGGGATTTTAATTCTCGGAATACCCAAGAGGGTGAAGGTTCCAAAAGGAAGAGAAAAGGAAGAGTCAACTCCTCAGAATATTCTAAGGAAGATGACGCCTCTAGACAACAATCTACACAAAAGAAGGAATTATAAGGTGAATTCTAGAAAATTAAACCTCCCTCCTATGATGGAGAGAAAGAAGAAGATGCTGAGACCTAGCTTTTGAATATGATAAAGTGCTTTCAGGTTTACGAATACGAAAGTAACTTAAGAGCCAGGCTGGCTATTTATCAGTTGTAAGGTAAGGCTACCTTGTAGTGGGAGGAAACAAAGATGGTTCATGCCATTGATGAGAAAATGGTGACTTGGGAGGACTTTCAAGTCAAGTTTAAAAATCGATACTTGAATGAACGTTACTATGACGAAAAGGAAAAAGAGTTTCATGAACTTAGATTGGGACAACTCACTATCGATGAGTTTGTCACCAAGTTCACAAATATGTTACGCTATGTGCCTTATATCAGAGAGGATAAGGCAAAGGTACAGAGGTTTCTAAACTATCTTCATATTGTTTATAAGGAAAATATAGAGTTTGATAAACCAAGAATGATGGAGGAGGTAGTGCGGAAGACTAGATTATGTTATCAGCAATTCAAGGTTAAGAGTGAACAAGGAAATAATTGGTCAACCAAAAGTGACTTCAGTGGAAAGAAACCAAAACTAACATATTTGAAATTTTTTTGGAGAAACCACGAAAGAAAGAAGGTCAGTAAAGTAGGGGAAAATCAAAATGCTCAATCTCAAACTGGATCTAAAACCATGAATGGAAATAACAAGAGGGAAGGGACTGTTAAAATGAAAGAGCCTTTGAAGTGTTAGGATTGTGGAGAACCTCATTTATTGAGGGAATGCCCACATCAAAATATTCAGACAATACAAGTACTGCGAGAGGCAACTACAGTAAATGATGTGGCCAGGAACATCCCAAAAATCAGCACTACCTTAGAATATTGTCAAGCCGAACACCAGTCCACTATGGTCGAGATGGAAGGTATGATTGTTGATCAATCTGTTATAGTTTTAATAGATCCTGGTGCAACTTTGAGTTATATCAGTCCTCAAATGGTAGACAAATGCAAATTAAAGTCAGAGAAGTTTCAACATTCTTGGTTAGTATAGTTAGCCACCGGTACAAAACGAAAAGTAACTCATAAGTTACCCCAAACAGCCATTAATCTGAATGGATACCAAACAGAACTAAATTTAAATATTTTTCCATTAGGGTCTTATGACGTACTGATAGGGATGGACTAGTTAGAAAAACAAAAAGCTGTGATGAATTGTTTAGATAAAACCTTACATTGCATTGATAAGGAAGGAAAATCGATAATAATCAAAGGAAAGCCTAAACCCATATCTATGAGGAAAATTACAACCCTTCAGTTAAATAGAATTGCTCGAAAAGGGTATCAAGTATATTCTTTACATGTAGAAGAGTTAGGATATTAAACATAAGAAAATATTCTAGAAACATTACCAGTGATAAGAGAATTTAAAGATGTTTTCCTGGATGAAATCCCTTATCTTCCCCCCAAGAGATAAATTGATTTTTCAATTGATTTAGTGCCAGGAGAAACTCCAGTTTATAGAGCTCCATACCGAATGAGCACTCCTGAATTAATGGAGTTAAAAATATAGCTATAAGAACTGCTGGACAGAGGTTTCATCAGACCGAGCATATCCTCCTGGGGAGCACTAGTGTTGTTTTTGAAAAAGAAAGATGGTACTTTTCGTATGTGTATTGATTATCGTCAATTAAACAAACTAACAATCAAAAACATATATCCATTACCTAGGATAGACGACCTCTTTGACCAAGTTAGAGGGGCAAAAATGTTCTCCAAGATTGATTTAAGGACTGGTTACCATCTGTTAAGAATTAAAGACAAAGACATCAGCAAGATAGCATTTAGAACCTAGTATGGGCACTATGAATTTGTGGTCCTACCGTTTGAGTTGACCAATGCACCCACCACTTTGATGTGTTTAATGAATAGTGTCTTGAATAGACACTTAGATAATTTTGTGCTAGTATTTATTGATGACATTTTAATCTATTCAAAAAGTGAAGCATAGCATAAAGAATACCTCAGAATTTTTTTGCAAACTCTTAAGGAAAATCAGTTGTATGCTAAGTTTAATAAATGTGAGTTTTTCAAGAATAAAATTCAATACTTAGGGCATATAATTTCAGAAAAAGGGTTGGTTGTAGACCCCGAAAAGATAAAATCAATTAAATAATGGCCTATACCTACTGATGTATCATCAGTGAAATTCTTCATGGGAATTGCGGGATACTACAGAAGGTTTGTAGAAATATTTTCAGCTTTAGCCTATCTTATAACTTCATTGCAAAGGAAATGAGTAAAATTTGAATGGACTGAAAAATGTGAGAATAGTTTTGAACAATTAAAACTGAAGCTTACTACAACACCTATTTTGAAGATTGCATATCCAAATTAGGAGTTTGTAGTATGCACAGATGCTTGTGGAGAAGGATTAGGGGGAGTATTGTTACAAGAAAATTATGTTATAGATTATGAATCTATAAAACTTAAGAAACATGAAAAGAATTACAGTGTGTATGATCTTGAGTTAGTTTTTGTAATACACGCTCTCAAGATGTGGAGACACTATTTTCTAGGAAAGAAATTTGTGCTGATGACAGATCACATCAGCCTAAAGTATTTTTTCACTCAACCAGACCTGAATGCTAGACAAGCTAGATGGTTGTCTTTATTGAGTGAATTTGACATGGAAATGAGACACATCAAAGGTAGAGAAAACAAGATTGCAGATGCCTTAAGCAGAAATGCTTGGCAAGGGGTAAGTAACATTGGAAGTAGTGTTAACTCTGACTTGGAAGGACTGGTTCAAAGTGTAGTGGATCAAGCCCAAGACTATGAAAAACTTCAGACCCAAATGTTGAAAAATAAAAATAAAAGGGTATACACAAAATCAGAATAGGCTTATTTGTTATAGAGATAGATTGTACATCCATAATGTAGACTCTTTAAAGAAGGAAATTTTTGATGAATATCACAAAAAGCCTTATTTTTGACATCTTGGATACCGGAAATTACTTACAGCTTTGAAAAAGAATTTATTTTGGCCTGTGATGAAAAATGATGTAGCAAGTTATTTGGCCAGATGCATTGAATGTCAACAAGTAAAATTTGAACATCAACATCTAACTGGGTTGCTAAATCCTTCACCGATTTCAGAATGGAAATGGAAAACTGTTTCTATGGATTTTATCACTGGTTTACCAAGAACCAAATACCAGCATGACTCTGTAATGGTGGTAGTGGATACTTTTACTAAGGCTACTTATTTTATACCTGTACAATCCACTTTTGGGACAACCCAAATAGCAAATGTTTTGATGAAAGAGATTGTAAAGCTACATGGGGTTCCTAAAATGATAATTTCTGACAGAGACGTAAAATTTATTGCAGCTTTTTGGAGAAGCTTGTTTCAAGGCATGGGCACTAAATTGAATTTTAGTACTGCCTATAACCCCCAAACTAATGGCCAAACTGGAAGGATAAACCAAATTCTGGAGGACATGTTAAGAATGTATGTGATGGATAGGCCAACCAAATGGGAATAATATTTACACTTAGTATAATTTTCCTATTACAACAGCCACCAAACTTCCATAAAGATGAGTCTGTTTGAAGCAATTTATGGTAGAAAGTGCCACACTCCCTTAAGTTAGAGTTAACCTGAAGATAAATTAATACTTGGGCCAAAAGCTTTGCACGAGATGGAAAAATTTGTAAAATAGATTCAGAAGAAAATTAAGACCGCTCACGATAGACAGAAAAGTTATGCAGACAAAAAGAGAGTTCACCGAGAATTTAGTGTGGTTGATCATGTATATCTGAGGATTAAGCCTAAGAAGAGCACTTTGTACACCGGTCGTTGTGCAAAATTAGCTCCAAGATACTGTGGACCGTTTGAAGTACTAGAAAAAGTGGGGCCAGTGGCCTATAAATTGGGCTTACCCATGCATATTAAGGTTCATAATGTGTTTCATGTTTCTTTATTAAAAAAATATGTACATGACTCTTCTCACGTTATTGATTGGAATGTCATTTAGGTGGAACTAGAAGCGGAATTCCTTCCAGAGCCGCTTCAAATCTTCGAGTGAGAAGAAATTGCACTTTGGAACCAGACAGTAGCCAGGGTAAAAGTGCAGTGGAGGCACTTTACACCCAAAGAGGCTACTTGGGAACGAGAAGCGGAGATGATGGAAAAATATCCATCACTATTTACCAAGTGAATTGTTTAAGTTTATTTTGTCAACATCGAGGACATTGCTTGTTTTTAGAGGGGCACTATGTAATACCCCTAGTTTCTATGATTTTTAACTGACAATTGAATAAGTCCAAAAGCGAAGTGGACCCCAATGGAGAACTATTGTGTGGGATTATTTTAAATTTTATTTAATAAAAATACATTGAAAAGTTATGTGTGCAATGACTAGATTGAGAATGGAGATCTGAAACCTAAATCCATGAGGATGTGGATAAGGTGATGAGACTTTCCCACTCCTTCCAGAAATCCTTGGAAGAAATATTACCAAAATTAGATTTGGAGATAAAATATCTAATCTCCCCAATGAAGAGGAAAGTAATTGGGAAGAGGAAGAAAAATTTGTAAAAGCGGAAAAGACAACTTTAAAGTACCTCAATGAGGGAAAGCCTAGGCAAAAGCAGGAAGAAAGCATCCTTAAATTTCTGGACGCAGAAATTTGAAACAGGCTTGGGAAAGCATAGCTTAAATAAGCTGCTCCAAGATATACAAAGGGTTGTATATCACTGGAAGCAAAAGGTCTCAGCTCAGGGGTGAGTTACGGAAAGAGAACTCTAAGGTTGGGAGGAACTAGTCATAGCAATTGGTATGCACACTGAACTAGTTTATTTCAGATTTATATTAACTTAGCCTATGGGTAATTTAATTCTCCATTTGAAGAATGAGTAGGAACGATGAAAAAATTTATAGTGCTTAGGTAAATAAATTCTTGTTTTTAACAAGTTAGTTAACTTCTGAATATACTGAGTTACCAAGTACCCATATTTAAAATATTTTGATAACGCAGAAACACTGCAATCTGTATAGTTGTATCGGAATAGTCTGATGAGACCAATGTACCAGAATGTCTAAACCTATGATAGGTTTAAATATGGAGATCAATATCTCACAGAGAAGTTATTATTTTTGGTTAGTAAGCGTAAATGTTAGTGATAATTGTTTTAATTTTCTATATTTCTTCATGAGAAATTTAAACTCAGATGCAGAAAAGAAATTAAATATCTAGAAATTAGAACTGATATATTTTGGTTATTATAATCCTGTTATAATTATTACAGATAAAATGTAGAATTAAATAAGTGAGGTTCATTTATAAGCCGTTCTAGTACAACATAAATAAACAGAGATCTGAAATAGAGAAGAAATTTAAAAGTAGTAAGGTACTGAAACATCAAGAAATAAACCATGTATGCTGGACAGAATATGAAAGTAGTGCGAAACCATAAATTCTGTTTTATTTAGCAGTCAATACTTTGATTTCTAAACTGGTTTTCTATGGCTATTATAAAAAGAAAAGGGATAAAGTTTATGTACAAAAATGATGTAAATTTTACATAGCAGTACTAAGTCGCATCAGAAATTTATGCCAAAATTTAGTAATTTCCCTATTGCATAAATTTCGACAAAGTACTTACAAATATATATATATATATATATATATATATATATATATATATATATATATATATATATATATATATATATATATATATATATATCCTATTATTTACTAAATTGATGCAATTTTCATTCTATTCTTATCAGTATTTTTTCACAGCAGAAATTAAATGGTAAGATAGGAACTGATAAGTAAATCTAATTATGCTTTTACTTTAAATTTGAAAGTTTAGTAAACCCTGTATAATATGAATCGAAAACTTATTTACTAATTCAGGAAAATATGTAGGTCTGCTAGAGCTATATGAAATATAAAACTCAGATATAAGTGATTCCTTATTCTTGGAATATAATACAATCCTGTAGAAAATGGTGGAAACATATAAACAAGACACTGAAGTGAAATACTGGGAAGTAGTAAACATACACAGGTAACCATACCAACCATGGAAAAGAAATAAAGGTCACATTCCACTTATGGTACATGGAATAATAGTATCTCGAAAGTCAAATGAGTTAAAAATTTTGTTCAACCTCAAAATAGCCAACACAGGCAAATAGTTTAAATACATGTTCTAATATAGATTGACATAAGTAAACAGGAAATCCGACTAGAGTCGGGTTGAAACCCTACACTCCTCCCAAATGTTAAAGACCAACCTATGTGGTAGCAATAAGTTATATTCATAAAGTGGAAAATTTCCAAGGAAATAATGTTGAATTTGAAGTGAACGAAATGGAAAAGCTTCGTACCTGTCCATTAAACATCGTAAGATTATCTCCATTCCTAAATATTATTTGATATAGGAAAGCACAGTCATGATAATATAGGGTATAGTAGTAGAACGAGAAAGTGAAAGGAGGACATGGCGTGATTACCTGTCTAAAATGAAGGTGGGAAAACTGGGATAGAGGTCGAAGAGATTCAATTTCCAGGGCCGTGCTCCAATTGCAGGCCTATCTTACATTTGAGCCTCAACATATTGAAAAAGAAGAAGACAAATTATGGCAGCAGGAATATTATTGCCCATAAAATACGAAACCAGAATACAATACTGTAGACTATTCCAATTTTCATATCTACGAAATCAAATGGTGGCAAAGGTTGATGTCAAACGTTACCTTGTAACACTATTCTACATAAACCATTGCCCACGTTTGAAACCATGAACAAATCTGCAACAGAATATGCCACAGAGGGAAAACTTAGAAAATGTGAATTCTTCTCTGATGCAAGGAACAATAATAAAGCAAAAATGACATTATATTATAGGTAGGATTGAAGAAATGAAGATGTTGTAAGATTGTAAAACGAGGAAGAAAATTTAAACAGTGCATAATAGCTGATCAAGGAAATTGTTATTTGGTGAAGAACGAAAACCAAACAGTGTACAGTCAAACACCAAGCCATTATAACTTTACAATGAATGGAAAATGAGAAATCTTACCAGTTATACATAAGGGAGAAGTCGGGTTGTGAGGTGTGGTGGTAATCCATAGCCATTATGCGTAACCGTCTTGAATATGGGACGAAGCTCTCATTAGCAGAGAATGGAAAGAAGGGAACTCAGCGTAAATATCCTCATTTAACATCCCAGCCCCAAGATGAAACCCTAAACCATCTCGTCCATACAAGTGTCACCAAATTGACGCATAACCTTCGGATCGATGAGTCAAGGGTGAGAAAACCGAGAAATTGCCACTTCATACAACATGAATTTAATTAAGAAATCCCAGTATCATTAATGCAATAAACTTTGGAGAGTACTCGTGAATCCACTTGGGATTGCACTAGGCTCAAGGTTCGAATTTATAAGCTAGCTTCATTTAATAGCTATAAATTCCTTAAGAAAAGTGATATATACATAGAATTCATGGTACTCTGAATGATGTGACTTACCATCAAAGGATCATACGTTGATCTTTCTTGGAAGGTGTATTCCAAGCCAACCCTAATATTAACCTAATTATTATCCATGAATTTATTTAAGACCGAAATTAATAAACCAAGAACTATATCAAGGGGATTGATATTACAATAGAGAGGAGATAACAATGATAACAATATTAGTATAAAGGTTTAAGAAGATTTCATTCGTATACCAAGAAATCGAAATTTCACTTCCGCATAGTAAAAATTTAATTAGGAGGTGTATAGAGGTAGGGTATAGGGTCAAGTAAAATGTATAGTGAAGGTTGTATTAAAGTAAGATGATTCAATTAAAATACACCTAGCATATATATATATATATATATATATATATATATATATACACACACACACACACCTAGAAGTCCCACATATTCACTTGAGTTAAATAATGAGAGAAGAATTGATTTTATAAAATGTTAAGTGTATTAGGTTGTGGGTACTATAAATTAAAGTAACATGGATATTGTAATTGCTAACCATTAAAAAGAGGAAACTAATAAGGTTAGTAGTTAATAAACATTTTGTTAACTCTAATGCGTAAAAGAAAGAAAAAAATTGTGGACAAGAGACATTACAAAAACCTATTCTAATGATATTACAATGAGTCAAATAGGGTCACCTTGGTTATGCACTATCATGGTTCTAAATTCACTATTTCCACAGATATTCAAAGGTGAAGTCAAGAGAACACAAGGATGAAGCTTATCATTGTCCAAATAACATCAAACACCGCCAAAGATATCCTCTTGATCAAGCAGTAAGCCTGCAAAGGAGTAATTTACCATGTCCATGAATTTCTGGAGGAATGTTTTGTAAATGGTCAACAGCAGAACAGAGTCAAAGAAGGAGGCCTAAAAAAACTTATAAAGGAATCCACAGCAGGTAGTGAGATACAACAGGCTTAAATTCACAGATGAGATCATTCAAAAGGTATTTGGCCTGAAGCACAAAGTTTTGTAGGGGGACAGTTGTCCCTTACTTACTTTTCTACAAAAGAGTAAAAAATCTATCAACCTAGCAAGAGGTAAGGTAATGAGAGGCACCATCACAAGAAAACCACTCACAAAAAAAAAGAAAGTAGTAAGGTATGGGTTTGATGGAAATCAAGATTTATGACTATTTTGACCAAACAATAAAGCAATACTAGTGTTACAAAGGCAAAAGGACACCTCAACCCCTTCAATTGATCATTGAAGGCTTTTTAGACATAAGTAATGAGTTTGGTAAGTGTTTCCTTAAGAACTTAGTGGATAACACTGTTTGTTTTTCTAAGTGCCCCTAAAAAACTTAGAAGTTTGGGAAAATGGACAAAGATGGTCCAAATAGTAACAAAGAAACCTGCTTCATCATAGCAGATGGTTTCAAGGGTTTTCAAACTACCTTCTAAGGTTTGGCAGACATGAATATCAATACTCCACTACACCAAAGGCACAAATATGATGAAGAGTATCAGTAGGAAGAGGCAAGAAATGTCAGTTCAAAGGCCTCTTTTCTCTAAAGAACAACTAGAGACATATTCTAGTGGCCAAAAGGGACAAACATGGGTAGAAGTTGCCAAATAATGAAACTATGACAAACATTGGTCATCATTGAATAGGGGAGCTGTCCAATATTCAAAAGAAATAATGATTGAAAGACAAAGACTGTGTAGGCACCTGCAAGATCAGAAGTGGCCGGAAAAACAAAAAAATGTTTCGAGATCTCACCTCCCTCACTAGACATATATCATTTTCTAAGTGGCCTAAGAAATAGATATATCCCTGGATTACTTTCCCATAAAGGTGGCACATCTAAAAAAACCAAGCTTTTGTTTATACTTAATGCTAGGATATTTCTCCCACCAACAGGTCTTTTCCTCATTTCTTAAAGATAAAAACATGGCAAAATATCAATCAAAGGGAGAAATGGAAGAAATAATGAGTTTGTTGTGTATAGGTATTAAAGTAAAAACAGTTCTTTTTCCAAAAATAGGCTAAGAGGCATAGGCTTGGTGTCTTCAGGAAGGTTTTCAAAATAAAATGAACCTTAAGAGGCCTCTAGTAGTGAAAAAAGAACAATTTTTTAATCAAATTTCCCACCTACAGAACCAAAAGCAATCAAAGGCATAGTGAAAAAAAGTGAAAAGAAATGAACATTATAAAAGTGGGTTTTTCAAAAGGTTATAAAGACCTTTTCGGGTATTCCCCCACATCATTTGTCATCTTCAAGCAAGAGAAAGCCGTTGGGAGAGAGTTTGAGGGTTTCTATGCAAAATTGGTAAATTTTCGGAGGCACTACGCACTAAGGCCGGCGCTATGCACCTGGCCTTCGGTGCTACGCACAAGAGAGGTGGCCGCAGTGTTATTTAACATTGCGCTGCACACCTAGGGCTTGGCGCTACACACCTGGGTAGGCACTATGCACAGGCACAGGAAAGCACTCAATCTGCCCGAGTTGCTTATCAGCCACCCTACGCTATGCTCCGACGGGACCGACTGGCCCATCTCCGGCCTAAGTCCACCCAGGCGTTACACACAGGCGTGACACACAGGTAGAGTGTGTCTCAATTTGCTGAAAGGGGCCAAAAAAATTGACTTTTCACCTCAAAACCTCCTGCAATCAAAGAAACAAGGTTGGTGGTTCATTTTCTTTCGTTCCAAACTTTCATTTTTCTAAGAAAAAGAGACATGTAAAGCCCTATTTAGACCAAACCATAGGATGCATAAAAATTCAGTTTTAAATCCCTTGGGTTAGGTTTTGCAAAGGAAAAAAATATTATATATGAAAGAGGATACTGAGTGATAGCAAAAAAACCTCTAAACACTGAGTATACTCCTTTAAAGCTTCATATTGGTCCCCATTTTCAAAATTTTCCCTCACCTCAATGATTGTCATCCTTTGACCTAAAAGTTCCCAAACAAAATCTAAAAATCTTGCTGTGCTAGAATCGGTCACCATGTCTAAAGGAGAAATTCATACCAGCAGTGATGAGAGCCAAAGGCCTACCAAGCCTAAACACAAAGGGGGAAGGGCCAATAGGTTTGAGCCCTAAGACACCATTCAAATTATCTCCTCTCCCATGATCCTTTTATGTTTTCAGGATGTTGGGTGTTATCAATTTTGTGAAAAGTTCAAGAAAGTCAAAAGCCACTCAGACTTGACTATATTTTTCATCCTTGGCTTACAAAATCCCCAAGTTAACCTAGTAGGAGTGGAATTTGAACTCTCATCTGAATCCATTTCAAAAGCAACAGGTATACCAAACATCAGTGAGATATGGTTTAAACAAAAGAAGTTGGATTTGAGCTATTATGAGCCCTACCTAAAACCTACCTGTAAACAAGGCTGCAAGGTTGTTTTCCCTTTCTTCCACCTGCTAGAGATGCATGGCTTACTGATGAGGCATATTATAAGGCATTTCACCTGTGAGGGGAGATACTCTAGGATTTACTCATATCATATAAGGTTACTAATGCAGCTCACCAAAGTCAAAATGATGAACCTACCATACTACCTTTTCCGGAGCATTGACAAGATGGCCTCAATTGTCAAGAAAAGAAGCTAAGACCAGCAAATTCCAAGCCTTTTCCACCACTCCTTGATCAAAATGATTGTCTTACATTAGCTAGAGCAGCAAGGAATCCCTTGGGAAGTCTTCATCTCACATGATGTGTTTACAAACCCCCAAGCCTTCATTTAGCAGAATCTATCTTCCACTTCACAACCACCTACCTCCACTCCTCCATCATCTCTGCATATGCCTTCTCCACAAAGAAATTCACCTCCTATCTCTTCTTCTAATGTACCAAGTGAAGAAGCTGACAGTAGCTCCAGTAAGGAGCAAAAATATGACAATGATGAGGAAGAGGACAGTGAGGTAGAAACTGAGGTAGATGAAGACAATAATGAAGAAGAATAGCAGAGTGTTGATGACCAATAAGAGGCATCTTCCCAAGAATGAAACAATGAGCAAGAAAACATAGTTGAAATCAGTGAGCCCCATGATGAGCAAAAGGGCCAAAAAAGTGGGTCTTATGATGAAGAAGATGACACTGAGAATACATATGAAGACAGTGGGGAGGAGGCATATGAAAGAAATGAAGAAAATAAAAATGATAGTGACAAGAATGGAAAAATCAGTCTGTAAGAAACAAAGTTTGAAGTTGTTTTCAGTAGGCAAGAAAATGATAATAATGGGCCAAGTAATGAAGATAATGAGCAGGGCAGTGAAGAAGAGATCAGCCAAAAGAACTCACCTACTGAAGAAGGAAATGACCCTCACAGTGATGGAAAGACTAATGAAGGTACCCAAGACAGTGATCGTACAAAGAATGCAAACAGTGATACAAAGAATCAATTTGACAGTGAATACATTGGGTCAAAAGATGAGGAAGAGGACAGTCATGGAAATAAAGATGTGCCAAACAAAGATCAAGGTGCCTCTAACATTGAAAAAATAGAGGAGGACAGTCCTAAGGGTCTTGACAGTGATAATGACATAAACGATAGTAAGGATGCTTATTAAAAGGGCAGCCAAGAGAAAGATAAGGAAGATGCACACACAGAGATCATCCATGAGGAGGAAAATAGTCCAAAGGTCACTAGTGATCAAAGTTTGCAAATGAAATGTGTTGCACCTTTCACCATTACCTATCAAAGAGGAGAGAGGCATGTGTTTTCTGCCTCCAAAGAGCAAGGGGCCATGCACTCCTCCTCAACTCAAATGAAAGACAAAGGTAAAAAAAAAGTGATAGAGGAAGAAGACAATCATGAGGAAGAAAGAGAATTTGAGCTCATTCAAATAAACAGTGATGAGGAAAATGAGACAATAATAGTAAACTCTCTTCTATAAGAACGGAATGCACAGATCAAAGACTTGGAAGTTGAATTAGAAAGGTCAAAGGATCTCATTCACTTCTTGCAGATGTAGAACAAACAAATGAGTGACCAACTGGCCATCTATGAAGTAAGGGTGCTCAAATATCAGAAAGAGGCTAAGAGGTCACAAGTGCAGTTAAAGGAATACATGGGTGCTTATGAGGAGAGTAGTGATGAAGAGGGTCAAACTAGAAGAAGGCCAAGGAATATGGGTCTTAGGAAAGCATTGGCAAAGCAAAGAGAGGAAGAATCAACCCAAGCACAACAATTTCCTCTCATCGAACTCCTCGCCATGGAAATTGAGCATGATAGGGAATCATGTCTTGAAAGGGCCAACATCTAGAGCCCAAACTAGATAAGGCAAACAAAGACTTGAGCCTGCAAAGGAGAGTGACTGAGAAATATAAATGAAGAAATCACTTTGCAAGGAAGAAGCTAAAAACTTCCCAAAGTGAGTGCCCAACACCAAATGAGGAAAATGACCACACTAGGCTTGGTATTTTGGCCTAGGATTCTCAAAATGTGTCCAAAACCTCTTGAGGGGTCTCTCCACAAATTTTGAGGCAAATTGGACAACTTTTTGTTTTTTCCAAATTTTGACCCCTAGGAGCGCAGCACCCTAGGCACTATGCACAAAATTGGTGCATCCTCGGCTCTCAAAGTTTACATTTTTGGATTTTTCACATCACCAAAATTCTATTCACCCATTTTCAGATCATTTGGAGCATTTTTACCCCCTCAAAAGGTCAGAAAAGATAAAACATTTGACATTTCTGCCTCCTTTTTAGACTAGGTGCTACACACAGATAATTTTTGGGATATTTGATCTTTGATAAGGGAAATGGAATCCACTCAGCACAAATCAAACATTTTTGCAAAGTAGACTCATCAGGTTTTCCAACAAGCCATTACGGAGCCAAATCTGGTATCAGGAAGACCACCAAAAGACTGCTGCACAAAGGCCTATTTCTGCGCTGCGCACCTCGCATTTTTTCATTGTTTGACACAATGTGCTACACTCTTGTAGATGACTGGGTAGGATGTGCATTTGGAAAGTTTTATCATGCTTTTCAAGGCCTAAAAGTCAATATAATTGCTATTTTGGTCTAGAAAATATATTTTGTAAGACATTTTTGTGCCTTGGGCCTTGCAAGGCCTCAAGGACAACTTAGGATATTTCTGATTGGCCAATAGGCTTCTAGATGCTCTAGTGGGCTATCCTCTTCCTTGTTTGTTATATAAGGCATGAATATTCATTGTAAACATGGGAAATTGATGTGTTAAGAGCAATACATGGTTTTTTTAAAGTTGAAGAACAATTTAGTGTTGTGGAGCTTGTGGATGGATTGCCTTGATTGATGGTGATGAAGGCTTGCTTGCAGGATCCCTGAGTTTAGCTAATGGTGATGTATATCTCATATGTTCATGTTTTTTCTTGTTTTCAATATTTCCATATTTGTATTTGACAATAGCTCATAAGAGTATAGGATGAGAAATGTTGCTTGAGGCACCTCAGTCCTCCTGTTAGCTATTGTTTTCATGTTTTCTTCTGCTGGGTTAGCTTAAACAATTCTTCGTTTCTCCTTAGGCCCACCTAAGCTTGTCTATTTCATTATTGGATTAGTATGATAGTTTATAAACATGATTCATGGTAAGCCCTACTTGTTTAAGGCTATCTAAACTCTGTCTTGAAATCTCTCTTTGATGTATTGATTGTTAGGTTAAGTGAAAGAGATCTTGTTTCGATCTTGCTCTTTGAATATGCTTATCAGTTTGCCTTGAAGTTCTTTATAGTTTAATGAATATTTTTTAGGCATTCCCTCTTCATTTATTGATGCTATTTTTTTCTTATATGTTTTCAAATCTTGAAAGTTGAATGATTGAAGTTAGATAAGTTGTCTTGCTTCTGTGTTCTACTGGATTATTTAGGTTCAATGTTTATTTGTTTAAAAGTATTTTCACTGAGTAAAAGGTGCACCCTATCTCATGATTAGTATATTTTTATTATCAACATTAAATACCTCCAAGTTCATAGGTATTTAACAAAGTATTCTTAACTGCCCTTTTCCCTACCTTGGTTCCCAAACTTATTGTCTATTTCACCTCACAGATAAACTTAAAGATCCATTAACTACACTATATTTTCCCTGTGATGTACCCCGATTTGCTTGCAAGATACAAATAACTTCATAGACTCCATTTCCCAATTGATTTGATAACCTCTCACTCCACCTATCCTACTTGATCATCTTACCCCAACCCAAAACCAACAAACAAACCTACACTTAACAACTAGCCTAAAATCAATCATCCAAAGCAAACAAGCTCATATCCTTCGCATAATAGAGAGAGCCCTCTGTGAGTCCAGGAAGGCTAGGTCCTAGGACTCCAAATACTGGTATGATGTTACCCTGTCATTTGGTTTACCAATCTGCCAAATCACGGGACACCAACATAATGGCAATCACGGTGGGACTTTCTGAGTTCATAACAATCTAAATACCCCTTAGGACTCCAGAATCCCTTCATCAAACAGTATCTTATGATTTATAGCTACTTCATCACTATCACTAACACAATGGTGATCATGATGCAACCTCTGATGTCAGTGACAAACTAAGTATCCCTTAGGACTTCAGAAACCTTCGTCAAATCATAAAGAACTTAACTGATAGCCTGAGAGTAGAAATCTAGTTTTTTCACCATCCTAGAAAAATGATGACCCAACTATAGAACATTCTTACACGCCTTAAGGGCTGCATATAGAAACTCAGAAAACCCCAAAATATTTCTAGATTGGATTTTGTCAATATTGGTGGTGGACCATAGACACCTATCTTCAAAACAACTAAAAATATCCACCCGGTGACTCCACTAGCCTCCAGTAGGCCTTTTAACTTTACTAGTGCCCTTAGGCTCCTAAAGGATTGTGCTGAAACGACCCTAGGAAGTCTAGAATCCTAGTCACACACTGTGTAAGTTTAGAAAACATAAAAGAGGTAAAATTTTCAAAAAAAAATTAAGAACATCTTACAGCCTCTCTAAATTTTGAGTTTGAAATCTGGTTTCGCGAAGAATCAATACCGGATCTCATCTGGACCCAAAAACACCTACTATAGTTGATGACCCAGAAAATATTTTGTGGCAAACTTTTGAAACTAGAAACTTAGCTACTAATAGCACCATTCAGAAAGCAAGCTTTGTACCTAAACATGTTACAGCATTGCAAGATCCCCACTTTGACTTGCGCCATACAAAAAACCTTTTTAGGATCAAGTCACAAAGTAGGATCGACCATACCAACCTTGAGCCCATAGACTAGCAACAAAGTCTTAGCGAAGAAGCTTCTCCTTCCACACCACCTAATTTACAACTTCTCCATTACTTTGGCTCTTTTCATCTAAAGTTTGCTTAGAATCAGTTTACTAGTCCAAGTACTTCTGCCACACCCATTCACACCACCACTATGCAAACCACTCCATCTCATATCACAAATACTCTTCTTGTAAATCCACCATTAGTGCCTATCATGGAAGCATGGTATGCACCCCTTGTGTTACCACAACCATTATTACCTTTGCCAAATGATTACCAATCCAAAATCCCACACTTCACCGGGGCTAAATCCAACACTGCCCAATAACATGTAGACATAATGAATGATGCTCTTGACTACATGGAATTAGAAGAGGAAACCATGAAGATGAGGATGTTTGCCCAAAGCCTAGGAGGAGAAGCTAAGAAATGGTTAAAAAGCCTAACTCCCAACAGCATACATGATCTCCCTTCCCTCTTCCAAACTTTCATAAACAAATGGGAAATCAAGAAAAACCCTTTTCAGATCTTCTCAGAATATAGAAATATTAAAAGAAACACAAGGGAAAGTGTCCAAGACTATTGCACTAGGTTCAATAGTGTTTACAACGCACTACCGTCAAACATGAAACCCCCATTAGGCCTAGCATTAGCTAAATTCCTAGATGGTTTTGACCGGGACATGGCCTATCAACTAAGAGAAAGAGAGCACCTAACTCTAGAAGACATGAAAAAGGGAGCTATAAGTGTAGAGGTTAGCTTGGTTGAAAAAAGAGCCAGGCTAAGATCAAAAAAAAGGGTAACTTACAAAGATGACACCATGCCCTCCACCTCCTCATCTGATTCTAGTATGGACAACCTTATTAGGACCATGGAAAGAATGATGGAGGGAATAAGAATAAATGAAAGAGCACCCCCTAAGGACAACTAACCAAATCCCCAAAACAGAAACTGGAATTAGAACTTTAGAAGAGACCCAGCCCAAAACAAACCAAGGGAAAATGATCAACAAATCAGGCCACCCTTCCAAGATAACAATGTTGACGAAGGGGAAAGAGATATTGAACAACCAGATGAAAATCATCTAAACTTAATAGGCTCTGATAGAGAGGGTGATGTTTTTATCACAGAAGAAGAACAACGTTTTTTCTCCTCAAACCAAGATGAAACTAGCTATGAAGATTCTGAAGACCACGAGTTGGGATTAGAAAATGCCATAATGGAATTTTATAGAAAATATGATATTAGGAGTAAAAAAACCCAAGACAAATCTAGGAAAAAAAACTCAGACACTGCTGTCAAGAAAACTCCCGAAAACATTCTTAAAAGAACAAAAGACAATAAAAATACCATGGCTAAGAAAACTGATCATAACATAGACCAAAATAGCCAACCAAGTATTGACACAAACTGTCCTACTACCTCTGCTAGTGGCCCTGAGAAAACTCTATTGAGCAAAGCCCCGAATCAGAATCAACAAATTAAAAACGTGGAAAAATTTATGGCTGATAAAACTGATATAAATATGTCCAAAACTCAAATACATTTATGTTTTGAAGGAGAGATCGCTAAAATCAGAATAACCATCCCTCTCACTGAACTAGTAGATCAGGATATGTACCGCTCCCAAGTTTTGAAATTTTTGAACATAGGAAATGATACCAATACTCTGAATTTGACAGATGATAAACCAGAGTTGGTGTTTGGACCTGAAGTAGATGGAAAATACCAAGAAGGAGCCACTCCCCCATTCTATGTCAGCCTAAAAATACACGAAAAAATCCTGCATAATGCCATGCTAGAATCTGGTGCCTCTCCTGTTGGCAATATGATGCTGAGTGTTGTCCTTGATGGCAACCCACTTGATGAAGATGATGGCAACCTACTTGATGAAGTTGTCCCTGATGGAATATGTCTTGATGAACTTGTTAAATGATGTAAATCTGATGTATATACAATAAGTATAGAAGGTAATGATGGAAGGAATGTCAGTATGTGTTAGAACATGATGAAAATAGTATGTCTCAAGGCATACGCGGATTTGTCTAGACAAAGTAGCGTATGCACGCGGGAAATAACGTGTCAAGTCGCGTATGGGCAAAAGCGCTCTAAATATGTAAAACCAGGGGTAACCACCATGGTATTGACCCATTGTATTGAGTAATGATTCGTCTATGTGACCCCGTCCAGGAATACCATTGAAAGTAATGTGGTTTTGGCTCATGGTATTGATAAAGGGTAAACCTATATAAGGAGAATAAATTCATTGTGCAAAGGTGTGCAAGAAGTCCGAGCTTGAATGAATACTTCTCTCTGAAGCATATCTGAATGGAAAGGGTTACAGTTGAATGAAAGATCTGAATGTATGATGCACCAATGAAGAAATGATGAAGAAGGGAATCTAGATCTGGAATGTATTTGTATCTGCTAGATCTATTTATGGAATGATTAGATCTAAGATGAGGCGAACATCTGTCTGAAGTAAAGGGTAAAATCTGAGTGATGTATCTGTTCTGAAGAATTGCAATGACCTAATTGTCTGAAGAAATATACGCTAGTTCGCCGCAGAGTAAGCGCGTATATACACGAGTTTGCTGAAGAGAAAGCACGTATGAGCAGTAAAATTAGCTCTGTAATATGTACAGAAGTATACACGGGTTTGTATGGTCGAAGGCATGTATATACGCAGGATCAGTGAAAGGAAAGCGCGTATGAATATTAGGGTTTGCTGAAGTATGAAGTATCAAATGTCTGATCTGTTCTGCTATGTTACTGCTATCTTTTGATGATGTATGATTGAGCTCAAATGTATGGAGTGGGTCCAGTCTGAAAATATGATGAAAGGTGGCCTGCAAGTTGTGTTCTAAAGGAAGCTTTGGATCCAGTGTGAAAATTGATGAAACGTGGTCCATGGTGGTGTTGAGGGTTGTAGCCTTCAGTCAGGGGGTTGTAGCTCCCTTCCAGGTGAGGCTGGTAAACGAGATCAGGGGGTCGTAGCTCCCTTCCAGGAGAGGCTAGTAAACGAGAGCAGGGGGTCATAGCTCCCTTCCAGGAGAGGCTAGTAAACGAGCGCAGGTGGGTTCTTGCGTGCTGGTAGGAGGCTGCGCCAGCACATATGTTGTAAGATGTTTTCTCTATAATAAAATATTGAAGGCTGAGACAATGGCAGAGGTGGTTTTCTCCCGACTTGGGTTTCCACCTAAAATCTTGGTGTTCATGTGTGATGCTTATGTGTGATGATTTACTCTGTTATTACTGCACATGTCTGTTGCTATATAAACATCTGATGAATGAATAAATGTAAGGATCTAAGTAATGAATTAATTGCATATTAAGATCTCTGCATATACGCGAGTTTTGTGAAGGGTATCTGCGTATGTAAGCGAGTCTGATAAAGTAAAGTAGCGTATGGGTTTTAGAGCATGAAAAAGTAAAAATTGTTGAGTATGCCCTAAATACTGATTCACCCCCCCCCCCCCCTCTCATTATTTTTCCCGACAATTGGTATCGGAGCAGGTCCTTCTGCAGAAGCTTGATCGCTTGAAGGAGATCCGTCGCAATGGAAAGTCGTGAAGGAGTATTTTCTATAAGGCCACCTCTATTCAATGGAAGTAATCTGTTATTCTGGAAAATGAGGATGAGATCCTATCTTCAGTCTATGGGAGCAGATGTATGGGCCATTGTCGAACAAGGATATCAATATCCAACTGCTACACCAACAGATCCAACTGAAAGGAAGAATTATGAATCAAATGCAAAAGCGGTCAATGCTATAACAGGTAGCTTAACTGAATCAGAATTTTTCAAAGTCATGCAGCTGAATACAACAAAGGAAATATGGGACAAAATCATCCTAAGTTATGAAGGTGATGCAAAGGTAAAAAGTGCAAAGCTCCAGACCCTCAGAATTGAATATGAAAATTTGAAGATGCATAGTGATGAGAGTATTGCCAATTTCTTCTTACGTCTAGATGATATTGTAAATCGAATGAGAAATTTGGGTGAATCCATAACCGATACTACTCTAGTAGAAAAGTCTTAAGATCTTTGAATTCAAAATTTGAATCTAAAGTGTCTGCTCTTGAAGAAAAGCAAGATCTGCAATCTCTGACTATTGTTCAACTACATGGTATTCTGACTGCTTTTGAAATGAGAAAAGGAGGTCCCTCTCAAATCAAAGAAGCTGCTTTTAAAGTGTCTGCAAAAGGAAAATACAAGGAAGATGTCAAGGAATCAGATTATATATCAGATGAAGAAGAAGCTAATTTTGTGAGAAAACTCCAACTAGGAACTGGAAGATTCAAAGGTAAGCTTCCCTTCAAGTGTTTTACTTGTGGAAAAGTTGGTCATTATGCTGCTAAATGTCCCTATGAAGAAAAACATGGTAAATGGAAACAATTTGAAAAAGGAAAGAGTTATTATACAAATGAAGATAATAATGAACTGTCTAGTGAAGATGAAGAAGTTTCTGACCACGGTCTACAAATACTCATGGCATCCACTATGGAAGATGATAAATTCACAAAAGAAAGGGATCCGATTGGTAAGGGTTACTTTCATGGATGTTTCTTCTATTGTAACTCATTTGTTCATAAGGCCACTGATTGCAGGATAAGTATGATGAACAAGAAAAACTGGAAAAAGAAAAGGCACCGGTCAAAAACGTAGGGAATGATGACCCTACTGCAGTCATCCGCTTCTAAAGCTTACTTCTATGAATGGCTGTAGAAGTGATGTGAGATACATTATAGAGATTAGTAATGTATTGTCACAGGGGGAGAAATGTATGATGATTCTCATGGTTGGGTAGCTGAGTCAAATTTGTAAACCCACTTGGTTGGGTAGTTGAGTTGAGATGTGTAAACCCACTTGGTTGGGTATTTGAGTCTCATATGTAAATCCACTTGGATGGATCTTTGATGTAAGTATGAGTAATTGGTGATAGGAAGGTCATAGAGTCATGTACTTCATTGAAAAATATGTTTGTAGGTTCAGCATGAACTCAGGGGGAGCATGGTCACTTCAGTGTACATCAGATCTACAGAACGCTTCCTTCTACAAGAGGAGAAAAAACCTTGTGTTGGTTTTGGTCCGCCCTTTGCCCTTGATGTCAAAGGGGGAGAGTGACATGGTGTTTGAATAAAGAGAAAGAATGGTGTCAAGAGTGACATGGTGTCATTGTATTCTTAATGTATCTATCTGTTGTAGTGATCAAACACCATCGTGGTTGCCATCAAGTCCAAAGGGGGAGATTGTTGGCAATATGATGTTGAGTGTTGTCCTTGATGGCAACCCACTTGATGAAGATGATGGCAACCTACTTGATGAAGTTGTCCCTGATGGAATATGTCTTGATGAACTTGTTAAATGATGTAAATCTGATGTATATACAATAAGTACAGAAGGTAATGATGGAAGGAATGTCAGTATGTGTTAGAACATGATGAAAAGAGTATGTCTCAAGGCATACGCGGATTTGTCTAGAAAAAGTAGCGTATGCACGCGGGAAATAATGTGCCAATTCGTGTATGGGAAAAAGTGCTCTAAATATGTAAAACCAGGGGTAACCACCCTGGTATTGACCCATTGTATTGAATAATGATTCATCTATGTGACCCCGTCCAGGAATACCATCGAAAGTAATGTGGTTTTGGCTCATGGTATTGATAAAGGGTAAACCTATATAAGGAGAAGAAATTCATTGTGGAAAGGAGTGTAAGAAGTCTGAGCTTGAATGAATACTTCTCTCTGAAGCGTATCTGAATGGAAAGGGTTACAGTTGAATGACAGATCCGAATGTATGATGCACCAATGAAGAAATGATGAAGAAGGGAATCTAGATCTGGAATGTATTTGTATCTACTAGATTTGTTTATGGAATGATTAGATCTAAGATGAGGTGAACATCTGTCTGAAGTAAAGGGTAAAATCTGAGTGATGTATCTGTTCTGAAGAATTGCAATGACCTAAATGTCTGAAGAACTATACGCTAGTTCATCGCAGAGTAAGCACGTATATACGCGGGTTTTCTGAAGATAAAGCGCGTATGGGAAGTAAAATTATCTCTGTTATTTGTACAGAAGTATACGCGGGTTTGTATGGTCGAAGGCGTGTATATACGCAGGATCAGTGAAAGGAAAGTGCGTATGAAGATTAGGGTTTGCTGAAGTATAAAGTATCAAATTTCTGATCTGTTATGCTGTGTTACTGCTATCTGTTGATGATGTATGATTGAGCTCAAATGTATGGAGTGGGTCCAGTCTGAAAATATGATGAAACGTGGCCTGAAAGTTGTGTTCTAAAGGAAGCTTTGGATCCAGTTTGAAAATTGATGAAACATGGTCCATGGTGGTGCTGAGGGTTGTAGCCTTCAGTCAGGGGGTTGTAGCTCCCTTCCAGGTGAGGCTGGTAAATGAGATCAGGGGGTCGTAGCTCCCTTCCAAGTGAGGCTGGTAAACGAGATCAGGGGGTCGTAGCTCCCTTCCAGGAGAGGCTGGTAAACGAGCGCAGGTGGGTGCCTGCGTACTGGTATGAGTCTGCGCCAGTACACAGTTGTAAGATGTTTTCTTTATAATAAAATATTGAAGGCTGAGACAACGGCAGCAGTGGTTTTCTCCCGACTTGGGTTTCCACCTAAAATCCTGGTGTTCATGTGTGATGTGTATGTGTGATGATTTACTCTGTTATTACTGCACATGTCTGTTGCTATATAAACATCTGATGAATGAATAAATGCAAGGATCTAAGTAATGAATTAATTGCATATTAATATCTTTGCATATACGCGAGTGTTGTGAAGGGTATCCGCGTATATACGCGAGTCTGATCAAGTAAAGTAGCGTATGGGTTTTAGAGCATGAAAAAGTAAAAATATTTGAGTATGCCCTAAATACTGATTCACCCCCCCCCCCCCCACCCCCCCTCTCAGTATTTTTCCCAACATCTCCCAACCTCATGCCAAAGGTAGTAATGGAGAGATTAGTCCTAGAAATAACCAGGCCCTACAAATATTTGTATTCCTTCGATTTGAACAAGGTTAAGTGCTTGGGCTTAATCGAGGAATTATGTGTCAATCTAACAGAAATCCCTGCTAAGAGCTTTTTCATGGACATAGTTGTGGCTGACATTCCCCCCAAATATGGCATTCTTTTGTCCCGATCGTGGGGAGCCAAACTTCTGGGGAGCCTCCAACTTGACATGTCTTATGCTACCATCCCAAATTTTAACCAAACAAGGAGACTCTACCAGGAATCTCACATGAAGTATATGGTAAGTAGCCTAGACAGACCCAACAACATCCCTATCTATTCCATTCATTCCGCCTTGGACTCATTCATCTTGTATAATGAAAATGACCTTGATGAGAAAGTGAATGAAGATTGTGAAGATATAGGCGCATTACAACAATCAGATCAATTCCTCTATGATGAGTTTGACAGTCAAAACTATCACGACCCTGAAACACCACAAGATAACAAATCTAAACTTGATTTTCTCCAAATTGAAAATGAAATGTCAGAAACAAAAACCAGTTTAGGATAGGAAACAGATTGGTCAAAGGAAGGACAAACCACAAAAACACAACTTCCTCCTTTTTCTAATCCAGGAAAAATGAAATACCCTCACAAAACACAAATCTTTGGCAATCTGGAACAAGACAGTCTGATGTTTTTACCCTACCTAGATACTTCATCATCCAAGAATTTTCCCTTTCAAAAAAATTGTCAATTTTCACAAATATTTCTATAAATCCCAAAGAAATATTTGCTAAAGCTGATATACGGGAACATATCATGGGTAAACTTAATAAGCCTAAAATAATTAAGTTGTCTAAAATTTTATCAATACACACAAAACAAAGAAATACAAGACTGTGCAAAAAAATTCAGAATGCTTATGTGTGTAGGAAGGAAGGCTAGTTGAAAACCTTGTAACACAACCATTGTTCTAAAAAGCCTTCTTTTCAAAAAGAATCATGAAAATTTTGAGCAGTTGAGTTCACTTAGAAATAAGGCAAAGGGACATAGGCTTTGTATAGACTTTAGGTACCAGGAGCAACCCTTCCAAAAGAACAAGTACCTTTTTACTAAAAAATATCATAATTTGCAAAGGGTAGGGTTTTCTAACAAAATATCATTGCATGATAGTTTTTCAAGTTACCATCAGATGATACCACTTCAGATCAATCAGCTCAAATATTTTTTCAAATTTCCTTGGGACAGTTGCATGCTTAAACAAATACGTCCTGCGCTAGAAAGTGCTGGAGATACTTTTCGAAAAACTATGCCTTCAGTTTTAAATTTCTCTACTATGGTGTACATGGATGACTTCATCATTTGTTTTAAAGATGATAAAGAATACCTTTCCTACTTAAAGAGGATCTTTGACACAAACAGATTTGAGGAGAAAAGGTCAAAGAAGAAGCACTAAGGGGATCATGGATTTTCTGAGAACTCTTGGAATAATCCTTATACTATGTTGTCAAATAGAGGTAACTATGTTTTCTATTTACAAGAGTTGAATGGACAAAATATGTTAGGAGATCCTTTTGAATACAGGATGCTCAAACACTACTTTTTTCAAGATCCTTAGCTTTAAAATTTTCACTCATTGTACATACCATTGTGTGAAGAAAGAGTCACAAAGAGAAAACCACAAACACATAGGAAAAAATGGAAAAGAGGGAAGATTCAAAAAATGAGGTACAACCCCATACCCAAAAAATAGTAATAATGAAAGTGTGAAACCCTAAATGCCACTACTGGTGCAAAAAGAACGTCTTGTTCAGTCATCTAGCGTAATCATGGCTGAACATGCTTTAAATTTATTGTTGATAAGTTAGTGAAAAAAATGCTGGTTAAATCATTGAAGCTCGACTTGTCAAAGAAAATAGATTAGGAAAAAAAGATACTAGTTCCACATGCTGAAAATAGAACTAAGGAGAAAAATAGGGATGAATAGCAAACTATGTATCCTAGCCCTGATTTTTCTAGTCTTATTTTGGACAAAAATAACATTTGTGTGCAGCTTGTTTTTATGCCACAAACCCATGATAAATCAGATTGTCTAATCCTGATTTAGTCATGTTTTCAATTTCATGTTTTTATCTTAGAGAATGAAGTCTGTCATACTTCTTAATCTTGACAGTCAAATAGAATAGGTAGAGAATAAGAAGAGTTCACTAGCATAATCTGAACTCTTGGAATAAGTAACTATAGAAGTAGATAGTTTGTTTTAACTTCTAGAAGAAAAAATGTCAATGGGTTTGCCAGTTCAAGTGCACCTAAGGAAGATAAAATGTCAGCAAAGTAGGTTGGGTAGTTAAAGGAGAATTTGAGCTAATCATGCTTTTAGATTTTCAAAATCACTACTCCAGGGAAAGCAGTAGCAAAAGAAAGAAGAAAATCCACCCAATGGATGAGGCACTGGTCTTCATAAACCAAGAGATCTGAAATTATGGACACCTCCTGAAAAGGAGTTGCCCTCCACAAGTGGAGCCATTGTTAGTCATTAGTAATTTTTTCCTATTTAGATGACTAAAATTCTTTGTCTTGGATTTCTAGAAACAAAATTCAAGAGTCATGTGAGTTCTAGAAATTTCCTCAAAAAGAAAATTTTCACTATCCTGCTTCTCTATCGAAGCATGGCCAATCTATCACCCAGACAAGACCAAATCTTGGACTAATGCCCCTCACTCTCACTATGTTTTCCACCTTTTCCTATAACACTCTATCTCTGTTTTCCTAAGCCCTCTACTTCACACCTTTTTTCGCCAAGTAAACAAAAAATTTTCCCCTACTCACCAAGTGCCTCAAGCAATGGTGATTTCAAAACCCCCTTTCTAAAGCCCTATAATGTAAACAAGGTTTTTTAATTGTATAAAATGATAGTGCATAATAGTGTGTCAAAACTCTATCCCCTCATCTAAACCATGATTCAAGGTTTTTCAGTCAAAAACCTATTCCAAGGACATTACAATGAGTCAAATAGGGTCAACTAGGTTATGCATTATCATGGTTTTAAATTCAATATTTCCACAGATATTCAAAGGTGAAGTCAAGAGAACACAGGGATGAAGCTTATCATTGTCCAAATAACATCAAAGACCTCCGAATATATCCTCTTGATCAAGCAGTAAGCCTACGAAGGAGAAATTTACCATGTCCAAGAATTTCTGCAGGAATGTTTTGTAAATGGTAAACAATAGAACAGAGTCAAAGAAGGAGGCCTAAAAATACTTATAAAGGCATCCAAAACAGGTAGTCATATACAACAGGCTTAATTTCATAGATGAGATCATTCAAAAGGTATTTGGCCTGAAGCACAAAATTTTGTAGGGGGACAACTGTCCCTTATTTACCTTTCTGCGAAAGAGTCAAAAAACTATCAACCTAGCAAGAGGTAAGGTAATCAAAGGCACCATCACAAGAAAACCACTCACAACCAAGAAGTAAGCAGTAAGGTATGGGTTTGATGGAAATCGGGATTTATGACTGTTTTGACCAAACAATAAAGCAATACTGGGGTTACAAAGGCAAAAGGACACCTCAACCCCTTCAAATGATCATTGAAGGCTTTTTAGACATAAGTAATGAGTTTCATAAGTGTTTCTTTGAGAACTTAGAGGATAACACTGTTTGTGTTTCTAAGTGCCCCTAAAAAGCTCAGAAGTTTGGGAAAATGGACAAAGATGGTCCAAATAGTAACAAAGAAACCTCCTTCATCATAGCAGATGGTTTCAAGGGTTTTCAAACTACCTTCTAAGGTTTGGCAGACATGAAGATCAATACTCCACTACAACAAAGGCATAAATATGATGAAGAGTATCAGCAGGAATAGGCAATAAATTTCGGTTCAAAGACCTCTTTTCTCTAAAGAACAGCTAGAGACATATTCTAGTGGCCAAAAGGGACAAACATGGGTAGAAGTTGCCAAAGAAAGCAACTATGAAAAACATGGGTCATCGTTGATAAGGGGAGTTTTCCAAACTTCAAAAGAAACAGTTATTGAAAGACAAAGACTGTGTAGGCACCTGCAAGATTAGAAGTGGCCAGCAAAACAGAAAAATGTTTCAAGATATCACCTCCCTCACTAGACATATATCATTGTCTAAGTGGTCTAAGAAACAGATATATCCTTGGTTTACATTCCCATAAAGGTGGCACATCTAAAAAAATCAAGCTGCTATTTATACTTACTACTAGGGTATTTCTCCCACCAAGAAGTCTTTTCCTCATTTCTTAAAGATAAAAACATGGCAGAATATCAGTCGAAGGGAGAAATCACAAAAATAATGAGTTTGTTGTGTATAGGTGTTAAAGTAAAAAACAGTTCTTTTTCCAAAAATACGCTGAGAGGCATAGGCTTGGTGTCTTAAGGAAGGTTTTCAAATTAAAAAGAACCTTAAGAGGCCTCCACCACTGAAAAAAGAACAATTTTTTAATCAAATTTCCCACCTACAGGACCAAAAATAGTCAAAGACACAGTGAAAAAAAGTGAAAAGAAATGAACATTATAAAAGTGGGTTTGGCTTCAAAATTATTTTTCAAAAGGTTATAAAGACCTTTTTGGGTATTCCCTCGCATCATTTTTCATCTTCAAGCAAGAGAAAGTCGTTGGGAGAGAGTTTGAGGGTTTCTGTGCAAAATTGGTAAATTTTCGCAGGCGCTACGCACAGGAGAGGTGGCCACAATGTTATTTAACACTGCGTTGGGCACCTAGGGCCTAGCGCTACACACCTGGGCAAGTGCTACGCACAGGCACAGGAAAGCGTCTGAGTTGCCCAAGTTGCCTATCAGCCACCCGACGCTATGCTCCGATGGGCCCGATTGGCCCATCTCTGGTCCGAGTTGACTCGGGCATTATGCATAGGCGCTATGCACATGCACTATGCACAGGAAGAGTGTGTCTTAATTTTCTATAAGCGGCCAAAAAATTCAACTTTTCTCCTCCAAACCTCCTGTAATCAAAGAAACAAGTTTGGTGGTTCATTTTCTTGCCTTCCGAACTTTCATTTTCCTAAGAAAAAGAGAGATTTAAAGGCCTATTTAGACCAGACCCTAGGATGCATAAAAATTCAGTTTTAAATCTCTTGGGTTAGGTTTTGCAAAATAAAACACTGTTATATGTGCAAGAGGAGACTTAGTGATAGAAAAAAAACCTCTAAACACTGATTACACTCCTTGAAAGCTTCATCTTGGCCACCATTTGGAAAATTTTTCCTCATCTCAATAATTGTCATCCTTTGACCTAAAGGTTCCCAAACAAAATCTAAAAATCTTGTTGTACTAGAACCAGTCACTATGTCTGAAGGATAAATTCATACCAGCAGTGATGAGATCCAAAGGCCTACCAAGCCTAAACACAAGGGGGGAAGGGCCAATAGATTTGAGCCCTTAGACACCATTCAATTTACCTCCTCTCCCATGATCCTTCCATTTTTTCAGGATGTTGGGTGTTATCAGTTTTGTGAAAAGGTCAAGCAAGTCAAAAGCCACTCATACTTGACTAGATTGTTCATCCTTAGCTTACAAAATCACCAAGTTAACCTAGCAAGAGGGGCATTTTAACTCTCATCTAAATCCATTTCAAAACCAACATGTATACCAGACATTGGTGAGACATGTTTTAAACAAAATAAGTTTGATTCGAGCTATTATGAGCCCTACCTAAAACCTAGCTGTAAAAAAGGATGCAAGGTTGTTTTCCCTTTCTCCCACCTGCTTGAGAGGTATGCCTTACTGATGAGGCAGATTATCAGGTATTTCACCTGTGAGGGGAGATACTCCAGGATTTACTCATATCATATAAGGTTACTAATTCACTTCACCAAAGTCAAAATGATGAACCTGCAATACTACCTTTTTTAGAGCATTGACAAGATGGCCTCAGTTTTCAAGAAAAGAAGTTATGACTTCCAAATGCCGAGCCTTTTCCACCACTCCTTGATCAAAATGATTTTCTTACACCAGCTGGAGCAGCAAGGAATCCCTTGGGAAGTCTTCATCTCACATGATGTGTTTACAAACCCCCAAGCCTTCATTCAATAGAATCTACCTTACACTTCACAACCACCTACCTCCACTCCTCCATCATCTCTACATATGCATTCTCCACAAAGAAATTCACCTCCTATCTCTTCTCCTAATGTACCAAGTGAAGAAGCTGACAGTAGCTCCAGTAAAGAGAAAAAATATGAAAATGATGAGGAAGAGGATAGTGAGGTAGAAACTAAGGTAGATGAAGACAACAATGAAGAAGAATAGCAGAGTGATGATGACCAAGAAGAGGTAGATTCCCAAGAAGGAAACATTGAGAAATAAAATAGAGTTGAAATCAGTGAGCCCCATGATGAGAAAAAGGGCCAAAAAAGTGGGTCTTATGATGAAGAAGATGACACTGAGAATACATATGAAGATAGTGGGGAGGAGGCATATGAAAGAAATGAAGAAAACAAAAATGATAGTGACAATAATGGAAAAATCAGTTTGCAAGAAACAAATTTTGAAGTTGTTTTCAGTAGGCAAGAAAATGATAACAATGGGCCAAGTAATGAAGATAAGGAGCAGGGCAGTGAAGAAGAGATCAGCCAAAAGAAATCACCTAGTGAAGAAGAAATGACCCTAATAGTGATGGGAAGACTAATGAAGGTACCCGAGACAGTGACCCTATAAAGAATGCAAACAGTGATACAAAGAATCAATTTGACAATGAATACAGTGGGTCAAAAGATGAGGAAGAAGACAGTCATGGAAATGAAGATGTGCCAAACAAAGATCAAGGTGCCTCTAACATTGCAAAACTAGAGGAGGACAGTCCTAAGGATATTGATAGTGATAATGGCATAAAAGATAGTAAGGATTCTTATCAAAGGGGCAACCAAGAGAAAGATAAGGAAGATGCACACATAGAGATCATTCATCAGGAGGAAAACAGTCTAAAGGTCATTAGTGATCAAATTTTGCAAATGAAACTTGTTGCACCTTTCACCATTACCTATCAAAGAGGAGAGAGGCATGTGTTTGTGGCCTCCAAAGAGAAAGGTGCCATGCACTCATCCTCAACTCAAATGAAAGACAAAGGTAAACAACAAGTGATTTAGGAAGAAGACAATCATGAGGAAGAAAGAGAATTTGAGCTCATTCAAATAAACAGTGATGACGAAAATGAGACAATAATAGTAAACTCTCTTCAACAAGACTGGAATGCATAGATCAAATACTTGGAAGTTGAATTAGAAAGGTAAAAGGATATCATTCACTTCTTGCAGATGCGGAACAAACAAACGAGTGACCAGATGGCTATCTATGAAGCAAGGGCGCTCAAATATCGGAAAGAGGCTCAAAGGTCACAAGTGTAGTTGAAGGAATACATGGGCTCTTATGAGGAGAGTAGTGATGAAGAGTGTCAAAATAGAAGAAGGCCAGGGACTATGTGTCTTAGGAAATCATTGGCAAATAAAAAAGAGGAAGAATTAGCCCAAGCACAACAATTTCCTCTCACTGAACTCCTTTCCATGGAAATTGAGCATGATAGGGAATCATTGCTTGAAAAGGCCAACATACATCTAGAGGCCAAACTGGATAAGGCCAACAAAGACTTGAGCTTGCAAAGGAGAATGACTGAGCACTATAAACTAAGAAATCACTTTGCAAGGAAGAAGCTAAAAACTGCCAAAGTGAGGGCCCGACACCAAATGAGGAAAAGGACCAAGCTAGGCTTGTTATTTTGGCCCGAGCTTCTCAACAGGTGTCCAAAAACTCTTGAGGGGTCTCTCCACAAATTTTAAGGTGTCCAAATTTTGACCCCTAGGAGCGCAACATAATAGGTGCTATGCACAAAATTGGTGCATCCGTAGATTTCAAAGTTTACATTTTTTTATTTATCTCATCACCAACAATCTACTCACCAATTTTTAGATCATTTGGATCATTTTTACCCCCTCAAAAGGTCAAAAAACATCAAAAATTTGACCTCTCTGCCTCCTTTTCAGACCAAGTGCTACGCACAGAGCAGTGTTGGGGGATTTGATTCTTGAGCAGGTAAATGGCATCTACTCAACACAAATCAAACATTTTTGGAAAATACACTCATCAGGCTTTCCGACGAGCCATCACGGAGCCAAATTTGGTGTCAGGAAGACCTCCACAAGACTGCTGCAAAAAGGCCTATTTCTGTGTTGCGCACCTGGCATTTTTTCACTATTTGACAGAGTGCGGTACGCTCCTGTAGATGACTAGAAAGAATGTGCATTTGACAAGTTTTCTCATGCTTTTAAAGGCCTAAAAGTCAATTTAATTTCTATTTTGGGCCGAAAAAGATATTTTGTTAGATATTTTTGTGCCTTGGGCCTTGCAAGGCCTCAAGGACAACTTAGGATATTTATGATTGGCCAATATGCTTCTAGATGTTCTAGTGGGCTCTCCTCTTTCTTATTTGTTATATAAGGCATGAGGATTCATTGTAAACATGGGAACTTGATGTGTTAAGAGCAATACATGGTTTTTTGAAAGTTAAAGAACAATTTAGTGTTGTGGAGCTTGTGGATGGATTGCCTTGATTGATGGTGATGAAGGCTTGCTTGCAAAATCCCTGAGTTTAGTTAATGGTGATGTAACTCTCATATGTTCATGTTTTTCTTGTTTTCCATATGTCCATATTTCTATTTTACAATAGCTCAGAAAAGTATAGGATGAGAAATGTTGCTTGAGGCACCTCAGTCCTCCTGTTATATTAGGGGAATTTTGAGGTCTACAATGGTCCTCCTAAGGAAAATGTACAATCAAAATTCACTTTATGAGAACCAATCACATTTTAGGGGATGACATCATCCCTAATGGTTGAGGTGGCATTGCTTGAGTTAAAGGTACTTACTTGTCACATTCTCAATGGTGCATAAAAACTCATGGTTAACCATGGTAGTGCTCTAAGTACTTTTAAAGTCAAATTAAAGTACTCATAATAAATGTCATTTCACACTTTTTGAATAAAATTTATACATCAAATAATATATTACATTTATTACATTTATTATATTATTTTTATATAGTACATTAATTACATGTTATTATACAATTGAAATAATATAAATTTTAATTAATAACATTTATAATTAAGAATTTATGAATTTATATTATATTTTATTTTAAGTTATTTAAGTACAAAGGACAAATGCATTAGTTGTTCAATGATAATGACTTTTTCTTGAAAAATTCATTCTTATTTATAGTCACATCAATACAATTTTTTTATTAAATTTATTTTGGTACAACTTTTGAATTGAATTTAACCATGGTTACATGGATTGTGGTGCAAAAAGTGAATTGAAAATTCATAAATATTATTTTATTGATTTAGCTATTATTTTATTATTTCCTTAGGAGGCCCATTTTAGACCTCAAAATTCCCCTAATGGCTATTGTTTTCATGTTTTCTTCTACCAGGTTAGTAGCTTAAAGAATTATTCATTGCTCCTTATGCCCACCTAATCTTTTCTATTTCATTATTGGATTAGTATGATAGTTTATAAACATGATTCATGGTCAGCCCTGCTTGTTTAAGGATATCTAAACTCTGTCTTGAAATATCTCTTTGATGTATTGATTGTTAAGTTAAGTAAAAGAGGTCCTGTTTCGATCTTGCCCTTTGAATATGCTTATCAGTTTGCCTCAAAATTCTTTATATTTTAATGAATGATGTTTAGGCGTTCCCTCTTCATTTATTGATGCTATTTGTTTCTTATATGTTCTAAAATCTTGAAAGTTGAATCATTGAAGTTAGATAAGTTGTCTTGCTTCCGTGTTCTACTGGATTGTTTATCTTCAATGTTTATTTGTTTAAAAGTATTGTCAATGAGTAAATGGTGCGCCCTATCTCCTGATTAGTATATTTTTCTTATCAATATTAAATACCTCCCTATTCATAGGTACTTGATAAAGGATTCTTAATTTCCCTTTGCCCTACCTTGTTTCCCAAACTTATTGTCCATTTCACCTCACACATAAACTTAAAAGATCCATTAAATACACTATATTTTCCCTGTGATGTAACCTGGTTCACTACCAAGATATCAATAGCTTCATAGACTCCATTTCCCAATTGATTTGATAACCACTCACTCCACCTATCCTACTTGATCATCTTACCCCAACCCAAAAACAAAAAACAAACCTACACTTAACAACTAGCCTAAAATAAATCATCCAAAGCGAACAAGCTCACATCATTCGCATAATAGAGAGAGCCCTCTCTAAGTCCACGAAGGCTAGGTCCTAGGACTCCAAAGACTGGTCTGATGTTACCCTGTCATTTGGTTTACCAATCTGCCAAATCATGGGACACCAATAGGTACTGACTAGAATCTTAATTCCGACATTTATATGGGCCAGGCCTTTGTTTTAATTTATGCTCACATACCCATCTATAGTTTGGTTTTACATATAATTGTTGAGTGTAGTAGTTGTGAACAATAGGGGATAATAGGAGTTCCATTTTTCTGTTTTGAAAATTGGTTGAAATGTGTTTACTGCAGGCATCTATTAGCTTTGTTGGTGGTTACAAGTGGTAATTTAACACTAACTTTATTGGCAGCAGCATTGGTTGTTTGTATTGAACAAATAGCAGCTGGGGTGGTGTGCCAGAAGTTAAGGCTTACCTGAATGGGGTGGATGTGCGAGGGTTTTTAGGTCCAAAGACCCTTTTTGTTAAGGAATGTACATATGAAGCACAAATAAATTCTCATGAACTGTTAAGCTCTGTGTATGGCTTAGCAGAAGTGAAACCCTATATCCAAGGCCACATAAGAAATAAAAATAATTTTCTAGAACATTTATCCTATGGGGTTGTGGAAAATGTCAAAAAGAACGGATGTCATTCTGGTAAGTTGCTACATATTTGGATGTTGAACTGTAACCTTTCCTGAGTTTCATTTTTTTTCGAATGGTTTTTAAATTTTGGATGTGTGCAGGTATTTGGAAGCATATTGGCTGTGTCCGGGGGATTGGAGCTAGGGAAGGAAGGTCCCCTGATACACACTGGTTCTTGCGTAGCATCTTTGCTGGGATAGGGTGGCTCAAAAAAATATCATCTAAAATGGAGATGGCTAAGGTACTTCAAAAATGATCAAGACATGCATCATCTTGTCACATGTGGTGGTGCTGCTGGTGTGGCTGCTGCATTTCGTGCACTGATTGGTGGTGTGCTCTTTGCACTGGAAGAAATGGCAACATGGTATGTGAATACTTCCTTTGTAATTCAATTTCGCAGAGTTGTTGAATGTGATCTTAATCACCCTTATTACACCCAATTACAAAATCAGGATTTCAATTTTTGAACATGTGTCAGGTAAGGATGTGACCCTGTATTCAAAGTTCAGGTAGTGTCAAACAACCGTGGAATATATCTATGATGATAATAATTATGGCTCATAAGTTATAAGACTAAAGTTGTTGCACATGTAGCTTTTTCTTTTACACTAGTAAACAAAAGAAAAGAGTAAAATATAGTGGTTTTGAATTCCTTTCTCAGGTGGTGAAGTGGTCTCTATGGTGCTGAAGGGATCCATAACTAACTATGAAGGTGGAAACTATGGCCTCTTGGGAAATGGTTGCCTGATAATGTTTGATGTGAGTTCTGTGACATTCAAGTATCGATTTGATGATCTGATTCTTGTGCTGATACTTGGAATTACTGGAGGAATAGTTGGAGCGATCTACAAATACCTTCTTGGGAAGACTCTGAGGCTCTATTCCCTCATCAATCAGTATGTTTTTAGAAAATTCTATTATATTAGAGTCTCAAACCTTGTTTTTAATTTGCAAAATCTGCGTGGATTTTGTATAGTGTGTTCATGAATGGCATGGGTATATAATATTTATACAGGAAGGGACCTATATCTAAAATGATTCTTGCCTCTGCTAACTCCATCTTTACATCTTGTTGTATATTTGGACTTACATGGCTTGCAAAATGCAAGCCTTGTCCGACAGCTGAAATGATTAGTGAAGAATGTCCTAGCACTGACAGCAGAGGAAACTTCAAGCCATTCAACTGTCCAGCAGGTCATTATAATGACCTTGCAGCTTGCTTTTCACTACAAATGCTGGTGCCATTAAAAATATCTTCAGCTCTGGAACAGGGGATGAATTTCATCAATCATCACTGATGCTCTACGTTGTGGCTATTTTCACATTGGCACTAGTAACATATGGACTCTCACTCCCATCATGTCTCTTCATACCGATAATTTTAATAGGTTCCACATATGGCCGTTCCCTTGGCCAGTTGATTTGATCCTTCACAGACATTAATCAAGGGCTTTGTGCTATGCTTCGTGCATCTTCTTTTCTTGGGGGCTGAGTGAGGGTGACAGTTTCAGTATGTGTTGTCCTCTTGGAGCTAACAAATAACTTGTCATTTCTCCCTTCCATTATGTTTGTCCTGTTAATATCAAAGAGAGTAGCTGATGCTTTCAACAACAGTGTGCATGATATGATTGTGCACTTGAAGGGGTTTCCATTCTTGGAAGAACATGTTGAACCATATATGACGAACATGACTACCAGTGATGTTATTATAGGTCCATTGGTAACCTTTTCTGGAATAGAAAGAGTTGGAAACATTATAGACATTTTGATGAATACTAAGCACAATGGCTTCCTTGTCATAGATGAAATTCCTCCTTTAGAAAGTCTAGTCTTGTATGGTCTTGTACTTAGGTCACATTTATTAGTTGCTGAAGAGGAAAGAATTTCAACCATCACAGGCTCTTTTTTCTGGAGAATTTACTGAGAACTTCTCTGCAAACTTTGCAAAACAAGGTTCAGGAAGAGGCCTTATGATTGAAGACGTTGACATAAGTGAGGAGGAATAGGAAATGTATATTGATTTACATCCATTCTACAATACCTCACCATACACTGTTGTGGAGACCTCATCATTGGAAAGGGCATTTTTCCTTTTCTGGAACCTAGGCTTGAGGCATCTCTATGTGATGCCTAAAGAATTAGGGGTAAGTGTTCGCTGACAAAATTACCATACATTTTATAATCTTGATAACTCATTCATATTATCAACAATATCACATGTTTTTACACATTCTAGCCATCTTTCACAAAACCCTTGTGAAGCACAACTACAAGTTGTTATGTAGAACCTCCATATAGGAACACACATTAAGCAGCATTAGTACTTTTGGGATTGAGTTGATAAACTATTCTATGTATACCATCTCATTCTTGTCTCCTTTCTTTTGCACAGAGCTCTAATTGTGGGGATACTAACTCGACATGATTTTATGCCTGCACATATCTTTAGTCTCCATCCTTATCTCAGAAGAAGAGAAACCAAATGCTTATTATAACAACAACTAAATGCTATTTAATTGGCATTTTGTGGCTTTATGCAGTTGTTCTCAATTTTTCTATACTTTAGTTACATTTTTTTCCTCCACATTTTTGGTTTGTGCATCCTCCCTGTAGCTTATAGTTGGTCAACATAATCCAGACTTTAGATTCCAATTATGGCATGTATTATAATTTATAGCAGGATGAGGCCCCATGCCTATTTTCATGAGTGTTTGTTTTTAAAGTATCTGGTCTTACTCACCGTTGACTTTGATGCTATCCACATGTGCCAATGATGGGCATATTGGATGCAAATTTGAAGTTGAGCTTGCCCGAGAAATTTGTTTCTAGCAGTATGAAAATTTAACTTGATTTATAAAGTCATGAGGAGGTAGAGGACCTTTTCTATATGCAAATTCCTTGAGGTACTACTAATTTTACCAAGTTGGAATCTCATGTGCAGATCAAGTCTAAGGGAGTGACAATCACTGCATTGTTTGCAAAAGCCACTGCCATTGCTTTATCCAAACACCCAACAATCAATGCAAGATGCAAAGATGGCAAGAGTTTCACCTACAATAGCAACATACAATTGCAGTCTTTATGGCTATGGATTCAGGCCTAATTACACTTGTGCTTCAGGATGTAGACAAGGTTTGGAATCCAGATTATATAGAATTTAGATCTCAGCCTCTGTTATATCAAATCCAAATTTTTGCTACATTTTTTTTTATGGTTCAATTTATGAAGCCTTAGTAGTATTGTAAATTAATTGCTAACTGAAATTTTATAACTCTAAAATTTTCAGAGTTTGTATCTTGAATTTAGGTTGATATATATACTCTCTAGGAAATGGAAGGAATTGGTAGATAAGGCTCGTGCAAAGCAGCTTCAGGCTTAGGAATATAATACAGGTTTGTGAATATGCACTATGAATGTGTTCTAATTATTCGTGTTCTGGATCTGATTTGATTTTCTGATCAAAAGAGAATTTCCCTGTCTATTTTTTGGTAGATTCTAGCCATTCCCGACACAAGGCTATCATTATAACTATTTTTTGTGTCCTACACATTGAAGTAGATGTGTCTTGAGTTTCACAAGGTCAACTATAAAAGTTTAATTCTTATATTCCTGGCCTCTTTGTAGGAAATTTTACTCTGTGTAATTTAGGAATGTTTGGTGTGGACCATTCTGATGTAATCCTACCTCCTGGTTCTCTAAGTAAACATTGCATTATTGTCTTCAAAGAGGTTCAATCGATTCCATTCTCAAGTTTAGCCACACAAGTTTTCTCTTTGTTCAAGGCTAACTATAAAAGTGAAATTTCTAATGTTTGATAGGAAGAAATTATGGATGTGGGGGCATCCCAACCAACAGTTGTTGCGTCTACTGATGGATTAATCGGTTTGAAAAACCAAATGCAGGTACAGATATCTCTAATCTTTATGACTTAAAAAGTGTTTTTCATGTTAGACTATGTTTTCCCAATAGGCTCATAAGGCATCTGGAGATTTTTAATTAGTTTCCTCATTGTCAAATAGCTATATGAAAATCTTGAGCATCTCAATGTGATCAACAATCTTAATTGTATTAGAATTTTCACCTTAAAAAATTGATCATGTAATTGTATTATATCTGGTCGACATTATATATATATCAAAGAAAATATTAAATCTGTCAAAAAATATTATATGAAATTCATCATGCAAGTATTGGCATCAGACTGAAGGAGGCATCTAATATTCAACTGTTATCTTTCAGGTAATGTGACAACAGATCATAAGATTATATATGGTGTTGATCTGGCTGCCTTTTTGCAAACACTTTCAAAAATTATTCAAGAACCCAATGAGCTCACTCTATAGACCCTTCTAAGAGGACTATGTCCTATCTTGACCCATCATTATAGGTTTCAGTGTATATTTATTGTATGATTATAGTGTTTAACGTTTATGTTTAGTATAGATTTGGGATCTTTTAAAAATGTATAAATGAAGTTAATTGTTTCACTTTTGTTTAAATTCATGGTATTTTTAGAAATATTATGGAATAAGTAAGGGAATATTTTAGAATTTGCAATGAGATTAAGTTAATTTATTTTTATCAGATTTTAATTAGAGAAACTATATTTCATACAGTAAGTATGATATTTCTCTAACTCTACCTCCCAAGACACAGGTCCAATATTTCTGCATGGCCTGATGTGTCCCAGAATATATAACCTTTCTAAATAAAGGCGATTATTTTTTTTGCACCATTTCATATTTTATGGTGCTTTGCACCACATACTATTTTATAATAATAATAATTATAATAAATGTTTTTTTTCACTTTATTTATTTATTTTATGGTGTTTTGCACCATATACAATTTGCATCATACACCATGGAATGCCACATATGCATTTAACACCAAATTTAACATTTTTTACTAACTCCACTTTTGCACCAGAAAACATAGCACCACTTGTGTATCTCCATATTATGACCACTTTTGCACCACTATTTGAAAAGTGAGGATTTGTGAAATCCTTTACAAATAGTGGTGCTAATGTGAGGCCAAATTAGGCTAATTGGTTATTAAGTGAATTATTATTTTGATATTCTATTTTACTAATTTAATTTATATATTAAATGATTGATAAAATAAGATGACGATTATGATGATGATGGTTAACTAACTTATAATTTAGTTTTATGTTTTGTTATTATGAATTATAAAAGGAATTAATATATGAGTTAAACATGTATGCATTTTGAAAACATGCAGAAATATTCTTAACCATGGATATTCATAACTTGTAAATAGCTTTCCTTGCAATACCATGGGCCAATACCATGGTTTATCATACCCCATGCACAATATAACACTTTTTGATGTGAAATTTTCTTAAAAAAAAAAAAAAAAAAAAAAAAAAAAAACATGACTAACTTTTAGAAAAATATTAACCCTTGGTCTGTAAATACTACTATGAATATTTTGCATATTTCATATTTCATGGAGGTTGAATCTATAACATCCACCTAATAATTATTTATAATTAAACTAAAATTGTTGAAAACCTATTACACTCCTATCAACATAACTAGCAATTACACCATATGTTGCAAAGGAAACGCTATAAAGCCTTTCATAGAGTGGGAAGCCATGAAAATTGATTGCTCGAACCTATACATATCAATAAGCCCAGGCAAACCTGTGGCTATAGTTTCCGCCACTGATTATGTAGACAAATTGAGCTGAATATGAACTCATCAACACCTTGGAGGTACCAACAATAGCTGAAAAAAATAATGTCATTAGAGCCAACAATGGAGCTAAACAAATAATTATGATTCACTTATTTTCAGTTGAAAAAAAATATATTATAAAAATATAATAGCCCGGAATTACAGAGCCCATAAGCATGAGTTTGTCATATATTATCAGTATAGCAGTTTTGAATTAGAAAGCCTGGAAACATAAGTTTGATACTTTAGTGGTATATCTTACATTTTAAGACTCCAACTAGGACAAAGGTTGTGAGTTCACAAGGACTTGCAATTGCTGCCATCACCTATGTTGCTGGACTACCGATAATTTTCTAATTATGGATGTTGATGTTCATAGGACCATAATTTCAGAAAGCCACTTCTTCCTAGGGATCCTGGAGGCCCTTGTGACAGGTGATGAATGAACAAGAATCTTTACCCAACAGCCCCATTGGATAACAATAACTTTACCAACAAAAAATGAAGTTGAGGCTATAACTATACACAAATTTCTCCTATATGATTTTACTTTCTATGAGGGTAACACCCATAGATTCTCCCACAATTTATTTCGTTGGTGTTGTTTATGGAAGAATTTTGTTGTAGACATTCTTGTGCACCACCACAACAGGGCAGGTTGCATTCTGAGAATAGTAGTTACTCAAACTTCCCACAATAACCCTGCACACCATATCCAAATCAATCAAAGTCTAATTTTTTGAAATCCATGCACAACCACCAAATTCATTAGACATAGTTGCCCTACATTGTTATGCATAGAGAAAACAGAGACATGGTACAACCCACAAATTTGAAACATAAAAAAGAAAACAGAGACACAATACAACCCACAAATTTGAGAGTAGGCATCTACCTCTTGAAAAAACCATGGCCATGACTACCCATCACCAGAAAATTTTCACCCAAATTGCCTGCAACTTGACACAACCTCTGCTTGACTTCACAAAACTTTTAATTAATGATGCCATTTACATTCTCTATAAAAACGAACTTTTCATGTGCCAGTATTTTCTTAAGGGAAATTGATCTTTTTTTCTTTATTTTTTAATTTGACATTCTCCAACAACATAATGTGAAGTACAGAGGTCAGAAATGCTTAGTTAGCATTGAAACCCTTCAATCTACTCCAACTTCCATCCTAGCTAAACAACATCATATATACCTATAATATATTGGTATATAATGAAGAACCATCTCAAGTAACTGTCTCTATTGATCCATTGATATTTACTTCAAATACAATCCTTTGTTCTTCTTCTATATCGTTGAGTCATGAATTCAAACACTTGGGAAGCCATGAAACTTGATTGCTCAAACCTTTCTGCTGACCAGTGTGTTTGATCATTGTATAATGCTCTTATCAACATATAAAGATAAAGTCAAAAATCTATCCATGCTAATACATATGCATCAAGTCTCAAGAACCTCAAAAGTTTTTCTCGTTTTTGGTGCATAATATATCCAGGGTTAACATGCATCTATGCTAAGCCATTTTATTGATATAAAAAATAACTGCATAGTAAAATTAGTAGATGTATTTTTTTGTTCATTCAAATTTTATTTTATTATAAAAAAGGATTTGAGTATTACTTGAGCTCCAACACCAACAACTTCTATGCTCCAATGAAATACCCATCTGGTAACAGGATTCTGAACTAGGATTCGCTAATCTTCTCCATGTAATGGAATTTTTTATGACCTCATCCAAAAAAAACCATACCTTATGTGTTCCAATAGGCAGGCCTGTACAATCTCAGGCAATGGTATTTTAGAAACTTCCCCGAGTGTAGCTATATTCAACTGCAAGGTATTGAGAATCAAAACCAGTGCTATGCTTTCATCTAATCCAATAGGATATTTGGCATGAAAGAAATAATAACTGTTAAGAGCACCAAAACCAGCACTTTGACAAGGTTCTTGTGCTATACTTTTGACATCATAGCAACTTCTCTTACAAATCTGGCTTCAATTTTTGCTCTTTCTTCCACTACCTCACTCGGTTGAAGTATTTTCACAGCAACAGCTTGATATCGATATCTAAATAACAATCCATATAATTACAAGTTTATTTATTTTCTTCTTTTTAACCTACCTATTAGGCCATCACAAATAGTGGGTTTACCATAAATTTCAAAAGAACATAAACCCAGGAAAAATTAGGAAGCAAAAGGTCCAACAGAACTCAGCAAGCCTCAGAAACGATAACTATCAAATGACAAACTATCAAAAGAAATTTTCAAATTCATGATATGCATAAAAAGGCTATGAAAGCTTCAAAAAAAATCCCACAATCATGGAAAGGTTCTCAGATTTTACTCCTGCATATATGTTTTAAACATTTCCCAAAATTTAAAACACTACAAAATTGTTTTGTTACTAATTTCAACACTAACAAGCTTTGAACTAGACAAACCAGAGATCAAGCCCTAATAACCTCCAGTTTGGTTGAAAAGCATCTATCTTAAGGATTTTTTAGTTTGAGTTGGTGAGACCAACATTCAAACATATGCCCCAGAGTTTTTAGTTACCAACACTCTAGCAAACCTCCTTGGATATGCACTAGCCACTTTGACCTCAAAAAGTTTCTCAAGCAGTGCCCATAATTGGATTGATTCTCCAAATCACATAGCCACTTCTCAATGTGCCTCTATCAGTACCTTCTCAATAGAAATAACCTAGTTTAGTCTATCTAAATTTTCCATGCTCTAAGAGAACGTAGACCCTATCTATAAAGGCATACAATTATTGGATGCACTACTATACCAAGACTATATAGTTCAATTATATTATATAGGCTATAACGTCAAAAGAGACAAGTTGGCAAAGCCAAGGTAGACATACTGGAACAAGAGGAGTTTAAGAATTGATATCCAAATTTGTCAAACACTGTAAAAGGTAGTGAAAAAGTTACTTCATTTCCAACTCACCAAAGTAATCGTTCATTCTTAAAAGAAACATCCTGAAGTTTGGAGAAAGGTCAAATCCAAAATGTCCCCTTTCATAAGGCCATTTCTCTAATCCCTCTTTTCCATCAACTGGAAGATATTAAATTTATAGAGTAATACATAATCAGATATCTTTGTTTTAGAAATGCCATCCTCAACAGAAAACTTGAGCTAAATGGTCCCTCAGTTTTGGTAAGCACATAATCAAGCCACTTGAGCAAAAAAAGGGATTTGCTTTAAGCCAGAGAAGGGGTACATTGACCGTTGATAAAAGTAACCTATTTTTCATGTTGTTCAATCAGCATAAGCAATCTGTAGCCTGCCATTCACTGCAAGAAACGAGAGTTGAAAAAAACCTGAAAGACAACAATCAAAAGTTTGCTTGAATGAAAAGGAAAACTGTATAACTCAAGCTCTTTATGATGATAGAGATGAGGTCCCTATTGTCAATTTTAATTATTCTAAGCTTGTTATCAACGATCAATATGATTTCGTAGGGATCAAATACATGACACTCAGATCACAATTAATGCTTCTTAACCACAGGACCAAAGAAAAATAATAAATTTGGCCTACAGTCCACATTTTTAGTTTATGGAAAGTAACTCCACGAACTTATTTTGGGAGTTTTTCATCTCTCAAGATGTCTATATTAAAGAAATTATCTTTCTGAATTGTCCTCTGGTACATTATTTGAGGAAATAAACTCACCACAGTCACTCAGTATAATGTAACCTTAATGAACATCTTGTCAGAAAATTCTCTGCAATATCCATACCCTTTTGCCTGAAGTTGGGCCCTTCCAACCTGTCACCAAGAAATAACCCGCATATGGTTGCCCTCTAACTTAATAAAGGACTTAAGCCACACTCGTGCACTGACAGTTAGGGGATTTTACATTCCACCACCAACACCAATCTTTTAAAGTTAATATTTAATTCCACCGATGGCAATAATACGAGTAAGCATTGGAAGTACTCAAGCACATACACAAGAACTATAAAAGAAATCAAACCGGGCAAGGATAATGCCAAAACAGATACCATCAAACCTTAGAGATCCCAACAGAAAAATGGAGAGTTCAAAGGGAAACAAGTAACCCAAAACCAGGAAAGTTGTAAGCTGTCAGCTCTTCTATCATCCAAGGCCGAGAAGAAGTGTGTAGTGAGATTCTTTCCATCCACTAATTTTGTGTCCAGTGGTCTATGCCATCTAAGTGACCAAGTTTTGGAATATGAAAATATTAATATATGCATCATCCCCCAAGCTGATATCAATTGAGCTAACACCGGGATAGAAGAGACAACCATATAGAATAGGTCAAGTCAAATAAATATGACTGATGTTCATTCACAACCTAGAGGTACACAAAGAGTACTAGAGACATAGCCTCAGGTCTATTGCAAAAGTTCCTTCATAAACATGCCATACGGTTCTCTCTCATGAACGTCAATTGGGAAAACTACTTACAAACTTTATGATAGTTACAACTAACCAATCACCTGCTATTACCAGACCTACCAAAACAAAAACATGCATGGCTGCACTACCCTAAGCATGCCATTGGTAGTGCTAAACAAACATGAAAGCCAAATTTGATCAGATTGCACTTCGAAAAATATTTTTAAGTGGGTTGAATCTACCCTTTATTTTCCTTTCATTCTTTCCTTTTTCCCTAGATTTTGAGCCGATGAAGCTTAGGGCTCAGACGTAATTACATGCTTATTATGCAACCATGTTCTCTCCATGGCTTGTGACATCTGCAATGAATACTTATGAATTTTCTATCATCATGGTTTAGCTGCTTATAAATTCGTTCATGTAAGTCCTGGTGAACCTGAGCACTCATCATCACGCTTCCAAACTGGATGATTATCCACTGTCTAACAACATGGACCCCTAGATGTTCTGCAAGCAATATTATTTATTCCAGACCTTAAAAGTGTTCAAATATAAACTAAATCTGTGTACATGATAGGCGCCGCTAACCAGATAATCAAATGAAGAAAAAGCAATCCTTCAATTTTTTTATCAAATTATCTTGGTAGGATTCTCATGCGTATTAATGCATTCAAGCAATTCCTCAAAGGTTCAAATGAAAATAAACCTATGGAAGTTAATATATATGGTAAATTTTAATACAAGCTTCAACCAGAGGTTTTAAACAGAGAGAAAAAAAAAGAGGATATTTTGGGGAAAATTACCAATTATAAAGAAAAATATAAAAATTCATACCGGAAAATTTTTGGTGGTGTTTTAGTACATACCTCCCTTGATACACTTTTCCATGAGCTCCTTCTCCAATCTTAGCACCAAAAAACAGAAACTGGGCATCAATAAGCAACTTTTCATCCAGCTTGAACAATTGAGTGTCCATTGAAAATCCACTTCCACCACCCACATTTCCTACTTACAGACCCAAATCCTTAGGTATGTCTGATTACAATTCAAAGTTTCTCTGTAATTGTTGGTCCAAAAAAAACTCATCTTCTTCCTCCTCCAAATTCATCTCTGATTTCAGCGAAACAAATAAAACACACCAACTGCAATGCCTCTGGCCAATTTAATAATATAAGACATCAACTACTTCAGATTGCAAGGCAGTTTTCATCAGACATAGATGCCCTACATTGTTATGCATAGAGAAAACAGAGACACATTACAACCCACAAATTTGAAACATAACAGAGAAAATAGAGACACAGTATAACCCAAAAATTTGAGAAAAGGCATCTACCTCTTGAAAAAACCATGGCCATGACTAACCATCACCAGAAAATCTGCACCCAAAATTTCTGTAGCTTGACACAGCCTCTACTTGACTTCACCCACAAACACTTATGTCTCTGCCTTCACCTATATTCAACAATTATTAATTTTGTCATTATACCTATTAACAGTATCCAAAGTGAAAAATATGGCATAGATTTTGCAAAACCATGAGCGATACTCACATTGTTGTCTCTGTAGATACAGAGAGCTTGCTAGAATACCTTTTGGATGTCGTCGAAGACTCCATAGAACGCCATCTGCTTCTGGGATAAACTGTTTTATTATGTAACTGTTGCAGACATTCTTGTGCACCACCACAACAGGGCAAGTTGCATTCTGACAACAACAGTTACTCAAACTTCCCACAATAACCCTACACACCATATCCAAATCAATCAGAGTCTGATTTGTTGAAATCCATGCACAACCACCAAATTCATCAGACATAGCTACCTTACATTGTTATGCATAGAGAAAACAGAGACACAATACAACCCACAAATTTGAAACATAACAAAGAAAGCAAAAACACAGTACAACCCACAAATTTGAGAGCAGGCATCTACCTCTTGAAAAAACCATGTCCATGACTTCCCATCACAAGAAAATCTGCACCCAAATTTCCTGCAGCTTGACACAACCTCTGCTTGACTTCAGCCACAAACACCTCTGTCTCTGCCTTCACCTAAATTCAACAAGTATTAATGTTGTCATTATACCTTTTAACAATATCCAAAGTGAAAACCATGGCATAGATTTTGCAAAACCATGAGCGATACTCACATTGTTGTCTCTACAGATACAAAGAGCTCGCTGGAATAGCTTTTGCGTGCTGTCGAAGACTCTATAGAATGCCATCTACGCCATCTACTTCCGGGCCATCTGCTTCTAGGATAAATTGTTTTATTATGTAACTGATTAATAATAACAACTTTTAATCTAAAGGTAGAGAATGTTTCAATCGTCTAACATTCAAATCAAAGGTGCATAATGGTACACGTACCTATTTAGGAAAGTTGTTTTCAAATAAGTACGCTTTACAGCGTAATTATGTTTTGTGAAATGGTTGAAAACATTGTCATATTGTTCTTTCCTATAATGCTTTATGTTAGTGGTTGGTATATCATTAAATATTATTTTCGAAGGGTGAAGGTTCAAATGGAAATTCAATACTTAAATAGGATGTTTCAAATTATTGCAATGGGGATTCTAGTGATATGAGTTATGAGATCTTTAGTTCATGTATTTTTCAAACAAAGAATTTGTAATTAAACGATTTTAGTCTTGCCATAATTTAGGCATTTAGTATTTAACTTAACTAATATTGGAAACTCATTATAAATTATATATATATATATATATATATATATATATATATATATATATATATATATATATATATATGTTTTTAGCGAGTTTTATATTGCTTTGTAATATTACTACAAAGTGCATAATGATCAATTCAATAAAGAAAATAAAACTATAATAGCCTTATTTTTGGAAATTTAATATATGATTAAATTAACTATAAGATGAGATTATATTAACATACAAGATAAGTTTTGTGATATAAATAAAGTTATCACTAAAATGTCAGACATAGTGGAAAAAATTATTCTATATGCATAAAAATTATTCTATATGCATTGCACTCTCTATAGTTGATGACCTCTTTAACGGTTACAAACTTTATGAATACTATTTTAATCCAACAAACATTCACACTAATGGGAATACATATTGTTATAGATTGGAAATATTCCTACAACATGCACTCACCAATCCAAATGAAGGACAAAGTGGAGTTGCAAGTATCATCGAAATTTTGCAAGTACTACTAGAATCATTAGCAATTTCAATTCACCACAATAGCTTTTATTTTTCTTATCCTTGTTCCCTAATTTGATGTGAAATAGAGAAAATATCAAAATGATCCAATTCTTTTTTTATTTGCTATAAAAAACAATTTTTCTATTAAAATAATAACTAAAGGAAAATAGTGCCATGTTTTTATCTATTTAAATCAAGAAAACAAAAATACAAATGTCATAGTTATTTAAAAAAAAAAGCACTTGCTTTTCAATCCTATGTAAATAAACTTGTTTTTTATATATTTTATAAAATTATTTTTATTAATTTAAATTTTATATTATTTTTAAAAAATATCTGAATTAGTCTTATGATAATTAAAAATATATAATAGTTGAATATATAGTAACAAATATTTAAAGGTTAAACCTATCAAATATGGATATGTATACACGATTCAGAAGGTTGGAGATATGCTAAGTTGAAATCGAATATTATACCTTTGAAAGTGAAAGAGAAAGACGCGAAAAGAAGCTGAAATCAAATCATAGGTATGGATGTGTGATAGGGAAAACCAAGCATAAGACGTTTGAGAGATCATGTTGCAAAAAAAAGTGTCTACACAAACGCACAAATGAGGTTGAAGCAACTGATTGGAGGGACGACTTAATTGTGAAAAATAGGTGTCGACGTAGTGAAGTTGAAGAAATAAATCCAAGCGTAACATTCCCTAATGTTACAACATTCCCTAACCAGTTAGTGACACGATTTCTCCTTGACACGACCATTCTACATGCAAATTAGAAGAACATCACATGATCAAGTTTAGAAGAACACGTCTTCCAAATCGAATTCCAAATTTGGAAGAAGAAGAAATAATATTTCGAAAGAGATTTAGTTTTTCTTGTGAATTAAGGAGATAGCCATGGAAATAATGTTGCTAACATCCACATGTTGGTCGGGAAACGCTAAGGCGAATGAAGGTTGCGCGCGTCGAGGATTGCTTGGTTGGTCGGGAAACGCTAAGGCTGCATCAGGGTGCCACAGACCGGGCCCTCCCGGTCCACCTCCCCATCATACTCGTCCTATTCTGCATGTTTAATCTAACGACATCTGCCTCTTCGCATCTCACCATTTCATTCTCCCAGAAACAGAATACGAGTCATTGTTCTTTACATTCAGTCACTTTCTCCTCCTGTAGGTAGAGTGTCAATAAATATAAGTCAGCCATGTTATCATTGAACATGATATCTCTATTATCAAAATAAATAATGGACTTCTTTTGGGTTAGTTTTATTCTTATGACAGGATAGTAGTAGATGCAATTATGTTTTATATTTCAGGGATGTTTAGGTTATTTTAATTTAATGTATGAATTAATTTTCAATATTTTTTTTCTATTTCATTATTAGTTTTTTAATATTTTATTTTTAAAATTTATATTTATATATTAAATTATTTAGAAACCTTAATATATTATAGAGCTCTATATAATTTAGTTATCAAATAATTATAAACTATGAATAAAATGAATTACAATTACAAATTTTTAAAATTTTTAAAATTTTCAATTTTATTACATTTCTTTCATTATTTTTATTAGTAAAAAATATATTTAAAGAATTACTATATATAATTTTTATTATTTCTTCATTTTTTTTAAATAATCTTATTTGAAGAATTCTTCATATTTATGTGATGAGATATCATTGTTCTTCCTCTATTGCTCCCCTCTATTTAACAATATTGGACATTAAAAACCTACAATATAAACCAAAATGGATATAAATATAAAAAAATAATACATTTATTTTCTTTATTAATTCTCTCCTCATCTTTCAATATATTCAAAAAAATATAATACTATAAAACACTTCACATAGAAATAAATTTAATGAAAATGGTATAACTTAGAGATTTTTTTTGTTTTCTTTTGAAAATAATTTTCAATTTAGATATCAATCAAATATGTTTTTATTTAATATTTTCTCCAATGAAATTGTTTTTTATAATTAAAAAATTATTTAATTAAAATAATCAAAAACTAAAATATAAATTTATTTTATGATTATAACTTATAAAATAATATTAAAGTATAAAAACTATAAAAATAAAGAAAAGAGTAGGTTGAGTTATAAAGTATATATAAATGAGCACTTAGATCAACAATGTAAAAGAATTAACTAGACATAGTTTCGTAACATTTCTCATTATTCCCAAGTTTCCTCACCTAAAATCTTAACTTATAGTTTCAAAGTTGTTTTCACTTAGGGTTTCATAGGAGAAATTATGCCATTAATATATCTTAGCCTCTTTTTCATAAATATTTGTGAGCCTCTTATGCTTAGAAGTTTTGGACTATGTGGTCAAGGATTTTTAAATTATATTTTAAGTGGTTATTAAGTGATTTATTATTTTTGATATTCCATTTTACTAATTTAGTTTATAAATTAAATGATTGATAAAATAAGATGTTGGTGATGATGATGATGGTTACCATCCATCTAGGCATCAATACTGTCACGTCTCCCAGACCCAGCTTTATAACATAACTCAGATATTCTCCGCTTTATGCGCCAGATAACCTTGATAGTTTTTATGCTGAATCACTTACAAATTCAGACGGTCGTCCGGGATTTAAATTCTTTTCAGTACTTATAGACAGTCAGGGAATATAGGAATTTCCATGAGAATTTTTGGGCTTGACCTCCCCTCTTCTCAGTCCATCTATTAGACTTATAATTATCTATATATAGATTACTTGGTATTTCTCAGGTTTTTCTTTTCAGAGTTTTGTCCAACTCTAGATGATTGCTAGGCCCTTCCTCAACTCTCCAGTTTGCAGGCCTTATAAAGTTTTCAACATTTTAAAGTTTCAGCATCGAGGTATAGAGGTATGCCTCCTCGCATACATCTATCTATACTCAGTTAACCTCCATTGTTCCAACTACTTTCCCAGCAGTTTATATGGATGGTAAACAGATGCTCTGTTCCTTGTATGTTTTACATATGCTTACAATCTTCCCTCACTCAACCTTTTATCACACAATAGATTGTTCAATAGGATTTCCCCCTTATTTTACTATTACAAACATTCCACATGTGTGACACTCTGGTACAGATCCAACTGTTCCATGGGAAAACTAGGAAACAGATCCTCTTGCTTCAAACAAATGGAGGTAGAGAATACTGAACTGGATAGTTTAGAATCCCTAGTGTTAGATCCTCGTCCTTAGTTAGGATTCAACTTCTGCTTTCATATGTTTACACTTACATTTAATAGAATAATTTAAATTCTAAATTTTACCACTCTTTCCATTGCAACCCAGCTGACATACTGAACCCCATACTACTATCACAGGGTTGATGTTTCCTACTTTCTGTTATTGGTTACAGGGAATTTTGTGCCATCAGTATTATTATGATAGGTTTAGTGGTTTGTTGCTTGCTGTTCATGTGTACTGTTCTGTTAACATTTTCTGTTTATACACACAGAATTTAAATATTCCTTTAAAAGATAGCAAGCTATACCTATACATAGTTATTAGATTTGTTGTTCAATTGATCTATCATCTCTACCCTCATTACTACAATGTATTCATCCCTTCAACCCAACCATTTGTCTCTGCTATCAATAGCTTTAGTTTGCAATTTCATGAGTTACTGAACAATTACTCCATCTAACATTTGCATAATGTACCATAACATAACAATTCATAATTTGCATAATGAACCATAATATCACAATTCATAAACTACATAATGAACCATAACATCAAATTTCATAAAACAGGGATATGTTTATTACAGACTTACAGAAATCTCCAAATTTATGCATGCACCCTTTACTATGACCAGTCCACCCAACCTTAGAGTTCGTTTATCTCCAGAACTCACCCCCGAGCTGAGATCCTCCAAGAACAGACTAACCTCCATCTGTTCTGGAGCAGCTTATTTAAGCTGTGCTTTCCCCAAAGCCTGTTTCCAATTCTGCGTCCAGAATTTCAGGATGCTTTATTCCTGTTTAGCCTAGGCTTCCCATTTTGGGACTCTTTAAAGCTGCTTTAAGCTTTTCCTCGGCTTTTCCAGCTTTTTCTCACCTCTTCCCAACTACTCCTCTTCATTGGGGAAATTTAGATTTTTTCCTCAAAAATCTAAATTAGAAATAATTTCTTTCAAGGATTTTTGAAAGATTTTGGGGAAAGTCTTTTCCTTTTCCATCACCTCATGGATTAGGCAAGTGATCTCACTTTCTCATCTGGTCATAGTGCATACATAATATTTTATTTATTTTTCATAAATAAATAGTTAACCACATCCACACAATAATTATCCATTGGGGTCCACTCCCCTTTGGATGTATGTTCAAATGTCTCATTTGAAAAGCATAGAACTTGGGGGTGTTACAAATACATGTACCAAAACATTTAGTTTATGATATATTTCTTATTTTCCAAATTAAAAAAAAAAAAAATTGTGAAAGTTAACTAAATTATAATTTCATTTTAGGTTTTGTTATTATGAATTATAAAAGGAATTAATATATGAGTTAAACTTGTATGCATTTTGAAAACATGCAGAAATATTCTCAACCATGGAGATTCATAATTTGCAAATAGATTTTTTTGCAATATCATGGGCCAATGCCATGGTTTATCATACCCCCATGGACAATATAACACTTGTTGATGTGACATTTTCTTAAATTAAAGAGAAAAAAACATAACTAACTTTTAAAAAAATATTAACCCTTGGTCTGTAAATACTACTATGAATATTTTGGCATATTTTATATTTCATGGAGCTTGAATTTCTAACATCCACCTAATAATTATTTATAATTAAACTAAAATTATGAAAAACTTATTACACTGCTATCAACATAATTATTCTTTGTGCAAGGGTTGATACTAATGTCATATTTTTCTTTACTATAATGCTTTATGTTAGTGGTTGGTATACCATTATATATTATTTACAAAGGGTGAAGGTTCAAAGGGAAATTCAATACTTAAATAGGATTTTTCAAATTATTCCAATGTGGATTCTAGTGATATGAGTTATGAGATCTTTATTTCATGTATTTGTCAAACAAATTATTTGTAATGGAAGGATTATAGTCTTGCCATTATTTAGGCATTTAGGATTTAACTTAATTAATTTTGGAAACTCATTATATATATATATATATATATATATATATATATATATATATATATATATATATATAGTTAGCAAGTTTTCTATTGCTTTGTAACATTATTACAAAGTGCATAGTGATCTTTTTCTACTCCTATTAGTTGATTTTCCAAAAAATGGTTTAGCATTCCTAGAAAAAGAGACTAAAAATAAACCATAGAAGAAAGTGATTATACATGTAGATCTAGACAGATAACTACCATGAAGGAAAATAGGCCTAAAATATCCATAGGTTTATTGACTATTGTAATTACTAGTAGTATATTTCATATCAAATAAAATAACATGAAATTAAAATGTTGAAATGGAGAAATGTGAATTTCTCCTCCAATGAAAAATGAACCACCATGGAGAAATTATTGGAGGATATTGGTGCTTCCACTAATATTTTACCTTCATGCTTCATAACTAGTCATGAAACAAAGGTGGTCAAGAAGTGGTTATAATTCACACATTTCTTATCATTCCTTTTGTTGATACACGAATTATTGGGCCATGAAGATTTCTATGAGCTATTATAAATGTATCAAAAAATTATGCTTGGTTCCTTAGCTCTACTGCAATGAAGGACCATGATGAAATGCATCATTTCTCCAAAAATTTGGACGTTCTTCAAAAGACCCCACTAACCATGAAATTTTTTCTCTATTGATTACACGTCACTATATAGACCCGATGAGGTGGAACGAGTGCATTAGTGGAGTGTGGCGAAGGCTTTCCTTGAGAGGATATTTTCTCGCATGGGCCAAGCTTTGAGATATTGGCCTTAAAGGTCAAATGTAAACTAGATCTAAAGACATGTATTGAAAACCAAACCATAAAATCCACTAAGTAGTGGGGAAATTGGGAGGTGAAATAAGGATATTGTCCCAAATAGCCTTCATAATTCACCTACATTTGAAAACACCATAGTACATTATCATGAAGAGCATTTGGGATATCTAATTGGTCTACCTCATGCCACACCAAATCCTTCGAGATTTCAATATCGTTTATGGTGGCTATCTTAGTTTCCTAGGTATGACTTTACCTTGAATACCTTGATACCTTATAATTACATAATAAAGGAGTGTTATGACCCTCCTATGGATTGGAAGTGTTGTAACGAATTCATTGTAAGAGAAAAGGTATAGACATTGAAATCTTGTATTACTGGCACATCTCAACCAGAGTGGTGGAGTTACCACCATTTGCAACATCACTTCGATGTTCTCATGCTAACCTACATGGAGTGGTGGAGTTACCACCATTTGCAACATCACTTGGATGTTCTCATGCTACCATACATGCAGAGGACCCATTATTCATTATATTAATCACTAAACCTTCTTGTTCTTAAAAAATATTTTACTATATATATTTATTAATTAGTGTTTTTATTATTTAATCTATTTTTTCTTTTTTAATTTTTTGGTTTACTTTTTATCTTTTATTCACCTTTTAATGTTATTTTTATTGTCAAGTACCACTAGCACAAATGGTTGAGGATGATCCTCATTAGCAAGGAGACCCAGGATGAAACCTCAAGCAGGGTGGTTGTGTCTTTTCCTAGGCAGAGGAGACATGCTAAAAATCGAGTCATCTCTTTTGGATGGTGTGGCTGAGGTAGGAACCCCGACTGAATTTGACGAATTAGATACAACTAGGTCACATCTCCTCAAGCGAGATGTCAAGCCTATAGGATCACATATAACTTGAAAATAAAACCAAAAAAATGTTTTTTATTTTTTATTTTTTACAACGTTTAACCATTTTTAAAATCTCCTAATTTTTGGAAATCCTTTTTCATTTCCAAAGATGCACTTCACAAATTATATTTTTTAAAACTTTATTTGTTTTAAACTTTTATTTTCTTATTTCAGTTTTAACATTAACGTGTGAGTATATTATGATGTGTTGGTTACAAAGTATTCACATTAGAATAAAAAATATTCCATCGATATAATATTTCACTAATTCATACCCATCATATGAGAAAATATAATATCCCAAGAAAAATGCATAAATCGGAATCTTTTGTTGACCTCTTAGGAAAATATGAGGTTTTAAAATAGCATTGTGCAATTCATATGAAAATGGTTTTTCCACCATTTGGGAAAATCTCCACACTAATTTTAACTTTTATCCGACAAAATATCTATATGGAAAATAGAATTCATAATTACAACTATAAAAATGTCCATGGAAATTCATACATACATGGTTTTGCACATATTTATTTAGTTACTCCTTGATATATTTGTGAATCAAGTAATGGATGTCAAAATGTAAATGAAGAAGAAAAAATATCTTTTACAATCCAAATAAAAAAATAAGAGATCACTAAAGAGAAATGATGCATACTTGTCTCAATTATAGGCATTCTTTAGATTTTTTATGCATCATTTTCATTAATGGTTGTTTTATTTATGAAAGTCTTCATAGGGCCTTTATAATCCACATTAGTTTCTTTGTAGAATCTCACTTGTGTCTTGAAATTATATTTATAGTCTTTTGCTTATAAATTTTTTATATTTATACCCATAGAAAAAATTCGCAATGTGTCCTTGAATGCATCCATGAAATTATATGCAACTCGCCATAAGGTTCAAACTAGGACTTGGATGGAAAAATAATTGATTCGATTAGAGACCTCCCAATGGGTTATAACAAGAGACAACCCACCTAGTTGGATACCATAGGGCAAAAATGGTTTAAATCTATTTTATTATTACAACTTATAAAATAATATTAAAGTATAAAAAATATAAAAATAAAGAAAAAAATAAGTTGATTTATAAAGCATATATAAATGAGCACTTAGATCAACAATGTAAAAGTACTAACTTACATAGTTTTGCAACACTTCTCATTATTCCCAAGTTTCCTCACCTAACATTTTAACTTATAGTTTCAAAGTTTTTTCACTTAGGGTTCCATAGGAGAAATTGTGCCATTAATATATCCTAGCCTCTTTTTTATAAATATTTCTGAGCCTCCTATGTTTATAAGTTTTCGACTATGTGGTCGAAGGATTTTTAAATTATATTTGAAGTGGTTATTAAGTGATTTATTATTTTGATATTCTATTTTACTAAATTAGTTTATGTATTAAATGATTGATAAAATAAGATGATGATGATGAGGATGATGGTTACCGTGGATCTAGGCATCAATACATGTATCAAAACATTTTGTTTATGATATATTTATTATTTTCCAAATTTAAAAATAAATCGTGAAAGTTAATGTAATATCTCAGGTGTAAGCCACCGTAAAAACTCTCATAAAATGAGGGTTGTTAAATAATTAAATATTATTAATTATTATATTGATATTACATGAAGAATATTCTTGTAATTCTTAATTATAAGAATATTAGAAGAATCATTTCTTAATTATTTTATTTATAAGAATTTATATTCTTCTATAGAATTAAATTATATTTCCAAGTTGGTATCTTTTATTAGTTTTAGAAATAATGAGTAATAGTTTTGAAAAAACTATGGATAAGTGATATTTTTCTCATAAGGAAAAATAAAATCTACCTTTAAACGAAAAGCATGAGAGATTTATGGAATGTTTTTGTGATTTAGGAAAAATCATATTTATGGATGCTTTGTGGAATGATTTTATGATTTAGAAAAGATGGAATGCTTTTATGATTTAGAAAAGCTATTCCATTTTATTAATTCTATTTATTATAAGTCTATGAAAAAAATAGAAGGGGGAATGAGAGAATAATGGAGAATGGAGTCTAAGGAAGAGGAAGAAGGGATTCCAAGCATATATCAAAAGATAAATAACTCTGTTCTTTGAAAATTCTTTTGTTTGCATATGGGTCAAGATTATTTCTTGATAAAATCTCTATATAGTTTTCTGGATAGAGGAATAAGTATTTTATTCATTGAATTCTTAGAGGAATTCATGTGTTTTTAATTCATACAAGTTTTTCATGGCTAAATAATTATGTGAATTGCATGAGTTATTGGAAAATAGGGTCTAAATATGACTTTGTATCTCCCAAACCAAAAGAGATATGAAAAACGTGAAAGAGGTTTTTGTAAAAGAGGATGTTGTGAACAAAAACCTCTTTCAGATTTTAAAAATTAGTTCCCCATGTCTCCAAAAATGTGTCCATAATTGATGGAAAAAATAAGGGATTATTTAATATCTAATTCTAAAAAAATGAGCTCCAAATATTTGTTCGAATCTTCCAAATAGTAACACCTGTATAAAAACTGAGAGAGGTTATTTTTAATGAGCCCATTATAAAAAAAACCTCTTTTGGTTTTCCAAAAGTAAAAACTCTTTGGGTTTTCCAAAATTCGTTTGCATTTTGTTGGAAACTATGTCCAAATTTGATGACAAAAACAGGAAATTATTTAATAGTTAAATCTGGAAAAATGGGCTGCAATGATTCATTCGAATCTTCAAAACCGTGACACCTGTGAAAAACATGAGAGAGGTTATTTTTAATAACTTAGTTCCAAACAAAAAACTCCGTTGGTTTGTTGAAATTCGTTTCCATATGTTAGTAATACACATCCAAAGTTGATGGATAAAACAGAAAAAAAAAAAAAAAAGCAGAGTAAAATAAGAGTGCTTCTATTTGATATTTCAACTGATAAAAATAATTGTTTATGTACATATAGACATAATAATTATGTTGATAATTCTTTAAAAGGAATTAAGTTACTTATTTTAAGAGATTATCAAGTATGTTCTCACTATTCATATTCATTAAAAGTTAAAGAGAAATATTGGACTCTTGAAAAGAGTATGTGCTCAGGTGCACATGAATAATTTTCTAGTATATTTGATATACTATAAATTATTATGTCATTTTACATGCATGAGGATATTTAGTCATGTAAAAAGATATAAATAAGTTATGTGAAGTGTAGCTCACATAAAACCTTTGCGTAAAAGGAGATTGGTTGTGTTATTTGAGAAGGATTTGTTATTCATGTCATTTCTTGAGGAAATATTACAAATCTCTATAATATGTGAAACGATAAGAAAATATTTTGTATTTCATGCATAATAGCTAGTTAGTTAGCTATATTTTGGAAAAATAATAGTTAAGGTGTTAAATTCCTTGGAAAATACACACACACACACACACACACACACACACACACACACACACACAGATATATATATATATATATTTGTATGCAAGGAAGAAATTATTGGGTTATAACTCTTCAAAAAGAATAGAAGAGAAAAATATATCCTTGTATGCATTATTTGATTAGATTCTTAGAGAGAGAAAATACTAATCACATGCTTTATTATGTAATATTATTTAGAGAAACATATATATGCTTGCATGCATGGAAAGAGTATAATTTTTGGATTAGATCTTTTGGATGAGAGGGAAATGTCCCTTTGCATGCATGAAAGAATAAGTGTTATGCGTTTTACCCCTTGGAAAAGAAATGTGTTTATTTTTCCATGAAATATTTATTACGCCGTAAGACGTTATTATTTGAAAGCAACATACCTGTTGCGTAGCTGTCCTTCATGTGGATCGTTTGATTTTTTGTTAGACGATTAAATTCTTCTCAATCGTTGATTTGAAGTCATTATTTATTGACACAGGTGGTTGGTTTGGAGGCATGGATAAGAAGCAAAGGTTTTCAAATGCACATGTGAATCCATGGAGATGAGATGAACCAAGCACTCTTTGGCACTCTCTGACAGTGCATTGGCACCTCAATGGTACAGATTCAAAGCTGCTCAAGGGTGAATGGAGACATCATGCTCAGCGTATGGCTTGGGACACAGGCCGACGAAGAATTTCAGGAAGCATGGCAATCTTACTTAGGTGGGTTACTTCATTTAAAGGTATACCTTTCTCCGAAGCTGTGGTATCTGAGGGTCAACGTCATTGAAGCCCAGAATCTTAGGGTTTCAGAAAAGGGGCGTTACCCTGAATTTTTTGTGAAGGCACAGTTGGGATTTTAGATTAGGACGAAAAGAATTTCGATAAGTCAGAGTTTTTGGAACCCTTTCTAGAATCAAGATTTGGTTTTTGTTGCAGCCGAACCCTTCAAGGATTTTTTGTTATTGAGCGTGGAAAACAGAGGACTGAAGGGGGCTGAGACTATGGGTCGGGCTAAATTTTCTCTTAATTCAATCAAAAAATGTCTGGATCATAGACTAGTGAGCCCCCGGTGGCTGGAATTGGGTGATGATAAAGTGGAATTCAAGGGAAGGCTTCATCTTTTCCCGTGTTTTGATGGTGGATACCATTTCTGGACGAGGCCTCCCATGTGACCAGTGATCTACGTCTCACATGCAAAGAGCTCTGGTGTCCCTGTGTTGGAGTCCTGGAGGTTGGTGGTATTCTAGGTGCCAAGAATTTGTCTCCCACAAAGACCAAGGATGGAAAAGGCACCATTGATCTTTTTGTGTTTCCAAGTATGATCACAAGTGGATTTGAACCCATACCATCGTGGACAACCGAAACCCCAAATGGAATTAACAGTCTACCTGGGAGGTTTATGATCTCTGCACAGTCTTCACATTGGGAGTATTTGACAATGAACTAGTAGGACCCACTATTCTTGTATCAGAAAAGAGAGGCATAACACGAATGATAAAGGTTCGCTGGTGTTAAGACCTACTGAACTTCAAAAAAATGGGTGAGGTCCAACTCGCGGTACGCATCTCATGCTCTTCTTTATTCAATGTATTGCATCTCTATTCTACTCCACTTCTACCAGCAATGCATTATCTCTACCCTCTAGGAATATCACAGCAAGATGCACTCAGACATTCAGCCATGAAAATAGTGCATTTATGTTGATAACTAAAATTCTATGACAAAAATATTAATGTATGTGAACATATAATGATGGATTATATATAAATTGATGACAGATTGGTGGTATGTGTGAACACAGGAGGGTTGAAAGGATTCGACAATGTCTTATGGAAAGTGAAAAAGTATAGAGGAGGAAGAAAGCCATCAATTACAGGGAATAAGGTGAATCTAGATTTAATATAGATTTAAGATATATATGAGAGTTTACTGTAACTAGCTTGATTTTTATATCATTCATGTTATCATTTTACAGAATTATTTAAATTTAAACTGCATCTAAACATCTATGCTGATATATAACCAACAAATTAAGTTATTGACTTTCATTAACTTGTAGCGTTCATTTAGAAAAATAATAAGCAATTTTTTGCAATGGTTGCTGATCTATCTAATCCCCTGGAGAAGCCAAGCATGCCTTTCTACAGATTTTAAAATCTCGTCTCCTTGAATGGAGTTTGCTTGCAATAGGGGATTGTGGGTTTCAAAGTTGAAAATACTTGTACGTGCTGAACTGATAGGAAAGTTGCAGACCTATTAACTGCCTTGCCCCGGTGTAATAAGTAGAGGGAAATTGCAGACCTATCAACAACCCTGATAATTACGAGATGCAGTGGAATTAATAATTCCACTTGTAAACTTCTTGTTTTTTACATTAGTAATTTAATGGACGGAAAATCAAAATTCTGAAAAGTGCAAGTTTACAAATAAAGTGGAAATGGATTTGTAGACCCTGTTTTCAGTGGAGCAATTTCAATAATCAAAGAATTGTAATTCAACCAAGCCATTACAATTCTGCTCACGTAAAAGAACGATATTTTTACTCCTTAATTATTAATTTCGATGACTGTAAAAGTTTATAGACGTTAATGCTATTGCAATGATGGATTATATATAAATTGATGACAGATTGGTGGTATGTGTGAACATAGCAGGGTTGAAAGGCTTCGACAATGTTTTATGGAAAGTGCAAAAGTACAGAGGAGGAAGGAAGCCATCAATTAAATTCACTTACCACAGTGTGGACGGGGAACAAGGTGAATCTAGATTTAATGTAGATTTAAGATATAGATAAGAGTTTACTATAACTAGCTTAATTTTTATATCATTCATGTTATCCTTGTATAGAATTATTTAAATTTAAACTGCATCTAAACATCTATGCTCATATATAACCAGAAAATTAAGTTATTGACTTTCATTAACCTGTAGTGTTCATTTAGAAAAATAATAAGCAATGTTTTTTAATAGTTGTTGATATGATCTAATCCCCTGGAGAAGCGAGGCATGCCTTTCTACAGATTTTAAAATCCCGTCTCCTTGAATGGGGTTTGGTTGAAATAGGGGATTGTGGGTTTCAAAGTTGAAAATACTTGTATGTGGTGAACTGATGGGAGAATTGGAGACCTATTAACTACCCTGCCCTAGTGTAATAAGTATGAGGGAAATTGCAGACCTATCAACAGCCCTGATAATTACGAGATGTAGTGGAATTAATAATTCCACTTGTAAACTTGTTGTTTTTTACATTAGTAATTTAATGGACAAAAAATCACAAAAAAGTGCAATTTTACAAATAAAATGGAAATGGATTTGTAGACCATGTTTTCAGTGGAGCAATTTCGATAATCAAAGAATTGTAATTCAACCAAAGCATCACAATTCTGACTCACGTAAAAGAACGATATTTTTGCTCCTTAGTTATTAATTTGGATGACTGTAAAGGTTTATAGAGTTTAATGCTATTGGAAGAGATATTGGGTGTAGAAGCTAATAGTAAATCTTTGTGTTTTGTTTAAAAATATTTGTTTCAGGTTTTCCCAGTGACTTAGATGTATCAATGACTTATACAATAAGTGCAGACATGGAACTGAGACTTGATTATGAGGCAATACCAAGGAACAAGGCCACGCCTGTGAGCTTAACCACTCATGCTTACTGGAACCTTGCAGGGCATAACAACGGTAGGGATATATTGGACAACTCTGTCAAAATATGTGCTGAACTAATGGGAGAATTGCAGACCTATTAACTACCCTACCCCGGTGTAATAAGTAGGAGGGAAATTGCAGACCTATCAACAGCCCTGATAATTACGAGATGTAGTGGAATTAATAATTCCACTTGTAAACTTGTTGTTTTTTATATTAGTAATTTAATGGACGAAAAATCACAATTCCTAAAAGTGCAATTTTAAAAATAAAATGGAAATGGATTTGTAGACCCTGTTTTCAGTGGAGCAATTTCAATAATCAAAGAATTGTAATTCAACCAAGCCATCACAATTCTGACTCACATAAAAGAACGAGATTTTTTCTCCTTAGTTATTAATTTGGATGACTGTAAAGGTTTATAGAGGTTAATGCTATTGGAAGAGATATTGGGTGTAGAAGCTAATAGTAAATCTTTGTGTTCTGTTTAAAAATATTTGTTTCAGGTTTTCCCGGTGACTTAGATGTATCAATGACTTATACAATAAGTGGAGAGATGGAACTGAGACTTGATTATGAGGCAATGCCAAGGAACAAGGCCACGCCTGTGAGCTTAACCACTCATGCTTACTGGAACCTTGCAGGGCATAACTGCGGTAGGGATATATTGGAAAACTCTGTCAAAATATGGGCTTTACATTATACTCCTACAGATGATCATCGGATTCCAACAAGCCATATATTTCCTGTGGAGGGAAATATAATGGACTTTAGGAAAGATACGGTTGTTGGGAGCAGAATTAATAAGGTGAAGAGTAACCAGAGGCCCCCTGGATTTGATAACAATTATGTTCTAGATGGCCCCAAGTTGAAGAATGGGTTGAGGCTTGCTGCCAGGATGAAGGATCCTTGGAGTTGCATGGTGATGGAGGTGTGGTCCACTGCTCCAGGGATACAATTCTATACCAATAATAATCTAAAACAAACAGTGCGAAAAGGGGGCTTCCTGTACAATCCACACACAACACTATGCATCGAGACTCAGGGTTTCCCCAATGCAGTGAATCAGCCTAATTTTGCCTATGTCATTGTCCAACCCGGCCACATCTATAGGAAAACAATGCTCTACAGGTTCTCAGTGGATAAAACTCCCATATGACATTTTTTTGTTTTCGCATTGTAAGTCCAGGCCAGCAATAAGAAAATAATGCCCTATGGGAAAATAATTCTCAGTGGATAAATAGTTTCATTTGTTTATTACTTCCATTGTAAGTCCAGCAATAAGAGAATTCTCAGAGAATCTGTAAATGTTTGCCTCTGTGCACTTACGGGACATTGGTTTTCATTTCATGGGGAATTTGGTTTTGTGTTTGGCTCTTAGCGTTTGGTGATTTGTGTTTTTATTTCCTGTACCTTCTCGTTGATGTAAGAAATATAAAATGAAGTAAGAGTGAAAGAAAATCATGAAAGTGAATGTCTGTGTGTTTTTTTCTCCTAAAATGTGTGGTTTTCATTTGGCTCTTACTATTTGGTGATTTGTGTTTATATGTTTTTTATTTAATTATATAATTTAATTAGTTTTTACAACATTCAACTTCAAGATTTTGATAAAAAAAATTCAAGATTTACAACTTGGAATATTCAGTCTTCTTTATTATTCATCATAATATCATTTATATATTGGAATATTTTGGTCAAAAGATCTTAGTTGGAGTGATTTGGTGAACAATTTGTTTTACTTTTAAAGAAAGATGTTGTTACTGCCTCATAGTGATTTTGTGAGCAATTTGTTTCACTTTTCAAGAAAGATGTTCTTACTGACTCATTTGTAATATTTATGAAATTCTATACCAGTAATAATCTAAAACACACAGTGGGAAAAGGGGGCTTCCTGTACAAGTCACACACAACACTGTGCTTCGAGACTCAAGGTTTCCCCAATGCAGTGAATTAGCCTAATTTTCCCTCTGTCATTGTCCAACCCGGCCACATCTATAGGCAAACAATGCTCTACAGGTTCTCAGTGGATAAAGCTTCCATATGACAATTTTTTCCTATTCGCAGTGTAAGTCCAGGCTAGCAATAAGAAAATAATGCCCTATGGGAAAATAATGCTCAGTGGATAAATAGATTCATGTGCTTATTATTTCCATTGTAAGTCCAACAATAAGAGAATTCTCTGAGAATCTGTAAATGCCTGCCTCTATGCACTTTTCATTTCATGGGGAATTTGGTTTTGTGTTTGGCTCTTAGCGTTTGGTGATTTGTGTTTTTATTTCCTGTACCTTCTCGTTGATGTAAGAAATATAAAATGAAGTGAGAGTGAAAGAAAATTATGAAAGTGAATGTCTGTGTGTTTTCTTCTCCTAAAATGTGTGGTTTTGATTTAGCTCTTACTATTTCGTGATTTGTGTTTATATGTTTTTTATTTAATTATATAATTTAATTAGTTTTTACAACATTCAACTTCAAGATTTTGATAAAAAAATTTCAAGATTTACAACTTGGAATATTTAGTCTTCTTTATTATTCATCATAATATCATTTATATATTGGAATATTGTGATTAAAAGATCTTAGTTGGAGTGATTTGGTGTACAGTTTATTTCACTTTTAAAAAAATATATTGTTACTGGCTCATAGTGATTTTGTGAGAAATTTGTTTCACTTTTCAAGAAAGATATTCTTACTGACTCATTTGTGATATTTATGAAATTCTATACCAGTAATAATATAAAACACAGTGGGAAAATGGAGCTTCCTGTACAAGCCACACACAGCACTATGTACAAGCCACACACAGCACTATGCTTCCAGACTCAGGGTTTCCCAATGTAGTGAATCACCCTAATTTTCCCTCTATCATTGTCCAACCCGGCCACATCTATAGGAAAACAATGCTCTACAGGTTCTCAGTGGATAAAGCTCCTATATGACAATTTTTTTGTATTCGCAGTGTAAGTCCAGGTCAGCAATAAGAAAATAATGCCCTATGGGCAAATAATGCAAAGTGGATAAATAGATTCGTGTGTTTATTATTTCCATTGTAATTCCAGCAATAAGAGAATTCTCAGAGAATCTGTAAATGTCTGCCTCTGTGCACTTACAGGACATTGGTTTTCATTTCATGGGGAATTTGGTTTTTTGTTTGGCTCTTAGCGTTTGGTGATTTGTGTTTTTATTTCTTGTACCTTCTAGTTGATGTAAGAAATATAAAATGAAGTGAGATTGAAAGAAAATCATGAAAGTGAATGTCTATGTGTTTTTTTCTCCTAAAATGTGTGGTTTTCATTTGGCTCTTACTATTTGGTGACTTGTGTTTATATTTTTTTTATTTAATTATATAATTTAATTAGTTTTTACAACATTCAATTTCAAGATTTTGATAAAAAAATTTCAAGATTTACAACTTAGAATATTTAGTCTTTTTTATTATTCATCATAGTATCATTTATATATTGGAATATTGTGGTCAAAAGATCTTAGTTGGATTGATTTGGTGAACAATTTGTTTCACTTTTAAAGAAAAATGTTGTTACTGGCTCATAGTGATTTTGTGAGCAATTTGTTTCACTTTTCAGAAAAGATGTTCTTACTGACTCATTTAAAATATTTATGAAATAGTTATACTTAAAGTCAATGAAATGTTTTTTTTATTTTATTTTTTAGTTATACTTAAATAGTTCCAACAATTTACTCGCAATTCATCGAGTTATGTATTTTTAATAAGAAATTATAATGCAATGGATTTCAGTAAATATTTCAATTGAAGATGTCAATGGTAATCTTTCAACTGTGATCGGCTGCTTTGCAATTATGATGAAAAGGTTTTATGAATCATATTCTCCAGTTAACTAAATTTTGATTTATAAAGTATTTGGATTAGTGAGTATCCGTGCTTTGAACATACTATATTATTGAGAGTAGTCTGTGTAGTTGTTATGATTCATATTTATATAATTTTTTTAAATATCATATTTATAGTGGAGGAGGAAAGGAATTGATTGTAGTTTATGTTAGTGTTATGATTGTAATCTATATTCATTTATAATGGTTTAGATACAAAGTCATATTTGTAGTGTAGCAGGAGGATTGCAGAATTTATTTAGTATTATCTTATTTTTTTTAAAAGAGTTTTATTATTTTTATAGAATAAGAAAAATATTTATTTGAAAAAATAATTGTTATGGTTATTGTTGTCAATTTTTTACATTTTGAAGTTTTTATTTTTGACAAAATGAGATGGTCCATTCTATCTGATTGCGTGTATGTCAATGCCATACAAGGCAGTTTCAGAAATATAGCAATGTCGATAATAATGTTACATTGGGAGTTTATGACCAACATTTTTGAATGCATGATCACTTGCAAGCATGCTACCCTTTGAATTTTCTTGCAAATTTTAGGAATACCCTTGAGTTTTTTTTGCAACAGCTCACTGTGCATTAGTAGTCTTATCACAAGACACAAAAATTATCAATTTGAAAAATTAGCAAACTAAAACAAAAATAGTCATTTTGTCTTTTTTTGTAGTAGGCACGCCATTGTTGAAGTGCCACTGGTTGGTCTCCATAAAAATCTTCAAAGAATGAATGTCTCATAGAAACATGGGTGCCCTATTATTAGTTACTTTTAGAACATGAAGATATTTATCATACTACTAGTTGGATTTATGATAGATTCAAATACCACATAAGAGTCCAATAAATCAACGACTTTAATTTTTCCCTATCTATAGGTGAAAAGAAGTGGAGAACTAAAATTGACATCCTGAAATCCCCTGTAAAGATCTCAAAACAATCGTTGGGAAAATTAGAATTGTTTTCTAAGAGAATTGGGGTTGGAAAATTCTATTGTGGTCAAATATGCATGAATATCATCTCTTGTCGGATAGACATCGAATTGCGAATCTGAAAAAGTTGATATGGATTGATATGGTGTAAAGTTGTATGGAAATTTACGCACAAAATAAGATAGACATCGATTTCACTACACATATCTTTCTTAGCAACTATTTGATCTCTTTAAGAATCTTACGGGGTTTCCTTTGCAACATTTAGTGATGGTGCAATTGCTAGTTTAGTTTCTTTTGGAAATAAATATATGTTTTACATGCAAGAATAAAAGGGCTGTGTTATTGCATGTACAAAATTATAACTAGTTTTTTAACTTTGTTTGAAATAAAGTTTGCATTGTTATAAGTATAGCCAATGTGAATAGATCTTGTGTGGAAAAGATGCCTTTGGAAAATAACATGCGTTCATATGCATAAGTATAGAATCTATTGTGTTAATCCCTTTGGAAAATAAAACATAAGAGTAGGAAAAAAGGAAACTGCTTATTGGGATAGTTATCTTGAAAGCTTGTTATGCATTTTCATGCACAATATTATTATATAGTATATTATCTTTCCTTTGAAAATAATACGAAAGTGCATGCGAGATTTTGTTAGCAGTTGTTAGAAATATGATGCTTGATAGTGATTTATTTGTTACTAATGCATATGAAATGATGTTAAAGAAGGCATTTCATGTCAACTTGGTTATGTTTTATACATGCATACAAATATTTCTTGAAGTGTCACAAATAGAGATTGATTATTTCTTTATTAATATTTTATCTAATCATGATATCAACTGTGCTCACGAAAACAATGGCAGGAAATAAGGATGACTTGATAAAAGGATTTCTCAAGTTTAACATTGTGGAAGATGAAGAGTTGTTAGTCCATGCAGGTTTAGTAATTCCAACTGCACAATGACCCACTGAAGGAAACAGTCTGACTACAAATACAAAGATTGAGAATTCGTGGGTAAATGGTATCATGATGATTGTAATAGCTTATAGCTAGTTATGTTGCATTCAATATTAATTTTCTATGTAATTTTTATGACAATGGTCAATGATGAAATCCCTTATAACCATTGAGTGAGGGGTGAAAACCCTCACGAGCATTTAATAATAAAATTAAACGTTTGTTGGTTTTGACCCTACGGGGTTTCCAGGGTATATCGGTGTCTAATGATGTCATTGTTCATTGTGTCATTTTCACGATGTTAATTTATATCATGATGTAATGTTTATATTATCAATTATGTGATATACTAATTGAGTTAAAATGATCATGGGATTGATGCATAGTTATAGCAGGAAATTTAAGTTAATATGCTACAACAAGGATAATTAATGGTTGTGTAACTCACTATGCCTTTTCTTAAATATCTCTCTAGGCAATGATGATAGTTATTCTAATGGTTAATGAAGGAATATAGAAAGTAAATTAGAAAGTTACGCATTGGTAAATTTTGAAAAAGAAATCCTAACTTCATGCATTTTCCTGCGAGATTACAGGGTGTTACGGGGTATGTTATAGTTAACCAAATTATAATTTAGTTTTATGGTTTGTTATTATGAATTATAAAATGAATTAATATATGAGTTAAACATGTATGCATTTTGAAAACATGCAGAAATATTCTCAACCATGGAGATTCAAAACTTGAAAATATCTTTTCTTGTAATACCATGGGCCAAGACCATGGTTTATCATACCCCATGCACAATATAACAATTGTTGATGTGACCTTTTCTTACTATTAAAAAAAAAACATAACTAACTTTTAGAAAAATATTAACCCTTGGTCTGTAAATACTACTATGAATATTTTGGCATATTTCATATTTCATTGAGGTTGAATCTCTAACATCCACCTAATAATTATTTATAATTAAAATACAATTATTGAAAGCCTATTACACTCCTATCAACATAATTATGTTTTGTGAAAGGGCTAAAAACATTGTCATATTTTTCTTTACTTTAATTATTTATGTTAGTGGTTGGTATATCGTTATATATTATTTGCAAAGGGTGAAGGTTTAAATGGAAATTCAATACTTAAATAGGATGTTTCAAATTATTTCAATGGGGATTATAGTGATATGAGTTATGAGATATTTATTTCATGTATTTTTCAAACAAAGTATTTGTAACTAAACGATTTTAGTCTTGGAATTATTTAGGCATCTAGGATCTAACTTAACTAATATTGGAAACTCATTAAAAATTATATATATATTTTGTTAGCGAGTTTTCTATTGCTTTGTAATATTATTAAAAAGTTCATAATGATCATTTTCTACTCCTATTAGTTTATTTTCAAAAAATGGTCTAGAATTCCTAACAAAAGATACTAAAAATAAACCATAGAAGAAACAGATTATTCATGTAGATCTAGGTAGACACCTACCTACGAAGGAAATCTAGTTCTAGAAAGAACAATGCTTAGACCAAACCATGAAAAATATAAAAGAAAATTTCCCATAGCTCCTGAAAGCCTACCATGAAGTAAAATAGGGCTAAAATATCCATAGGTTTATTGACTATTGTAATTTAGACTAATATATTTCGTATAAAATAAAGTAACATAAAATTCAAACGTTGAAGTGGAGCAATGTGAATTTTCTCCTCCAATGAAAAATGAAGCACCAAGGAGAAATTCTTGAAATATATTGGTGCTTCAACTAATATTTTACCTTCATGCTTCATAACTAGCCATGAAACAAAGGTGGTCAAGATGTGGTTATCATTCTAATTAATCTCTAGGAATTCAAACATTTCATATCCTTCCTTTTCTTGTGACATGAATTCTTGGGCCATGAATATTTATATGAGCTAGTATAAATATATCAAACAATGATGCTTGGTCTCCTTAGTTCTACTACAATGAAGGACTGTGATGAAAGACATCATTTCTCCCATAATACCATTTCTCCCATTTGTATGTATACCCATGGACAAAATCCATAATGCATCCCTAAATGGCTCCAAGAAGCTTGCTGCAAATCACCATTAAATTCAAACTATGACCTGGATAGGATTTATTGTTTTATCCCATTAAATACTTGGTAATGGATCACAAGTAGGAGCAAACCCCTCCTAAGATTACATGGGCTAGAAAGTGAATTATTTTAGAAACTTTAGATCTAGAGTTCTTTTAGTAATACCAATGCAAATTTTGCATAAGTGGGTGAATTTTTCAAAGCAATATCTCATGTTTTGTGAGTAGTGTGCTCACATGGGCATTGGAAAAACATAGTTTCCAATGCTTATGGGACTCATTTATACTAGTGGGACTCATTTATACTAGTCAGTTTAGTGTTTATCTCCTTAGAAAATATTCATAGTATGTCCTTGAATCACTTAAGGAGGAGAGCTACAACTCGCCATTGAATTAAACTCAAGAATTGGGTGGTAAAACCATAAAATTCATTGGACTCTAGCATCCATTTGCAACTAGTGGAACTCCCCACCTAGTATTTTTAAAACTAGGCTTTTGTTCTAAAATGACCAATGTAAATTTCACATAAGGAAATATATTTTGTAAAACATTGTCTCAAGAGATTGTGGGTAATGTCATAACATGTGGTCTAGAAAAACACATTCCAGTGATTATAGAACTCATTTTTTCTACTCGATTTGGTTTTTATACCCCTATACCAAATTCACCATATGTCAATGAATGGCTTTCAGAATAAAGATTTGACTGGCCATCAAATTTTATCAAAAATATTAAATGCGTGAATGGTTAATTCCATTGGAATCATCGTACTAGGTTAAAACTAGTCACACCACCCTCCTAGCACTCCATAGGTAAAAAATTATTAATTCGAGAATATTAAAATCTAACGTTCCTCTTAGTAAAGGCTAATGAAAGTTTTACACAAGGGATTTATGTTTTGCAAAAAAAGACATAAGTGATTTTTGTTACTGTGTGCACTTGTGCCTTGGCCAAACAGATGTGTTTGATCTTATGGAAATATGTTTTCTCTCTATTTTGTTTTTATAATCCCATACAAGATTCACAATATGTCTGTTAGTGGCTATAGTAAGGAAGTCACAAATTTCCATAAAATTCAAACTGGAACTTAGATGGGAAAACAATCTATAATTTTGGACTCCTAGCACTAGGCAAGAGCTAGGGAAAAACCCCTCCTGAGATTATATATTCTAGAAAATTATTTATTTGAGGATATTGAAAGCAAGTTTTTGTTTAGTAAATACAAATTCAAGTGTTACACAAGGGGGTGGAAAAGTTAAGGTACTAATTTTAATAATTTTTTCATTTCTTACTCAAATTATATTATTTTAACAAGGGAATTTCTTATGGATAAACATTCCTATGTATAGGATCATCTAGGTTTTGAGGACTAGACATGGGATGGAGGGGGTTAGGGAGAGAGGAGTAAATAGAGAGAGATGAGGGGGTGATGGGAGACAAGGGTGCAGAGAGTGGGGAGAGAAGTAATGTCAAAAAAGAGTGCATGGATTCTAGAATGGATGGAGTCCTGCCATGTTCAACCACATGTGAAAATGGAGAGGAAGGAAGGTAGGTGGATGTTAGTCTCAAAAACATCAATATGTTTTTATTAGGAATGCATGAACACTTATACCAATAATTAGCACATTTTTTTCAATGCTAAGTTTGTGTTTATGGAAGTAGATCTTCAATGCTATATTTGATTCAACACGCATTCTAGAACGAGATCCCAAATTATGATGGTTGGTTTGAGGATCATTTCAATTTCAAACTATTACTTGTTTAACTATATTGGATTATTTTGGTTTTCAAGGGAAATTATGGAAGTGGTGTAATGAAACAAAAATAGGTTGAAAATCACAATTATGGGTGAAGATATCATGGAAAAAATATTTGGTAAAAAATCATGACCACAAAACTTGGAAAGATAGTGCTTAAATAGGAATTATAGGGCATAATGAAAAAAAATCATTCCTAAAAAGGTAAGGTATTACTCATAAAAAGTATTCCATTCATTAATTTAAGTATGTTCTTTTTTTGAGGAAATTTCTTATGGATAAGCATTATTATGTCTAGGATAAAATGGTCTTAGAGGACCACTAATAGTGGCGGGTGGGGGGGGGGAATAATGGAGAGAGAGATAAGAGTTATTTGACATAAGTGGGTGTAGAGATAGGGGAGAATTAATTTCACAAATTCTTTGACATTCCACAATTTATATGGTATTTCCAAGGTCCTCCATATGTGAAAAGGTAGATGAACGAAGGTAGGTAGACACTAGGAAGGATATATAACAATATCGCAATTAAGATAATTGTACGTTGAATTTTTGAATGGTGCACGCACTCAACTAACTACATGGGTATTTTATATTGTATTTTTCCATTTTATTTTCCTGAAAAGGTCATGGAACATTAAATTTAATCTAGAAAATTGTTAAATTTTAAAATTTCCCCTATTCAATGAAGATCTAGTAAGATCAAGTTAAGGAGGAAAATTTTTCAAAATATCAAACTAGTTCAATAGTGTGAAAAGAGTTGTTGAGATTTCTACTCTCTTGTACTTATTGTTTTAATCACTTTAGAAAATTATTTATGTTAGGAAATTATTTATAGGAAAGGTTGGGTTAGATGTATTTTGAGTTTGATGAAGTCTGTGAGAGGAATGTGCAATATGTGAGGAACATTATCAAAAAAAATTGAAGCAGCTTGCAAAAGTTGCAAAAGGTTTCAGATGTGTGTTGAAGTCAACATATTATGCAAAGAGAAAGGAGACAGAGTAAGTAATGATTGAAGATCGTTGAGTGTATTTTTGCTACTATTTCATTCATCAAAATGTTGTTTTTTATGCATCATTTATTCTTGGGAAAAATATTATATTGCAGATAGAAGTTACATGTGTTTTTGAGCTGTGAAGTTCTCCTTGGAGTTTCGTCTGAAAATGAATGAAAGGATGTATTTGATAGTTTGAGGAGAATGGTGCCTTTCTTAAGTAGTGGATGAAAAAGAAAGGGGTAGTTTCTCCTTCCTGGTGGTGGTCATCAAAATGGTATTTAAGGAGTGGTAGCTCCATCCAATTGTGGTTGAGTGAGACATATTGGGAGTGGTGTCTTCTAGCAGGTAGTGACTTGTGACGTCATGTGAGTATATACTTCCTAGCTGGTGGTGGCTAGGATTACTGTTCAAAGGGGTATCATCTCCTAGATTGTGGAGGCCAACTAAAAATGTAATGATTTGATTTATTAATGAGAATAAATAGAAAAAAAACAAATGGCTTTTGTACCTTTGAATTTTCTACCTAAAATCATTGGTGTCCCATGATTTTATTATTTTTGTGTGGTTTTCTATTGTGTTTTGATGTTTCACCTCTCCCAAGGTGATATAGATGATAAATTTTAAATTAAATAATTAATTAGAAAATAATTGTAAGAGATCCATCACTACTGATTCACCCCCCGCTCAGTATTTATCTAAATTTCCAACTATTGGTATTAGATTTGGTTCTATTTAGTGAAGCTTAACTGCTCAAGGGTAGATCATAGAACTATGTCCAAAAATAGGAAGAATATTTCTCAGAAATTGAAGGGTAGAAAATAAGAAATAAAAACTTCAGATCGAGAAAATCCCATCTTTTTGCTAGTCAATGAGGCTAATGACAACCATGTAGGTATATCAAGTAATACATTTTTCTTCAATTTTATATTTCATGACCATTATATATATCTATTCTCATTTCCTGGTACTAAAAGTGATGGTAAAATACTTGATATTATTGATATGGAGGATGATAATCAATTGCTTGAAATTGATTCTCCAAGAACAAAGGTAGATGGTTGTCTAATAGAGGAATTATGTTAAAAAATTTATGAAGGTGACAAGAAAAGAAAAAAAAGGTGGCCCTTGAAGTTGAGATTAAAATGATCACACGTGAGAATAAATATTATCAGAAACTATTACAATTTTTTTATGAAAAAGAGTGTTTCTACAAAGAATAAATAATTAGTTAAAAAAATTAGTTGAAAGGAGAAATCAAATTCAAGGATGTATTGATCAATCATCTTAAAGAAATAATCTATTATTGTGAAAATTTGGAAGCTTAGGTAGAATCCGCAAGAGAAGAATTGGAATCGACTAGATCTAGCGCTTAAGAAAATAAAAAAACATTGGAGAATCTAGTAGCAACATTAGAAAAGGAGAGTCATCTGCAAGAGTAAGAACCAAGAAAGGAGAAAGAGAATGAGCTATGAAAGGTACATTCACCAATAAATTTTTTTTGTGCCATTATGATAAAGCTATAGTGTTTCAACTGTCAAAAAATTGAACATATAGTAGAAAATTTCAAAAGTAAAGAGATCAAGTCCACTCAACAAAAGAACAAAAAATAAAGAAGAAACCACAAGAGAGCATCGAAGAAATATTTCATTTATAATGAAGATAATATATAGAATGGTATAATAGTTCCTTTCATGGCTATTGTTTCTTATGGAATTATTTTTTCCAGAAGGATATTCATAGGAGGACCTATGTGAAGAAGATGAGATTCTAGTCTTATCCTTTGTTTGTTGGTCACATAAGGTGTTATGTGTGTGACAACATTGGCCATAAGGACAAAGATTAAAAAATTCCCAAGTTTTACAATCAATCAATTCAAAGAGAGAATATCATGCAAGGGAATCCATGCAAGAAGAAATAAAGTGATGCACATGTCAAAGTTCGACCCACCAAAGTCTGCAGGAAAAATGAGTAGCAAGAGACACTCACCAAAAGTTGAGGTTTGCATGGTCTCATGGGGAACGTATGGCCACATATTGAGTTGGGTGTAGACCACTGGAGGTATATCCATATCTAAGATATTGTACAAAAACAAATATAAGTGTTAGGAGGGGGATGCATGAGCTCAGGGGGGATACATAAGCTTTGAAGTATTGTTTTTTATTTCAGATTTTATCCTTATTTCATTTTATCATCAGCTACATCAACCACATATATTTGTTGATATTTTTGGAGTATTTGTATGTTTATTATTATTAGGACATGAAAATCATGTATTTGACCTTCTGTATATGGTAAAGGATATAATTTATTGGAATTGTGATGTTCCTCCACATGTTTGTTTAAAGAAAATATATATTGCATATTTTTAATGATTGATATATATGGTGAGAGCTTATGAAAAGGTTGTGGGAGGTTGTTTTCATGTCATGATTTATATTAGTTTGGTTTGTTGAATATCATTCCTTTTGTCGCTATTTATATGCTACAATGATTTATAGTACTAATTGTGATTTTTCTCAAAGTTTTATGATCAGGATTTAGAGCATGAACTCTTCATACATATATTTTTCAAGGAGTGAAGGGATATCACACATTCAGGGGGAGAATTCATGCTTCTAATGGACTACCATATTGTTTCCATTATGTTCACTCTTAAAGAGATAACCAAGCACTTATTTTCTCATATGCACTTGCTCTATATTGCTCAATAAGGATTTTTTGTTGCTGCCACATGATTACTCTAGTTCATATTTTTCTGTTAGGATGTGTTAGTATGCTTGCATGGGAAAGTTAGTATGTTTCTGGTGCTCATATTTCTATATCACATTAATTTCATGTATTATCATGCATGTGATATTGTTATGGAGATCAGATAATGTTGCATTGGAGTTAGCACATATGGAATGTGCATATTTCTACTCATGGTATATATATAACTCGATGTATGATGCAAGCCATAATTGGGGTATTGGGAATTTATATGATTTATTTGTGATGATATTATGAGTTAGAGAGAGTCGGATTAGAGAGTTTTTTGTGGTTTTTAGTATTTATATGCATGGAGCTAGTCTGATGTGGCATGATTTTTCTAAGAGCATGTAATTTTTACCTATGATGTTTTGGTTTAAGAGATTGACATGCATATATTTCTTGGGATTTTGATCTCATTATATGAGTAGAGAGTGTGTTTTCCCTGATAGTGAGAGTTCAAAATATATTATGAGTTCATGAGTTGTTGGCGGTGCTTCATTGAAAAATATTATGTTTTTGTTGCTATTATATATATAATTTCTTTTACATTTCTTCTTTGATATGTGAATTTTTGTTAGTGCTACAGTGTTGGTGCTATAGAAGTATTCTTGTATGTATTTTAGTCTAATGATGATATAGCACTTTCATTAATGAGGAGGAGTTATATTCTACTATCATTGTGTCATGATATTTGTGTTGCTACTACCGGTTTAGAATAGCATGTTGTTGATGTCCATGCAGAATATAGTGGTTATCTTGTGCTCTTTCCATGACTTTTCTATAGAGATATTATTGGTTTTGTTGATTGGTATTTGACATGTTTATAATTAGTTTGATTTGTTGCTATATTTGATGGCTTGTGATAACTTTAGATTCCGTCAAGAGCCTTCGTTGACATCACATTTATGTTACTGCTAATGTTTCATATTATGGTTGAGGTGTTGAAAGTAGCTATCTATTATAATGTGCTATGTATTGTGATTTTCTTGTTGCTACTAGACGTATGAGCCATGGTGTTTGAAATGTATTGGAGTGGATCATTTTTTTTTCATACATCTATGAACCCTAGAGTGTGAGATAAATCCCTGTAGCATTGTTTATTTTATCATTAGGTCATGTTGGTTATGTATTAATTATTCAAGCATGCTTTGAGAGATATTTATGAGAGTTGGTTATGCCATGTATGGGTTTTTGGGAATCATTGTTACAACCATGTATTATCATGAAGCCATGTATCTCACTTCATATCATTTTTTTTTATGTTTAGTGGATTATTTGATCGAGTTGATATAGCCTATTTCATGAGGCTAGGAGGAATAAGAAGCAGCAAATGTTGATGACTAGGAGTATGGATGAGATACTTGTAGGAAAATATTGGCATTTTTTGTTCAAAGGAGAATATTGTTTAATTCATGCAGGGATAGTGTGTTTGGTAGCTCAGGAGGAGTATGCTATTGTTGGAATTTTACGTTGTCAATATTATGTATTTTGTGTTGAAATTTCTATGAATTGCACTTCTCTGTTGATGTGAAAGGGGGAGAGAGTGTGGAGAACATATTCAAAGGTTAGTTTTAGGAGGGATGATCATGTTTAATTTGACATCAATACCAACAGGGGAGCATTGTTTTCCTTGTAATTACATCTTCTTCTATTTAATATTCAATAATATTCTTTAGTTCTGAATCATTCCATGATATATTATATTATAAGAAAAATCACATTATATCATGATTTGTAAACAATAAAGAACGTTAAGAGGAATAGATTTCATTGCACGTATTTCTGACACCGCATAAAATTTTAAAAGGTATAGAGCATGATTTATTTCTCTACAACATTAACATATGAAAGCATAATTATCTTTTTTATATGTTACCAATACAATTTCTTTTGTTTCTCCTTCATGTAAATAAATGAAGTAATTTGGGTTTTCTCTATCTCCTGTTCGAATTTTCTTTGCAACCGATTGTTCTCTATCTCATTCCAATCCACTTTTGTAACTACTAGAAGTCAACTTTCAATGGGAATTCATTGTCGACCACCACATTACATTAATTGGCACATGACATATTTTTGGATGTTTATAAATTCAACCACCTTCACCTAATAATTCATCCAACTCCAGTGGTGTTGTGATACCACAAATTCATAACACATACTGTTCATTTAGATTACAGATTCCATTATAATTCTCTTAACCTCAAATGATTATTTGAGAGAGATGGATATAAAAAGAATGGAAGAAAGGCTTGGAAGTGTTAGTGAGGGCCACAACGGATTGAGGAAGTTTCACTTCATTGACATAGTCGGAGGTCGGCTCTCCGAAATATTCTTCACTCCTCAAAATAAAAATTCAATCCGACCCCAACTTCATGTCGTGGGTGTGCTAGTAGTCGGGTAGTCGTTCATAAATTCTAGTCAAAGGAGTAGTTGTATCCCCGAACTTAGGTCAAGTTTTCTCATAGATGAGAGCTACAAATTTGGTGAAACAGAAAAGGAATCATACCTCCGACCTGTTTTCGTTGGGTCCAAAAACCACTTGTTTACAAATCAGTTGAAATGTATGTAAAATGGTTGTGGTTACACGATGTTGGACTGCAAGTGAGATAGGCTCGTAATGACCTGTATATTTTGGTTACGATCTTAAGAGAGCGCAACATTAAAGATATGAAATGTGACACAATTTCCACACACATTAATTTTTTATATTCAATAATACTAAATATGATTAAATACACGAAAATTTTAGTCAAATAAGGAATTAATTCATGGTCAACGAAAAATCGATTTCCTTATATCCACACTATTTGAACAGACCCATTTAGTACTTTTGCATGTATCTTTCAAATTCATAAATATATTTACAGTTAGGAAAAATGTGAAGGCTTTACGATTAACCTTGTTAGTTCAAGACTATACTGTGCGAGATCTTTTCCTATTTCGAAATATATGTGAAGAAATCTTGGGGAATTGTCCATTTATTTTTCAAATTATTCAATGTACATTAAGTTTAGCCTTTAACTCACAAAGTGTTAAGCTGAAAAGTTTAAATCTTTTCAGTCACATTTTCTATGTTTTTTCATGAAAGTTGTATGTTAATATTTGTAATATTGGTGAGGATTTAAAATTTGAGTGATTTTGAAAACTTAAATGGTAAAATAACACCTTTTTATTCATGATGAATTATCTAATAATGATTTTACATTATATAAACTTATATTTTATTAAAAAAAATAAACTAAAATAATTATCACTATTTAAATTTTATCATAATAATATAATGATAAGATGTTGATGTATATGTGTATTTGTTTAAATTTAATTCCTTACCATATTCTTTAAATTATAAAATAAATATATTATTCAATCATATTTATCAAATTATACAATTAAATATATTAATTGTGGAGAGACGAGGATCATGGGTGCCAAGGCCAAGTCCAATTTTATTGGCATACATGGAGTCTCAACCACGCATTGGTTAGGCCACTATAAAAATAAAACATTAAGAGGAGAAGAGTTCGATAAGCCCGACCCCGAATAAGGTGGGACCAAGGAGGGCTATGAACTCCACTAGAATGATGACTCCAAACAAATAAATATAAATATTACTTCACTTGTAAGGATTTTACCTAAAGAAAATAAATTTACATTAGTCATGCTTCTGGAAAATAAATACCACTCTTCAAAATTCAATAAAGATAATAAAACTATAATAGCCTTATTTTTGGAAATTTAATATGCTACTAAGTTACATATAAGATGCGATTATATTAACATACAAGATAAGTTTTTTGATATATATAAAGTTATCCCTAAAATGTCACACATAGTGGAAAACATTCTTCTATATGCATTGCACTCTGTTGTTGACGACCTCTTTAAAAGTTACAAACTTTATGAATACTATTTCAATCCAAGAAACATTCACACCACTTGCACTCACCAATCCAAATGAAAGACAAAGAGAAGTTGCAAGTAGCATCAAAATTTTACAAGTACTACTAGAATCATTGGTAATTTCAATTAAACACAATAGTTTTTCATTTGCTTATCCTTATTCCCTAATTTGATGTGAAGTAGAGCAAATATCAAAGTGATCCAATTCTTTTTTATTTTCTATAAAAAACAATCTTTCTATTATAATAATGACTAGAAAAAGATAGTGTGATGTTTATGTTTATTTAAATCAAGAAAACAAAAACCAAATGTCATAGTTAATTAAAAAAAAATACTTATTTTTCAATCCCAGGTAAATAAACTTATTTTATATATTTTAAAAAATTATATTTTATTAATTTACATCTAATTTTGTTTTTAAAAATAAACTTGTTTTATATATTTTTAAAATTATTTTCTATTAATTTAAATTTAATTTTGTTTTTAAAAAATATCTGATTTAGTTATAGCATTATGATAATTAAAAATATATAACAGCTGAAGATATAATAACAAATATTAAAATCGAATATTAAACCTTTGAAAGTGAAAGAAAAAGACGCGAAAAGAAGCTGAAATAAAATCTTAGGTATGGAGGTGTGAAGTCGTTGGAGGGACGACTTAATTGTGAATCCAAGCGTAACTGATTGCAGAGATGACTGAATTCTAACATTCCATGAAGAGGTGTCAACATTCCTTAAGTGTCTGCACAAACGCAACGCATTGGAGGGACAACTTCATAGGTGTCGACGTAATGAGGTTGAACATATAAATCCAAGCGTAACAGATTGCAGAGATGAGTGAATTGTAAAAGAAGAGGTGTCAACAATCCCTAATATTGAAGGTAACCGGTTAGTGACAAAGGTGGGTTTCTCCTTGACACGATTTGAAGTTGAGTTTCTTGAATTTTGTGGAACCGGATACATCTCTGGAACCATAAAAATGTGCCACCAACACTTCCACTCTACATGCAACTTATACGTTGTCTATAAATAAGATCCATCACACGATTTGAAGTTAAGTGACAAAGGTGGATCCATATATAATTTTTGTTATTTTTTCATTTTTTTTTAACTAATTTTATTCGGAGAATTCTTTCTTACTTCATATTTATGTAATGAGATATCATTGCTGCTTCTCCCCTTCTATTTAATAATATTGGACATTAAAAACCTACAATATAAACCAAAATAGATATAAATATAAAAAAATAATACATTTATTTTCTTTATTCATTCTCTTCTCATCTTTCAATATATTCAAAAAAATATAATACTATAAAACACTTCACATAGAAATAAATTTAATGAAAATGGTATAACTGAAGAGATTTTTTTTTGTTTTCTTTTGAAAATAATTTTCAATTTAGATATCAATTAAATATGTTTTTATTTAATATTTTTTCCAATGAAATTGTTTTTTTATAATTAAAAAATTATTTAATTAAAATAATAAAAAACTAAACTATAAATTTATGTTATGATTATAACTTATAAAATAATATTAAAGTATAAAAACTATAAAAATAAAGAAAACGACAAGTTGAGTTATAAAGTATATATAAATGAGCATTTAGATCAACAATGTAAGAGAATTAACTAGACATAGTTTTGCAACATTTCTCATTATTCCCAAGTTTCCTCACCTAAAATCTTAACTTATAGTTTCAAAGTTGTTTTCACTTAGTGTTCCATAGGAGAAATTGTGTCATTAATATATCCTAGCCTTTTTTTCATAAATATTTGTGAGCCTCCTATGCTTAGAAGTTTTCGACTATGTGGTCAAGGATTTTTAAATTATATTTTAAGTGGTTATTAAGTGATTTATTATTTTTGATATTTCATTTTACCAATTTAGTTTATAAATTAAATGATTGATAAAATAAGATGATGGTGATGATGATGATGGTTACCATCCATCTAGGCATCAATACATGTACCAAAACATTTAGTTTATGATATGTTTCTTATTGTCTAAATTAAAAAAAAAAATGTGAAAGCTAACTAAATTATAATTTCATTTTAGGTTTTGTTATTGTGAATTATAAAAGGAATTAATATATGAGTTAAACATGTATGCATTTTGAAAACATGCAGAAATATTCTTAACCATGGAGATTCATAACTTGCAAATAGATTTTCTTGCAATATCTTGGGCCAATACCATGCTTTATCATACCCCGTGGACAATATAACACTTGTTGATGTGACATTTTCTTCAATTATAAAGAAAAAAAACGTAACTAACTTTTAGAAAAATATTAATCCTTGGTCTGTAAATACTATTATGAATATTTTTGCATATTTCATATTTAATGGAGGTTGAATTTCTAACATCCACCTAATAATTATTTATAATTAAACTAAAATTGTGGAAAACCTATTACACTGCTATCAACATAATTATGTTTTGTGAAAGGGTTGATACCATTGTCATATTTTTTTTTAGTGTAATGCTTTATGTTAGTGGTTGGTATACCATTTTATATTAGTTTCAAAGGGTGAAGGGTGAAATCCCGAAGTTGGGAAACACTTTTTGGTGGATGGCTAGAATTTGGGTGAAATTTTTAATTTCTTGTCCGAGAAAATAGTCAACTTCATTTCTCAACCGAGAGTTTTTAAAACTCTCGTTCGAGAGATTTTTAATGTTTCGCCTGAGAGTTTGATTGGGCTTGACCGGATTTAAAATTCTCTCAGATGAGAGTTAAGTATTTTCTCGTCCGAGAGTTTTATTGACATAAACTCTGGAGAAGAATCTCAGACAAGAGTTAAAAAAAACTCTCAGATGAGAGTTTTATTCTTATAATAAAACCCCAAAATTCTTAACTCGCCTCGCATTCTGCACTGTCGTTTTCATGTTTTCTTAAACTGGAGCTGTCGTTTTGGACTGGAGCTATCGCTGCTGAGCATTCGAGCCATCGTTATTCATCTAGCCATTGAATAAGGGCTGGACAACCAACCCTTTTCGTGCAATTATTCATGTTAGCTTCTATTAATAGGTGTGACCCTTTTGATGATGGTAATAAAAATTTAAACCCCAGAATATATAGTGAATGGAGAATCTTTTGTGACTATCGATCATTATTAGTCTGAAATCTTTGCAAGGGTCTTTCACATGGATCAAGGCGATCTTGTTTACTTGGCACAGGGTAAACGCAAGAGTCTTTTATATTTAGATTAGGGCCTCTCACTCACTGTGGAAGGTTACTCATTGGATCTTTATATATCTCTACAATGAAATTTGATGACTTTATTTTGAGGCTCGATGATTTTGGTTGAATGGATTTGTTTTGAGGCTTGACAACCAGCCCTTTTCGTGCAATACTTTGTCCAATACTTTGTCCACTTATTTTTATTGATTTTTCCCTAGTTCACAGTACTAGGGCACACCAAGCAACCTCTAACAAGCCTCCAAATTCACTATAATTAGGTCACTTAACATTATTGTTCAAACATATACAAGGGCAGACCATATCTTCTGGAAAATAATTGAAATAGAATACAATTACTTACCCTTGAGGACGTTAACTTTTTCTCATGAAAGCTTGGCCCTGTGCACACTTTTAATCTATAAAGATTCAACCTCGGTTAGGGCTTCTTGTAGCTAATGCTACAACTCCAATTATAGCTTACAAACCACTTGCAAAAAGACCTTATCTTCAACACTGTTTCACTAGAAAATTTGGCCCTTAGACATAGGTTTGTTCCAGCATTGAATGACCTAAAATCTGATCCAATTTAGGGCTCGACCCTTTGCCAACCAACTCAGAATATGTAGCCCTATTCCCAAGAAAAATCAACCCTCGTGCATGCACAGAATCATCCATGAACTCAACTTGTTGCCTGCCTTGATTTGGTGCTCCAAGACATGCCTTACAGCCCTCAAAATAGGTTACCATAGGGGCTCAGCCTTACCTTTAAGACACATAATGTATGCAGCCTATTCATAGAGATTGTGTCTCCAAATATGCCTAGAAATAATCCAAACAAGATTGGCTAGCCTCCTTCCTTACTCGGAAAATAAAATCATACACCATAGACACAAAAAATCTCCTTTTTCCACTTTGGATAGGGCTCTCAATCCTGCGGCTACCTCAGAAGCCCTTTTTACCTTTTGTCTTATGCAGTTAATATGATTTAAATGAGCTCCAAGGCCTTCTATTTATATAAATAGATGGAGGAATCAAGGGGTTCCTTTTGGTGTCAATGTGACACTTCATTTGTGAGGTTGACTTTGACGAAAAGCCTCTTTTAATTTTCCCTCGAGAATATTTAAATATATTCACCTTGATGATTGCTCACCCAAATAAATTTTATGCCACATTAAATTATAGCAGGAATACCAAGTCGATTTGAAAACATTAATAATAATAATTGTCCTTTATCCAAATAAATTCTCTTTGGGTCAAGATTGTTTCTCCTTGGGGTAGTTTGGCTTCTCTTGGGGGAGTTCATCCCAAAGCTACTTCAAATTTCAACACTCCCTCTCAAAATTGATTGGGCTTAAATAATATTTCCCACAAATGGCTATCCAACACCCCTTAAATAATAACAATATTTACCAAATCCTTTAAAACCTATAGTATGTGAAAGTATAATGGCTCAAGGTTTGGGATAAACATAAAGCAACATTGGGTGGTGGATCACCATGGCCCTTAGCGGTTAGGCCCCAATCATCCACAACAATTTTAGGGATAACAATAATTGGTTCCCATCCATGATTGGTAGTTCCAATAGGCTTATTGGCTTTTGGTATGGTGAGACCAATTTTTTGAAAACCACAACCAAAATCAACTAGTTAAGGGTTCTACCAAACCAAAAAAATAAAGTGGTCCATATAGACTATTTTTTGAACAAATTTACTAAAAAAACACAAAATATTAAAAAAAATAATTAAAAAATACATATTCATGGACTTCAATGTAAATCCAAATAATTAGACACCAAATATGCAAAGTTTAGATAGTTGGAATGGATGGAGTTTGTAGTGTGGTTGGGTTTTTTTCCACCCAACTTCTTACCAGAAAAAACATAGTTATAGGCATTATCAGTGATAACCTAAACAACATTCTCCACACCCAGCTTGAGGACAATCACATTTCATAGCTGAAATAATAATTTTGCATATTAATCCCAATTAGATGCATTTATTGATCTAAAAAAAAAGGATCCTTGTGTGAAAATAAAAAAGGAAATTAATCATGGTAAGAGACTTTCCATCATTCCATCCATTTGAGAAAAAATCGCCCTTTTTTTCCCCATGATGTTTTAATCTCTATAAACTAGTAATTTATGGATTAAACATTTTTATTTTTTTTAAATCTATAAAAATGGCCTTTGAAGCTCTTACTAACGACAACTATGAACCGTAGAGTAGATTGATAATAAGCTGAGTAGGAACTATTGAAGGGGATATCTTCATCATACCACAATTTGGCCATGTACTCATAAGCATATTCCTTGTACGTATTCCAATGGTTTCAATGGTGGGCTGAGTGCAACTAGTAGTGGTGGAGGAAGGTGGAATAAAACCGACAATACTCTCTCATTTGTGGAATTGAAAGTGAAACTATGGGATGCTTTTCATAAATGGGAGAAACATGTCTAAAGTGTTCCCTAACAATTATAGAGTTAGAGGAGGAACCTTGAAAATTATGGCTACATTTCTATAGAATCTCTCTCATTTTCTCTATCTTAGCTTGCATCTCTTTCTGGCTGACCTTTATTTCTCAATAAGGGTTTTCATTTCCTTTATAATTTCTAGATCCTCCATATTAAACCTCATCATGGTTTAATTTTCCCTCGAATACTAACTAAGTGTTATTCTAGACTAAAAATCCTAGCATTGGGTGGTGGGTCATCCTAGTCCTTTGGGGTTAGGCACCAACCATCCATGCCAAGTTTAAGATTAATAAATATAGGATTTCATCCATTATTAGTAGGTTCAAGAGTATTTTCAACATTTGGTATGTTGACACCCTATTTTGAAAACTATAACCAGAATCAACCAGGTGAGGGTCTAACAAAACTAGAATAAAAAACTAGGAGTTCCTGCCATGCTTAGATCAGGATGCTACATTGTTTCCAACAGAAATTAATTCCTTATTCATAAGTTTGTGTGATTTTTTTCTTTAATCTTCTTTTCTTACTCCTATTGAGATTGTACCTTTAGGACCATCTTTCTTGTAATTTCCTCAACTTCCCTTTTTTCTTCTACAAATGTTTGAGTCTTTTATCCTTCAACAGTTTTTCCCTTGATTTGTCTTTTTCCACCTAGTATAAAGACCACTAGTTGAATGAGGTAATTTTTCTTGTCTAATTTTTACATTGTCCATATTATCATATTTTCCATATCTCACAGTTAAGATCTTATGAAGATATCCCTTCATTCTTGGATACCTCAACTTTGTATAAATCTCAACCTCAACCTTACTTTCTTCGAGGACTGTGACTATTCTCCTCATGCAAGGAATCTTGGTAAGCCAACGAGATTATAGATCTCCCTGCAAAAACAAAGTCATTTAAACGAAATTTGATTATATAATGAAAGATACTTAGTTGATAAGTGAAGAGAAAGTCTTCATCTAGATTTCTTCGATGGTGGATAAAATATGTGTTAGTGATTTCTCTTTGAATGATCTTCTTCAAGGGTAAGGATTAGATCTTTGTTGTAATGATGATAAACCCTTCTTTTCTACACTCTTCTGTACCAGTCCTAGGAAAGCTCGGTTCCTAGTCTTTAGATAATATCCTTCCTTGACCAAGTCTCAGATTTTGTATAGTGATGTTGCTCTTTTATCCACCTTATTATGATCTTATCTTTTCTGCACTACTTTGCACCAGGACATGACATGTCAGATTGAACCCAAAACATCCTTGATTGTAGCATGCTGCACTTTGACACTAGAACATGTTCATGTAAGGTTATCATTGTAGCAACATCAAGACCACAGTGACACATCATTGTATTGTGACCTCTATATAACACTAGAACATAGTCCCTTGACCTTCCTATGATATTCCATTTGATACTGATGATCATGGAGAATGGAACCATACATTTAAATCGAGACCTCATCTCCTAAAACACCAAAACACTGAACTGTGGCATCATCTAAATTGCATCTTCTATAATTGGTACTTGAACTAAGCCACTGTATCACTGTAAACTAGAACTGAACCACTATGTCCCTAAGATTTTCTCCGAACCTATAATATGATCCTTTCTTGACCTCCTGAAATTTTGACCTGAACCCAGAAGATAATCCAAAAATCTCAGAGGAATATCTGAACTTGATTCACTATAATTCAATTCGAAAATCTCACACCAAGCTGAAATCTATCCATGTATTTTCTGCGTAGTCCAGTGGGCTATTTCTGTTGAGAATTTGTATCACTGAATTTGTATCGAACTTTTTCTTTGTGAAAGCACAAAACTTCTTCTCTGTGAATTTGATCCCAGATAGTAACTTTTCTCTAATTTCAAAATCTTCTTGCTTATAAGGTGATCATCTTTTGCCATAGCTCTAAAACCATGTTAAGAATCTGGAGGGGTTATAAATTCTCTTCTTGATAATTACTTGTGAGCTTGTTTTCTTATGTATTCTTCTTAATTAATCCTTTATCAAGTCAATTACCAAAGTGTACAGGACACAAATGATTTAATCAGAAGTAATACTTTTATTATAGGAAGGTAAATCACATATTTACCTTCCTTTCATTAGAGTTCAGAATCATCACAAACCTTGCAATATCTACATTGTAACCTTGTAAGTATTCGCACTGTATTCTTCTCAAACTAGCTTCATCAATCTGTAGTCTATACCTTCAGTCTATACCTTCATTTTACACCTTTAGTATATGCCTTCAGTTACTTCTATTTCAGGTGAATCCGCATCCCTTTTGTCTACTTTACCATTTCAAATAAATCCACAAACGCTATCTTGGTTGAACGAAAAACTTCCTCCTCGAATGAGCCGCAGAGAGGTTATTTATATAGACAATCTAATTGTCTTTTAGGTTGACCAGTTAGCACAATAGGGAGCCTACTTTATGGTTAATTATAGGCTGACATGAAGAATAGATATTTCAGCGTTTATAAGATTACCTTTGTGCATCTTTTGGGAGTCACCTCTTCACGGTATTTTGCCAAGATCTTGGAGTATATTTGTTGACTAGATCCCTCGTGACCATGACTCTTAAATACATCTTATTATTTTGAATTCTTCTTTACATAAGAATATGATTACATAGTGAACATTAAGACCAACCTAGTTATACTTTTCAACATGCCATTGCATTCACACATACATATTAGAACACAGAAAACACAAAATGATAAGATCAATATCAATAAAAACATATGAGCAAGCATTTTTATCAATGAACATACATGAAAATCTAGATTAATCATCCATATTTAGAGAGAAGCCATGTTGAGCAGAGGAACTTTGGTTACATCCTTATATGGCATGCAACCTCGGTCCCATAACTTGGTGAGTCATTGTAGCCTTGACCCGTGTCCATGTATGTTTTTGTAAACTTGGCTAGCATTTGTTTGCTAATGTCCATAGTTTTCTCCACCTCATTGCTGCATAATTGTAACCTTTTACCCTTGTCATCGTAACCTAAGCACGTGTTCCTATATACCCTTGTGTCCCTGTAACCTCAACCTTGTAACCTTGTGCTTTGACACAAACCATGTCCTCATAGAGACAATCTAACTTATTACAAAGGAAAATAGGAGAGGTTTTAATTGGGATTGTAAATCAAATTTAGAAATTTTGAGGTTAATAACTAAAATTTTAGGATATAGGAAATAGATATAAAAAAGTATTAACATTAACTTTTTATATGAGATTTCTAACAAAATTCCAGACATTTAAAAATGCTTACCATACTTTTTATACCATATAACTAATATTGTTGTTGGCTTCAAAATGTTGGAGCTATATTACCTGTTATCCATTGGTTGATGACATGACTTTCGATTGATAATTTGTTTTCTAATTTGTTTATGAGGGGAAAAAATTTGATTTGATACTATAGCAACAATGGCATCAAGCGAGCCCTACAGAGACCCCTCCGTGAGAGGAGGATTATCAGGTACATTGGTTGTCTAGTTATGTCATGTTTTCAAGTAGGTTATATTTATTGTTCATTGTGAAAAATTGATTGATGGGAAATTTTTTTGTCCTGCACAGGTGGACGCACTCATATGACTCGTGTGCCCAAACAGGAAATCGAACAAGAGGAGCCCCATATACCTGCTCCCATTCGCCCTCAATTTCATAGATCCCATTCTAAGGATTATATTAGACACGGTATAGGTACATATTAGATCAATTGCTAGTTAAAATGTTCAATTTTACATTATATTCAATGTTGAATAGGTGATTTTTTTTTTTTCAAATGACATGTGTTTAATGTGAAAACATTATGCTCCATAGGTTCAAATTTAGGATTTGGGGTTGGCCCTATTTTTGGTGAGGGGCAAAGGAGAACAATGTCTCAGCCTGTGGCATCCATCCCACACTTGGATACTTCTCCTCCAGGTAAAATCTAAAGGAAAATTTATTGTTTGATGTATGTTTAATGTGAAACATATTGTGTGTCTCATGTAATTTTGTTATAAAAAAATTTAATGTTTTGCACAGTGGGTGTTAGAGACATTCATTCCTCGGAAGGGAACCATCCTAGTATGAGTGAAGAGGAAGAGATATTTTTTCCACCAGGCATTTTCAAATGACCAGAAAAGTTTTTTAAATACAAATTTTCCTTATAAATTATTTAGTTTTTAATATGTGCAATAATTTAACATGTTACACGTGGTGGTGGTCGCCCTCCTAGAGGGAGAGGTCGTAGGGTTCATGATTTTGCTCGAAATATGAGCTATGATCCCCTTTACACCCATCCCGGTGATATTCCTGAGCAGATGCCTTGGAAAGATACCATCTCCTTACTTACTGTTGATGGGATGAGGGATCATTCCACGAGATTGCGCAATGAATTGCAAAGTTGCAATCTCTCTGCCCCTAGTCAAAATTGTCTCCAAATTATTTTGCACAATTTGGAGAGTTTGATAGAGACTTATCGTGGTGTTGTACCATCAACCCAAGTTTTTTTTGACATGATGCATAGGAGGAGAGCATCAGTGATTGGTATCCACGCCTACAATGAAGTTAAAAGTAGGGTCACTAAAAAAATGGCCTTGTCAATATTTGACTTGCAGCCTGAAGACAAAAAACATCTGAAGATTGCAAGATTCAATGATCCCAATATTGCACCTTATATTTATGAGAAGTTCCTATATGCATACGGGAAGTTCCCAAATAATGAGGAGGTGCCACAATATTTTGTTAGGATGTTTTTTTCTCAATTCTGAGAGCACATGGACCCTAACTATACAGATACTGGATCCAAATTCTATGGAGCTGGAAAAGGTTGTACATATGAATGACCTGATGTTATGCGAGATGTTGGGTTTAGGCCTCTACTACCTCGTTTAGAACCTCGGCCAAAAAGGGTAGTTACACTTCTAGAGGATTTAGCACTTATCTCCAGTGCTGCATCACAAATGAGGGAGAAGATACAAGAACATATTGCAGCTTCTTTAGGAGGGGTGGAAGTCAGCTTAGGGACAAGCCAATCTTCATCTAGTGTAGGAGATCGCTCATTTGTGAGTATTCCAGATGACGTGTTGAGGGAGATGGAACAAGATGAGCTTATGGAGTATGCATCTTCATGTAGATACCTCTATGAGTGATCCATTACATGACAAATGTACACCATGGACGAGGTATGTACAAGCATGTTTTGATCTATTTTAAAATATACATTTATAAGATGAGCTAGAGGGCATGTAAGATGTTTTTTTGGTGTATATACATTTAGTATCCAAAAACTTATTCCAATATATTTATTTAACTTATGCAGTTTACAACATTCTTAGAAAAACATTACCTTTCCCCTGATCCTCATTTTGTAGATCATGGACATGATCATGTACAGGTGCCACATTTATTACTATCTATCTATATTTTTGTACGTTAAATTGAAATTGAATTTATGTCACATAATTTTATATGGTATGAGTCTTAACATTATGGAATTTTCAGGTTAGCACTAGACATCAAGGGTTTCCTGAAGAGATTATTCTTTCTCAGGTTCCAGTCGTGACACAAGTATCGATACTTTTTGTTAAGCATATTTATAATGTTTATTATATTTCTTTTCGCAAAATTTTATATTAACTCTGGTTTCTACTTTTCAGGTTACAAATAATATTGAAATGATGCAAACTGAGCCTCAAGGAGATTGTGTAGGCTCTGGGTCAGATAGTCTAGATTAAACCATGGTAACCTCTTACCATTTCTTTGTTGGTATCATTGCCACATTGTAAACAGGCTATCTAGTGAATTTATAGACAGTTGAGAGGTTCCTTTATCTATCTAGTGAATGCTAAAACTAATATTTAATTTTTAGTAAAAACTTTGAGCCATAGTCAATTCACTAGGTTACTGACAGTATAGGTGCTTCATTTGGCTTAAAGGAATATGAAAATATGTTTCCTTGACCATCTCAGACACTGTCACAATGTCAATATGTCGTACTTCCTACTCAAGTCCCTGCAAAATAAGGAAGCCCATGCACAAAAAGCAAACATACCAAGATATTTCATCTCTCACCATGGCCTTATCAGGTTACTCATGGTACAAGCTCTAAAAAAAGCAAGAAAATCCTGGGAAGAAGTCATTGAAACTCCAATGGTTGTAATGACTCTTAAATGAGCCCAATGTTGTGTCACTCCACCCATTGCAATTGCGAAGGAGGAATAATATATTTTCATGAATCCCTTGGCTACAAAGTACCTACTAATTCATATTAAGGAAGAAGAGACAAATTCTATTACACCATAGAAGCATAGTGATATTGACGTTGAGATAATTAGTAGAAAACCAACCACCGAGAGAATGAGAGGGCATCAAAATAGGCCCCCCTATGTTCCAGGAAAGAAGAGGACATGATACATTCCTACCACCACCTAAACCCCTGCTACTCCAAAAAAACAATTAAGGGCAAAAGAAATCCTAGAACACCAGGAAGACACTTGTTAAGTCCCTATATTAATAGTGTAGTCCCTTATTATGTTAGTGTATCCCCCCCCTTACTGTTATTATTGTACCCTTGTAACCCCCATTTTGTTATTATTGTGCCCTTAAATTATTATTGTTAGGTCGGCTAGGATTACATTGTGGCCCACTAAGATTACATTATGGCCCCATGGACTCCTATATATAGAAAGAAGGTTTTTTGAATTGAATCATCGAATAATTGTGCATTTATGTAATGTATTGGAGGTTGCCCCCTCGAAGTGGCTTATTTCTAAGGCGTTGATATCTCTCTTCTTCTATTTTTGGAGCTGGTTACACAACATTTGGTATCAGAGGCTTTGGATTCTAGGGTTTCGCTGCTCCAAACAGGTCATCATGGTACTTTCGCTATAACATTGTTTCTATGAAGTTTCAGAAGCTGAAATTTTTAGGGTACGAAGCTGAAATCCTGAGGAATATTTTCTAAAAATTTCAGAGCTTGGTTCGAAATATTTTCGGAGATATGATCTGTGTAAATTAGGTGTTTTTTCAGGCTCCTAAACAAGTCATCGTGGAATTTGCGCTATGATGTTTTTTCTACGAAGGTTCAGAATCTGAAATTCATATGGTGCGAAGCTGAAATCCTGAGGAAATTCTTCAAAAAATTTCAGAGCTTGGTTCGCAATATTTTGGGAGATATGATCTGTGGAATGTAGTGCTGTTTCAGGCTCCTGAATTTCATCTCAAAGAGGTGATCGTGGGAAAAGTTCAATAACTCTCTCTCTGGGCATCGGATTGGTGTGTCGTAAAAATTGGTCGCAAGTACACATACTATAGTTTCTTTGCTATTAACTTCAGAGACAAAGGACAAAACAGTGACACGTGGCAAGTCGTACAATTTCGCTCTACTGAACCAGTCCAGAATTAGGTCATTGTGGGAGATTGGACACAACTTTGTCTTGGAGAATCCAAATCAGGTCAGACCTGTGGCATTCGAAAGATAATTTAGAGGGATACAATAGTAATGCAATTCAGATATTGAAGTGCTGCAATCACAGAGATAATAAAATTTCAATATCGAGCTCGTCAAAAGCAAGTAAAAGGTTTTTATTTGTTTTTTCGAATTGCATAAATCTTGTTTGAAAAATCGGTTTGAAGTGATTCCAAGGGCCTATTGAGCATATATTTAAGTATTGGGTTCTGATATGCCTCCTAAAAATAATTCAACACCCATTATGCCCTCATAAATCTATACTATGACGCAGGAAGAGGAAGAATTGCAGTATGAGATATCAAAATCACAATACCAAGTGCAACAAATTTCGATCTTACGAAGAGCAACCGAAGATGACATAGATGGTTTAAAAGCAGAAATGGAGGCTAATTTGGATGGTTTGAAGGATAAAATAATAGCTAATATGGATGATAAATTAGTGGAAGATGACATCGAGCATCAACAACAAGTTCTCTAACTCTCAAAGGATAACCTAACTTTGGTGCAGAATCTAATGAAACAACAAGAATATCAACATCACATCGAAAGAAGTTTTGAAGCAGTCACAAAAAAAATAAATCGACAAGTACGATCAATTTCATAGTATCTCATCAAGTGGAAGAACTTCCCTGTAGAATATTCCACATGGGAGGATGAGAATTTTATACAGAAGCATCAATAAATAATCAAGCGTTGAGGACAACACTTGTTTGAAGGAGAGGGGCATGTTAAGTCCCAATATTAATAGTGTAGTCCCTTATTATGTTAGTGTATCCCCGCCCTTATTTTTATTATTGTACCCTTGTAACCCCCATTTTGTTATTATTATGCCCTTAAATTATTATTGTTAGGTCGGCTAGGATTACATTATGGCCCACTACGATTACATTATGGCCCCATGGACTCCTATATATAGAAAGGAGGTTTTGTGAATAGAATCATCAAAGAATTGTGCATTTATGTAATGTATTGGAGGTTTCCCCCTTGAAGTGGCTTATTTCTAAGGCGTTGATATCTCTCTTCTTCTATTTTTGAAGTTGGTTACACAACAACACTACCCCTGCTTAAACATAAGAACTAGTAGAGTCAGTGACCTAGGGTTGGAAGAATTTGGTCTGATGGCCTTGCTACTCCATAATAACCAGCAAGGAGTGCTCTACACTACATATTACTGCTTCAGAACTATTTTCCTATAATAATGTGGATGTGATATCTCAAGGGAAACTCTGTAGCTATGACAGTGGACTGCATTCCCCAACTATTTATAGGCCTATCACTTAGAGCCTTAGGTGCATAACTTCCATATGGGTTGCATTACTAGCACTTGTGGTGGCCTAATAATGGTTATGGAAGACTATGGAATCAATATTCCTAGAAAGACAAAAGTGTAGATCATGCTTCCCTTGTGACAAGTTTTCATCTATCCAATACAGACCTTTAAAAACAATCATTTGGACAACATTATGTGCTCTCATGTGATGGAAAAATGGGATTTTCAAGAAAAGGGGGCAGTATGTGGTTTGACAGAGTTCACAACAATCCTCTTCAGGACAGCTACACATATCTTGTGGCAGATCATGTCCACTGTTGCATCAAAATTGATGACATTTTTCCTTTGCAAGTACCCAGGTTTTATTGTAGCCCAGCAATGACAATATTCCATCTTGCAAACATTTTGGTTTCGAGGTTTCCTAGTTTTTCATGATGACTAAGCACAGAGGAAAGGACCATTGTATCCATGAGGTGGCTACAGTAATTCACTAATTTCAACTGGTAATCTTATTTTGGCACATGCTACAGTAGTATAGGGAATGAATAAGCTCTACTGAGAAGTAGTTTATAGTAGAATAAGCTCTTTTGAGAAGTAGTCTTCAATTCTTAGATTCATAGGCTTTAATGTCTTGTGTTGTGCTTTGAAGGTTTATTCATAATGAAAAAGCTATGATCTCATTAAGGAATTAGTCCTTCATGCCAATAATTAAACAGTGTATGCTCAATCTGGGCACAAATTTTCACAACAAGTTCTTAGTTTCATTGTCCATGGCATGAACAGTATCAGCCCATTATATTACCATGCAACCCCTGGGAAGATTGATATTTAGTTCTTGGCTTTGTTCTCCATCCCATCTATTAAATTTGAAGGGCAAACTTGGTAGAGATGTCATAGTGTTGCAAACTGGGATCCTTGTGCTCCATTTTTAGTTCATCAATATGTAATAATATCTCCCTGTGATCTTCATTATGCTCTAGTAAGACATTTTTGGGAAGTGATTTCATGTTCTATTATAGCTCGATTATACATAGATATTATTTTTCGCACCCTAAAGTATGGCCTGAATCAATCACCCACTCAAGCATAGAGGCGAAGACCTCCTCAACAACTTGCTCATCATGTTGAACACAAAATTCAATATCAATATAGTTGATTTCCTATTGTATAGGAGTAGATGTTCGGGAATGATATCTCTATGCTTCCTTAAGAGCTTGAAGTGTGCCTTGAGCACTCCCTTCTACTTGAGAAGAGGACCCTCAACAGGATTTGGCTCTTTTTCGTGGCATTGGATTTGTCAAGCAGGGGAGTAATCGAGTATGGGTATGCAGAAAGGTGAAGACCTCAAATGGATATATCCATGTCCAACGGGAAGGAGCTTTAATGGTGTAAACACCAAGTAAGTTTGAGCGTAAATAAATTTAAAGTTGGAGAGGAGAAGGTGTAGGGTTGTGGGCACCGCCAAAGGAGGTAGGAATAATACTATGGCTCATAGAGGCTTCCCAAAGTGCAAGGGGGACCCAAGTATCTGACTATGTAAGCAAAATCCCGTAAAAACTATACAAAATCCTAATAACATATCTACTTTTATTTACCTACAATGGTTTTGTTAGTTTGAAATAAGTTGTTAATCTTTATATTAGTTATTTCTTCAAGGAATCTCACTTTATATTATTCTCATGCTCATTAATATGTGAAGGGTTCCAAGCATAATTTTATATTTTTTAGGATCATTAAAAACTCATGAAGAAAATACCTCGTACCAAGCATACCATTATCTCTCCTTTCACATCATTAAGCAAAGAAGAAGACATGCAAATCGAGTATCCTTTTTTTTGTGGGGGTTAATTAATGTAAACAAAAAATAAACTGTAAATATTACTTTTATTCTCTTTTGTGTTTTAAAAACCATGAAGGAGATACCCAAAACTAAAAGGGGAGGGGAGGGTAATTCCTTTGATCACTCTATCAATAAAAATAGCAATATCGATCACATCACCCTTAATGTTTCGCCTATTTGCATCAATACCTTACAATTGGGTTTTAGTTTTTATAGGAGTTGTACGATACATATAAGTCATTCGAGTCCTCCATATGGATACTCTTATTGTCACTATGTAGTGTACATCAATTTCTTTATCATTGCTTATTGATATCACGCGGTGCTCATTAGTTAATGTTTCCAACTCATGTTTGTGTGATGTCAAACATTGTTGAAGGAATGTTTAAACATCATTTGGTGATCTATAGTTGTTATTGACCTTTTATGTTGACCATCCCTATGTCAATTATACTTGGTTATTATACCAAGAGGTATTTGTCAACTAATTATAATTGGTGTTATTAAAGATCTTTCTCTTGGGAATGTAGTTTGTGGTTGGACTGGGTGATAAAGTCTCCCATACTGATATTGACGAATTCATGTGTGTTGGGTCAATTATTAAAAATCCCCCCTTTCAAAACCATCCTTTTATGTTCCCTTTGTCTTCTAGGGATTTTGTTTCCTTTAGAGTTGAGTGTGATATTATACATCAATTCTAAGTGTCGCTGACACGTGAGATATCACATTACTTCTTAGTGAAGCATTACTATGTTTGAAACTATAATGTTTTATGTGGTTTGCATTAATGTCAGGGTATGATTGTATTCCAGCATGTGGTGCACAATATCTTATTTTAGTTGAGATCATTGACAATGTTAGTTACTCTTCTAGGCTGCTAGCTGACTTTAATGTTCAAATCAAAACATGAGAACGTGGTCAAGAAGGATGATCTATTTAAAATTTTGGAAGGTGCTATTGTTTAAAACTCTATGATGTATTGTCTATAGGAACAACACAGTAGGACAGTTTGAAATAGTAGAGAGATAGACTTTGAGAGGTAGCATCCTGTCTTATTTCTCTAGTTATTTTATTGTATCATTACTTATTTCTTATGCATGAATTTTCTTATTTCAAATTTTAGCCCTTGTGTACTATATGGAATGTATATTTATATATGGCTTATAAAAGCACTGACATATGTGGTCAAATTGAGTTTAAATGATTTTCTTTTTGGGTGCAGACAAAAGAAATTTTTGACAAAGATTGTAAAATTTGCACCAGACCATTTACAGTTTTCAGGTGGAGACTAGGTCGTGATGCAAGGTACAAGAAAACAAAGGTTTTCCAAACATGTTGTAAACTCAAAAACATTAGTCAAGTGTGTCTGCTTGATCTTGAATATGGATTTCCAGTCCAAGTTTGAGATATAGCCTTGGCCATTAACTCAAATGAGGCTATTCCAAGGAGTGATGTTAATAGAGAGTATTTTGCCAAGGAAAAGGATCGCAAGGTGCATTTTTCTACTCTTGTCATCTCTAAATTCTATTTTATGTATGAAAATTAATGGTAGATTCCAAGTGTAATGATAGTCTCTAACTGCATTTTATTTAATTTTTTATCATAATATATATAACTTCATTTTTTATGTTGTTTTGTAGAAGGATTTTCTGTACTTCTACTTGTAGTTTTTTGGCTCTTAGTTGTTATGATTTTGTAATGATTCTCAAATAATAAATATACACCCATTTCTCCACCTTTTGATAAATACATAATCTTTAGAATCTAGCCAACCTGAAAGTCCCACAGAAATAGATAGATTTAGGAGCCATTTTAGGCATTGTACTTCTTTTTTCCAAGGAAAACCTTGTGGAAAACCCAAGGGAAGCTTCTTCACAATCATGGATGAAATCCATAATAAACCTGTCAGTGTAGACTAGTGTGCCTCACCCTAGAGGATTCAAAGCAGGCACCTTCTTGCACTGAACTAGACAATTGCCCAGCAACATCAATGAAAAAAGTTTGAGCTAACCCCTTGGGCTTTGGGAAGAATTTGTACTACTGTCTGGTATATAAGTACAATAATAGGTGGAATCTCCTCATTTGTCTTGGACTTGTTTTAGATTTGTGGAGTATAGATCTAAATATGGCACTTTTATTCACTGTAATGCATCTTTTGGGGAAACTCACATGGAATTTCCCCTCATCTTGGTACATAAGATAAATTGGATTCTTCAGGGCTCAAGGCCAGATAACATCTCAACAACATTCGGCTCATGAAGAGCAAAAATTTCATAAAGTGGGATTTGAACCTGGTCAGGGAATGAAACAACTTTTCTTATGAGCCGCTTCAGCTACATTCAATTGATAATCTAAGTGTATTACTACAAAGGTGGTCATTTATTTCTCTCAAAGGAAATTTATCAACTAACTGACAATCAACTATTACTTTTTTTTGGTTTCAAGAATAGTAAAAAAAATGTAAAATGTAAAAAGGACACGTTACTATCCTGTAGTGACCAGATAACATCCAGTATTTTTTCCAGTTGTGACACCAGAAAAAAAAATGTAAAAAGGACAATTTCTTGAGAAACCTCATAGCGGCTGAATTTTTTTATTAAAGGACTTATATTTCAATTTTCCTCAGAAATTGTCACCTGAGGAGAAAAGGGAAAGAGGTAACAATTTTTGATCTCACTATAAAAGATCACCTTATTCTCATCTGACAAGGGATGTATGGGTCCAAATTGGCCAATAACTACAAGATTTTGTCATAATCAGAATAAACAATATTAAATAACCAAAGATCACATGTCAATTGTATGGATAATTTCATGTGCTATTGCAATCAATGCTCATATTCTATATTCAATACATTATTTATATGTACAAAATCTTTTATGTTATCCTATTTATTTTGGATACAAGCCTCCTACACTTCATCTAGCTTCCTCCAACATGCCTTTTCATCAACAAAGTATTAAAAATTTCTCTTTTCTTGTACATTAACCTCATTACGCCACAAATTATGATGAGAATCCTTTAGTATTCCTACATCATAGCCAAAAAAATGTAAATTAATGTGAGGAAAGAATATTTTTATAGGCTGGAGGGTAAAAAATGGGCCTTCAAATCTACATATTGATGTGACACATCATCACCCACATACTGAATGTGTTGCTCATCCTCTAAGGAATTTAATAAGTAATGTGTAGTTCATGCATGGCCTCGGTGGCGTCTCTAACATGCTAATGAATCTTAGATGGTGTGCCTTCCTATTGATAAAATATTTAAATTTCCTATATGGCTACCCATTCCCTTTGTTCCTCTACTTGATCTCTTATTTCTTTTAGTCCTATACTTCAGGGCATTCTTCAACCATTCAAGGGAGTGATATATTTTGATTTTCAAATTGTGGGGTAGAGTATGCCACCTCCTTTGGAAAACCTGCAAGCTCTTATGAAGCAAATTTGGAAATGAGTACTAATTTTTCCTTTTATCCTATATATTTGACCTCAATAAAACATGTATGGGTTTCCTCATATTCATTTAATGAATTTTGGTTCAACATGAAAAAACTATGTTAGATTTGGATCCTATCCATTTGATATTATTATGATTAATTTAATTTTGTATTAATATGATTAATTTACCTGTAACAGGTATACAAAATCCTAGAGTATTTGGAAACCTACAAGAAAGACTATAAGCTTCCTTCTGTCCCTATTATTCTCTGTGGATAAGGTCTGTGCTTTATTCCTTTTAACATTTTTTGTTTTAGCTACAGTTTCTAAAGTATTAGTACCATGCAGGGATTGGAACAGAAGCAAACGGGGGCATGTTTACAAATTCTTGTGGTCTCAAGGTTTTGTTTCTTCCTATGATACTACTCACCATTACACAAATAGTGATGCTGATGCTCATAAGTTTTGTACCATTTAGTTGTATGTTGGTCACTTGTTTGTAGGTTTTACAATCCTTTTCCTTTTGGTATTGATTCTTGAAAATGGAACAAAAACGAAATTAAATTGTTGTGAACTGCAAATTTCTAATTAATGAGCTGTTGGTTTTCCAGTGGGTTAGCCATCGCAATCACCGTGGTAATATATGTGGAGAGGACTTTATTTGGCTTCTTAATTCCAACAATCTAAGTAAGCCTTTCAAGGCTAGCTGGAATGGTACATAATACTTCGCCAAAGGTTTGTCAATTCTCTTATAGTTTACATTTTTCATTAGATTCAGCTAAGGTGTCGAACATTGAAATATCAGACCTGCTTTAGAGTAGCTTAGTCTGGGGGTCAATTGTTGAACATTAGACCCAAGATTGGATTTTCCCAAGCAATATATGTCGCAATATTTGATGCATAACATGTTTGTGTTAATTGATTTTTATTTACCCAAAACAATTTTAAACAAATCAATTTTCGCTATGTTTGATTAATCAGAATGTTTTTTTTTGTAAAAATGGTCAAGCATATCAGTCTCTGTCACATCTATTTGATCTGAATATGTTTTTTTTCTTCATCCAAGTAGCGAGGTGCATGAAGATCATTAGTCCAAAAAATGATGATCCCAAGTATGTCATAAATGTCAAAAAAATTGCCAAGCTATGCCTATTTCTCCAGGTTGTCGTGTGATCATACAATAACATCATTATTTTCTTACATGTGCAGCAAGAATCAAAATTGCTACTTTACTCTTACGCTAAAACTATAGCTGCAGTGATTATTATTTATTCTCTTATAGATTGCTTCAGGTCACACCTTGTGGGTTTTGACAGGAATGTAATGATTGATGGTATTCTTTCTTTATGTAGGGTTGATCCCAATAAGTATCAGATTCAGACCCCTTCGCCCCCTAAGATTGATCCCAGTGTGACAATGATGACTGTTGAAGAAAAGCCATGGAGGTTGCAAAGAAAAAATTGAATAGATGCGAGAGGTTTTTCAATTCTCTTATAAGTCATCGTCTATTCACATTTCATATTTCCTCATTTGGCCAATAGTATCAACAGAGTATTATGTCAATAAACGGTCAATATAAAAATTCATTTATCATAACAGGTACAGGGACAACATTGGGTAATCTCATCCTAGAAAAACTATTGATTTGTGATTTTGGTTGCAGATGTATTGTGAGTCAAGGATGCATTAAGCCTCTATGTGATCTTCTAGTCTTTCCAGACCCAAGAATTGTAACTATTTGTCTTGAAGGGCTAGAGAATATTTTTAAAGTTGGGGTAGAAAAGAAGGTTCTAGGAAACACTGGAGGTGTAAATATCTATGCACAATATATTGATGATGCTGAAGGACTTGAGAAGATTGAGAATCTACAAAGTCATGACAATAATGAAATTTATGAGAAGGTAGTAAATATATTCTTGAAACTAATTGGCTGGAAGATGATGAAGATGACCAAATAGTCAATTTTTTTAAGAAACCTATGATATGCCACCGATGGAGGGAACACTTATTTTTCCTACAGTTAGAGAGATTTGCATATTCAAGTATTCTTGCGTGCATTGTGTATACTCTATGTCCACATGCTATCTAATATCTTTTAGGTTCAACATGAGTACTTTATTTGACCTTGAAATCAAAATTACAATTATTTATTGCTCCAGAGAGAAGACAGTTCCAGGAACAGCACAAAATAGTCTACTTTTGATTAAAATACAAAACAGAAATCCATGTGTCCAAAAAACTCAACTTGTAACTCTTGGAAAGAATCTGCGATACAGTAAGGGTTTTTATTTTATAATTTGTTGAGGGTTTTAAAACATATTTTTCAATTTATAATTTATAGATGATTTACTTATGTCGCTCAAAAACCAGAATGTAGATTGCTATCACTTATTATGTCTTTAGGAAATTATGAAATTTTTGATTTGAGAACATTTTGCAATAAATTGTTGCATACCCTCTCAAATTTCTAGTGTTGTGGGGTCAACATTGCTCAATCCTTCACTAATATACGTGTGATACCTTCTCAAATTTAGATGAATGCATATGATGCACCGCTTTTGATGGATGTATGGGTATGTTTTGTTGCTTGGTAGAAGGTTGAGTTGTTCAAACTCACCGTTTTTTTAATTGATTTAACTTCCGAAAACAATTTCATATTGACTCGTTTAATTCAGCCCTTTTTTCGTTCAGCTAATACTGCCTTAACTCAATCAGAATATAACTCACTTGATTCAATAGATGTGCCAAAATTTGTCTTGGAAATGTTCTTTATTATGGGTCAGTTGCATGACAAATGTGGTGGATGTAATGCCATATTTAGCAACCACTTATTATTATTATGTATGAGTTATTTATTTTCTTTTTTTCATAAGACTAGGGGGATTGAAAATTGGATAGAGTGACTTGAGATAGTCTCGGGGTCAAACTGAATCACTCCCATATGAAACAACCTGAAAGTCACATTTATCATAAACTCATGACTAAGTCTAGAGCCAAAATGTCACAATAGGGAGTGCTTGCTCTTTCAGCCAATGTGGCCATTATTGTCCAACATGTCATTGGCAAAATTTAAACCTGGGTGGGGTGGTTAAAAGATTCACACCCCACTGTTCGAGCCATGACCACTCTTAGATATAATGTATGTAATAATAGTATCCAAAATACTCTACAAGATGTTCTACTTGTTTCGGAATTTATATCTCTAATTGTGTACGTATGATGATAACTTAGAGGATTTCTATATCTCATTTGGCAGGAAAACCGACAGATCTAGTAAATCCTTCAAATACATGGAGAAAATCGATTTGTTTTAATTACCTTGACTGTGTATCATCACTCTTGGAACACAAAAAATATTTTTGAAGTCTTGGAGTTGTCCAACATCAAGACCATTGTTGGAGACTTATTTTGGACAAGTGAGACATTAGACAATGAACAATCAACGAAAATTTTGGAAGCACCTACTAAGCAGTCTGTGGAGATATATCTTACCTGGGAAAGGGTTATTGAAGACACCCTTGAAGAATCCTTGAAGGGTTATCTTATGATTGATGCCTACAAATGAACCTCGAACATCAATTTTCGTAATGGTTGTTTAATCATATGAATGATAATGATCCTAGAGTCATTAATCATAATGTTTGAATTCATTCTTATTCATTTAGTGATTTTCAACCATTTTTAAAGTGCATATGCCTCTATTTGTTATTATTCCAATTTTATGCTCCTAGCATTCCAATTTTATGCTCCATCAATAAAATATAAAAGAATAAAGCTAATATTTCTTCCAATTTTAAAACCTAGGAGTATTTTGTTGAAGCTATCAATATATGCTCTATAAACTAGTTTGAGTAAAATTTCTCCTTAAATTTGAAATTTACCAAACCATTTCTCTTCATTCTGTATTGAAACATTGATGAGAGTTGAGTTGTTTTCCTTTGGAAATAATAATTTCATCTAAAAACTTTTGGATTTATTCTTGTAAGGGGTGGTATATCTATCTCTTAATATAAAAGTGTGAAATCCATTACTAGCAAAACTTTCTGACATATGAAATAATTCATAGCTAAACACACCTTTATGAATAGTTTTGACATTATTAACGGAAAGAAAGAGGGGTAAACCATTTTTATATTTACATGATGATTGGTGATTATCTTGAAAATCCATTATTATGAGTAGTAGCATGCTTGGTGTTAGATCCATAGGTCACGCTATTTTAAAATACAATATTGCATAGAAACATTCATGACACTTGAAAAGTATCATAAACAAAATTATTTTTAATTGGTTGTTGTTTATATTTTCTAAAAATCCATTTACAAATGGTAATTATGAAGGAAAAAATTGTTAAGGTCACAATCAAGATTTGAGAAATCCATTGGAAGTGCAAGAACCTACACATAACTTAAAATTGTTATATGGAGGACCATGATCAACATAAAACAACCCACTAATGCAAATTTGGTTATATGGTGTGGTTATATCTCAATAAAAAAGATTTTTAAGGATGACAATGACAAGTTGTACAACACATGGAAGAGAACACTTTCTAGTTTAATCCACCCATGCCCATGAGGTTGGATTATAATAATAATAGAGAAAAAATATTTAAACTATATTTGATACTTCCATGATGATTGATGAGGAAACCGTTATTACAAATAATAACATACATTATTCATGTGTTATATTTATATATTATACTATTTAGGAATACAATTATGAATAAGAAAATTCATGATACTTGAAAAGAATCATTAAAATGTTTCCAAAAGAAATTAAAATAGAAACTTCCAAGTAAAGGGAAATGGCTTACAAAATAGGGTATAAGAATGTTTTCCATACCACATGTTCAGACTTTCAAAATATTGAGAAAACAAAATATAGATTACAAGGGGATGTGTACAATATGTAAATGATTAAAGATGGAATTTTGGAGAAATAACTAAATCTCAATTACAAGATCTTGAATGTTCCTTTGTAGGATCTATTCCATGTTGTGAACAACATTCTCCAAGCACATGTAAAATAGAAACATGTCAAATGAACATAGAAATAGTTGACATTTAACATTTGTATGATACTTTGTTGAAGCTATCAATATGAGAGCTATAAACTAGTTTGAGTAAATTTTCTCCTTAAATTTGAAATTTACCAAACCATTTCTCTTCATCTATATTGAAACAATAATGAAAGTTGAATTTTTTTCCTTTGGAAATAATAATTGAACATCTAAAATTTTTTGGATTTATTGCTACAAGGGGTGGGATACCTATCTCTTAATATAAATGTGTGAAATCCATTACTAGTGAAAATTTCTAACATAATAATTAATTCATAGATTTAAACACACCTTCATGAATAGTTTTGTATTATTGAATGTTCCTTTCTAGGATCTATTCCATGTTGTGAACAATATTTTCCAAGCACATGGAAAATAGAAACATGTCAATAGAAAATAAAAGTAGGAGACCTCCATCATGAGAAGAGACAATAATGAAGAGATTAGCCACATCAAATATAAAATAATCTAAACTAATGAAGAGATGCAAATATGATGACATTTGATATCAAAACTAGAAACTAACGATACAATAATATATATACTCATTCATCACCATCATATCCATGCAAAAAAAGGGGCGAGTTAAGATCATCTAGGAGTAAACATCATGGACACATTAAATCACCATAACTTAATTATCTAGCAAAGCACCCTTATCCAGTAGATCATAATATATTGTTCATACCAACACACATCTAACCATCCACATGTCCATTTATTTGAAAGCAATCCACAATATAGTCTTAAACTATATAAATTCCAATGCATTGTAGCAATTATATGTTCTAACCCTAGAATCAAAGTTCATTGTTCATCTTGAACAATGTGTTCCACTCATATGAAATGTGCTAGTGGCAAATTTTCCAGAATGGCATCATGATCATCTATCGATAACCTCCATTGTCGCTGTTTTTTTCTACTCTTCACTTGCTTCAACTGCAGTCGAGTTGCTATGACCAAGTGACTATATTGGGCATAAATAACCTCTGGCTGGTAATCTTGAAAAATAATATGATCTTTACATTTCTTTACTTCTTTAAAGAAATGTCCCATTAACACCATTGAACTGATTCGGTATGTATAATTTGATGGATCATTATACTCTTGCAACAACGTGGATTTAGACATAGTGGATCGTAATAAATAATAATGCACTTTTTCTTGATTATTTTCTTGTTGGGTATGTGTTATATTCTTTCCACGACTAAGCATGCGCGGGGGGGTAAGAGGGGGGGCGATAGCCCCCCCTTTGCGCTGGGTGCAATGGGGGGGTCACAGGGGGGGCGGTAGCCCCCCCCTGTAGGGGTTCGGGGCAGCACCCTAGTGAAAATTTTTGGTCCTTAATTTCCAGTGGGTAGTCCGCGCCCATGGTTTTGTGCATCGTTTTGCACATGGTTTTGGGGTACGATGGTTTTTGGCCCTTGGTATTTTTGTAGATCCGGTAAAGGGAACTATGGTTATGTTCTAATCCAGGGTTAATGAATTGGGGTTTATGTATTCTTCGACATGTATATATATGTGTTGTAACACTAAAAGGAAAATAATGAAAAATCAAGCTGGTCATCCCGATTTGGGATCCAAGGGAAAATCTCTGTGTTTATCTATTTTATGTTTTATGCTCTTGCTATTGTTTATTTTCTATTATAAGATTCATGTGTAGATAATTTATGTTCAGGGTTAAAACCTACATTTGGTATCAGAGCAGTTTTGGCTTCAAGGGGACGCCTTTGTTGCTGAGGATTTTTTTCTTGGGCCTGAGGTAGACCCTGTTCAGTGGCAGATCTGCGGGATCGATTCTTGCGGTGAAAAAAGATGGTGAGTGGCGAGAAGATAGAGATCAAGAAATTTAATGGTCAGATTTTTGAGTTATGGAAGTTCAAGATGGAGGATCTACTGGTGGATAAAGATCAGTGGATCGCGGTAGATCCAAGTACTAAACCAACGGCAATGTCAGATGAAGACTGGAAGAAACTGTATCGGAAGGCTAAGAGCACAATACGGTTGTGTGTCTCAGATTCAGTATTGTTGAATGTATCTGGGGAAGCTACGGCGAAGAGTTTGTGGGAAAAACTTGGGACTTTGTACCAATCTAAGTCTCTGGTGAATAAGTTGTTCCTGCGGAAAAATCTGTATAACTTGAGGATGAAGGATGGAGACTCTGTGACAGAGCATCTGAATGCCTTCAATACTATGGTAAGTCAGTTTTCATCTGTTGATATTAAAATATCAGATGAAGATAAGTGCATCAGTTTGTTGTGTTCTCTACCAGATTCGTGGGACAGTCTAGCTATTTCAATAGGTAGCAATACAACTACCTTGAATTTTGATGACATTGTCCCAGCCTTGCTATCGGAGGAAATGAGATGGAGAAATATGGAGGGTCAGAATGGAGATGCCTTATCTGTATGAGGAAGGTCCCATAACGGAAACAAGAATAAGGTTTCGAGTGGGAGATCTAAATCTAGAGGGAGATCTAAATCTCCTGGAAAGTTTGTAAAGGGGTGCTGGAAATGCGGAAAGGAAGGGCACTACAAAAAGGACTGCAGATCTAAAGCTCCTGAGAAAGGAAAGGGATTTGATGATGCTCCCTCTGCAGAGGCAAAAACCACCTCGGATGAAGGTGGGGATGTGTATTTGGCTTCTTCTTCAAATACAAATGTAGATCATATGTCATGGTTGAATGACTCAGGTGCATCCTTTCACTTCACTCCCCATAGGGAGTGGTTCTGCGAGTATGAGAAATATGGTGGTGATGTCTTCCTAGGGGATGATAGAAAGGCCAGAATCGTCGGACGTGGAAAGGTCAAGTTGAAGCTACAAGGTGGAAGGATTAGAACACTTCCTAGTGTTATGCATATTCCTGCATTGGCCAGAAATCTAATTTTTGTAAGCAAGATGGATGATGCAGGTGTAAAAACAGTGTTCGAGAAAGATGCCTGCAAGATGGTTCGAGGAGCACTAGTATTAATGTGGGGAGTTCGGACTGGAAATCTATAAAAGCTAGAAGGTAGCACTGTTATTGATGGGTGTAACAGTTCTATGGTTCCTAAAAGTGGAGCGGAAAGCCTAGCTGTCTCTGGAGAAAAGACCATGCTATGGCATCAAAGGCTTGGACATATTAGAGAGAAGGTCCTTCGGATACTGCATAGAAATGGTATGGTAGAAGGTATGTGTAATTTCTCTCTGGATTTCAATTTCTGTGAACATTGTGTATATGGGAAGCAGAATCAGGTGATCTTTCCTTCCGGTGCTAACAGGGTGAAAAAGATATTAGAACTTGTGCTCAGTGATGTGTTTGGACCTGTGTCAGTTCCATCAATGGGAAAGTCTGTGTACTATGTTTCATTCATAGATGACTTCTCAAGGAATACATGGATATATTTATTGAGGAAGAAATCTAAAGTCTTTGAAAATTTTAAATAATTTAAGGCTTTGGTGGAAAACCAGACAGAGAAGAAGATAAAGGCATTGAGGACAAATAATGGTGGGGAGTTCTGCAAGAAGGAATTTGAAGAGTTCTGTAAGAAGTGTGGTATAGGACGGCAGAATACTACTCCATACACACCGCAGCAAAACGGAGGTGTGGAAAGAATGAATAGAACGCTGACGGAAAAGGAAAGAAGCATGCTCAGTAGTACTGGGTTAGGACAAGAATTATGGGCAGAGGTAGTGGAGATTGCATGTTACTTAGTTAACAGATCACCTTCATCAGCGTTGGAGGATAAGACTCCACATGAGGTATGGACTGGTAAGAAACCCTCTCTTTCACATCTAAGGGTATTTGGATGTGATGCATATGTAGATGTTCCAAAGGATAAAAGGAACAAGTTGGATAATAAATCTGAAAGGTGCATATTTATTGGGTATAAGGATGGTTTAATGTAATGTCTCTTCCTTTCCACCTATACAATTTTTTTTTCTTTTGTCTTCCTAAAACTACCTCTAAAATTCAATTCTGTTCATTTATCATTCACAGGTATTCAGAACTACCTTTGAAATCTCTTATTTAATATACTTCTATTAAATAGTGCTTTTTCTTTTTGTTTTATGTTGAGTCAAATACTCAACCTATATATTTTTATACCTCTTATGGTTTTTTTTTCTCATTAGATTTTGTATGTCTCATTCTCATATATATATATATATATATATATATATATATATATATATATATATATATATATTTCACATCCTTTCCCATATAAAATTTACCCTATTCATTCAAAAGCATTCATTTAACCCTTAATAATATACAGTTCCTTTCCCATGACACCATATATCACCATATATATATATATTTGATTTTGCGTGGTAAATACATTACACTCTAATATGTTTTATGAGTAAGTTGATATCTTAACACGTTTCTAATTGTCATGATATCATATAACGTTTCTATATCTTATAAAGTTATAAAATGGTCCTTTGCTAAATGGAATCGCTATTTCTTTTCGACGATATCACTATATCCTTGTATCCATTTGATTCGACGTTTGAATACAAATATTTTTTTTCGTACAACCATGAATATAAAATCTAAATCTAACCGGAATGAAACCTTGGTTGAAGTAAGAGATATCGAGTTGGTTGTATTTCTTGTGCTTGTTGGCAAATTCGAATTAATGTTTTCGTGACATTGGTAATCCAATCGTATTTTCCATGGTAGCTTGGTTTGGTGGACCACTGAAGTTTTAAGTTGATTTGATTGCGCGACAGAGAACTCAAATTTGTTTTATACACCGAGGCCTTGATTTATATTTTTATACTCTGCAACGTATATCCTTTCATTTATGATGATTTACCATATTATACGATCGGGTACTTTGCACTAGATTTTATGGATTACATTAAAGTTTTTAGGCGGAAATGATTTTATTCTCGATTTTTCCAACTCAATCCTCGTCTATACCATCGATCTGTGGACACATGGATGATTGAGATGATCCAAGGCCAATTAGGGTTTTGGAGGAAGTCATATTTAATCTCTAAATTGTTTCGAAGATTATTCTTTTTCCTTTCATTTTCATCGTTGCCTCTTGAAGATTGAGACTCCTTCCGGTGGAGCTACGAGCAATGCGTTCCAAGCCTTTTGGCATTATTCTTACCTTCTTATGATTCACTTCCAGGTACATATAATTTGTCGTTTCCATGGTTTGGTACTGATAATTTGCTTTCTATGAGTGAACACATGGATATGTTCTCCTCGGCGATACATACCTTCGATTCAGTTGTTCACATGGTTTGATTTATATAAATAATTTCGTTAAAATTCTTAAGCCTGTCTCGGCCTGGTTTATACAATTTCCATAGTTAAATTCGCTCTGTTGTATGTGATATTTAAGCTCAGTCTTTGTATATAGATATATGCCTTTCTTGTAATGAGGAAGAGGTTGTTCCATTTATTTTTAACTAACGTAGTTAACCTCTCTTATTCCGTTTAGAACCTCCTATATAATTTTATTGTTAACACTTGAATCGATTTTTGATAGGAATATTTCGTGTGGTCTTTTGTGACCCTACTTATATTGTTTCGAGCCGAATTGTGCTGAGCTCTAGGTGCCTCACTTCAGGCGGGCAAGCTATACCCTAGGTATACCAATCATCTCGAGTTTGGTTTTTAATCACTGTTTCCATCGTTTCTATTTGGTTCCATGGTCTTCAGTTTTTGTATCTATAACCCCGAATCAATTTATTTGCAGCTCGTTTGGGAACAAGGGTTTCATTTTACGAGGTAATTTTTTTTTTTTTATTGACCTATATTAAAATTAATACTTCCTTCTTGTGAATTGTATTCTTAACCAGTTATCACATAATTCTTACTTTGTGCTCGTCTTATTTCAGATAGTCTCGAATCTCCTTTAGAGCTAATTCGAAATTGTGTTTGGATAGCCTGCCTTTCGTTCGAAGTTAACTTCGTTTCCCCATTTTAATTTTCAGGTCAGTATCGACATTATCTTCTTCGGAGTATAAACAATCTTTCACATGTTTAGTTTATAACTCATCCTGACAATTCCAGTCTTATTGTCATAGAATTATTAATTGTAATAATGGACCTTTTAACCGAGACTCAGATTGATTATAAATCCTGATTATATAAATTTAGGTTATAATGGTTTCTGTGTATATATTATTGAATAATATATTCTCGTTTAATTAGTTTAGTTTCAGGAGAATATATATACAGCTTCTGTTTCATATCAATAGGTTTATGATAGACTCTGTTTATTCTCAGATCTCTATTTAATGTTAATATACATATCATGCTTTCCCTCTGTTGTAACTTCCTGCTTTATTTTATACACTGGAATTGATAAATTTACCAATCATAGCTTACTGATTCGTTTCTACAGAATACCCCTCTGTTCTATCCATTTTGTAGTAATATATATGTATAAAACGACTAAGCGAGTTTACATAGATATTTCTTGGCATAGTAAGCTAATAAATTTGTATTATTATGTGTATTTCTTAATGATCCCTCCTCTTCAAGATACAGATTTTCAAACTATGGATACTTTCTCATGTACCTCTTTGTAGTTATGCGAACTCACTTTTCAATCTATCTACTTACCCATATATATATTTTAATACCCCAGAAAGTATAAATTCTCATTCTATATCTTAGTTTAGAATTGTCACATTTATTTATTTTATAGCAGCAAGAGGAGGCTCTGGAGTTTTAAAGGAATTGATATAAAATAGTCATTTTTTACTAATTTCTAGTAAGCACCTCTAACAAAATTTTGTTAATGCTTTACTACTGTATCTTGATTTTTCTAAGCAGCTTATGAGTTTTGTCTGAAGTTTATCTAATATTTCATATCTGTATTTTTTTTCTTTGAGTTATTCAAACTGAACACGTTATAAGAAAAAGGTATCATTAATACCATAAGTCATGTTTATTTCACAAAACAGAATTTTTCCCAGGTTTAATTTATAGTGCAATTAAACCAAGTCCTTTCTTGAGCCTGTACTAAATTTTAATTTGCATGTATCTGTATGTGTAAGGTATAAACTTACCACAACCACCAGTTAATATTACATAAATCCAGTTTAGTTTTTTCTTGTTTATGTACTATTTATTGTAGAAGCAGATTAAAGTTACACTGTAATTAATCTAGGGAATCATTTATACTCTCTCCATATTTAAACCACCCAATGGTTTAGATATTCTGGTTGAGAGTGTTCCTTGGATTTATTCCTACTACCATATAGAAATTTAGAAGAATTATCTCTTCTACTTAATTCTGTTAAAAGTGAGGAATTTCATAACACAACAACTACTCAACCTAATCACTATAGCATTTTCCAGCATTGTCTACTAACATCTAATTTAAATATTTATAAATTTTGTATGCATACCACTTCTGTGATGACCAGTCCTCCCAACCTTAGAGTTATTTTATCCACAGAACTCACCCCCGAGCTGAGATCCTCTCCAAGAACAGACCAACCTCAATCTGTTCTGGAGTAGCTTATTTAAGCTTATGCTCCCCAAATCCTGTTTCTAATTCTGTGTCGAGAATTACAGGATGCTTTTATTCCTGTTTTCCTAGGCTTCCCTTATTTAGGGACTTTTAAATCTGCTTTTTGCTTTTCCAGCTTTTTACCTCTTCCCAACTACTCTCCACCTCATTGGGGAAAACTAGATTTTTCTTCAAAAATCTAAATTCGAAATAAATTCTTTCAAGGATTTTTGAAATATTTTTGGGGAAAGTCTTAGCCTCTTTCCATACCTCATTGATTTGGCAAGTGATCTCAAAATTCTCATTTGGTCAATATTCATAGAAATATTTTATTTGTTTCTCACAATTAAATAATTAATTACATCCACACCATAATTATCCATTGGGGTCCACCCCCTTTGGATTGAAGTTCAAATGTCTAACTTGAAAAACATAAACTAGGGGTGTTTGTTACCCCCGTAACTTTTCTGGCTTTGGAACCAAAAAAAGAGAAGGTTGTGTACAAATGATGTGGTGTTAAAAAGGTGAAATATGTTAACTACCATAGAGTCTACCAAGGAACTTGAGAAGATAGAGTTTGAGCTAAGGAGGATGGTAGGACTCTCTAGTAGAAGAAAGACTCATAGAAGTATTTGTTGCCATCAGCTATGAGAAGATTAGCGGGGAAAGAAACCTTAGAGAAAATTTCAGTCCATCGCTGTTTGAGTTTTTCCACCTTAACTTATCATATTTGATGATGATCAGAAGTATCCAGGGGAAGGCAGTAGATTCAGAGGATGGAAAACTATGGAAGGAGGCCATGGTTGATGAAATGGCATCCTTGCACAAAAATGAGGCATGGGATCTAGTGGAGTTGCCAGCTAGAAGGAAGCCCATCAGGATCAAATGGGTGTTTAAGAAGAAGATGAATGTAGAAGGCAAGGTGGAGAAATACAAAGCTCAGTTGGTAGCAAAAGGTTATTCCCAGGTGTTGGGAATTGATTTTGGTGATATTTTTTCTCCTATCACCAAAGTTACTTTTATTAGATTAATTTTATCTGTTGCTGCTGCATTTTATTTTGAGATAGAATAGATGGATGTGAAGACAAAATTTCTTCACGGGGATCTAGAAGAGGAGATCTACATGAAGCAACCTAAAGGCGTTATGGTGAAGGGTAAGAAAGAACTGGTATGCAGGTTGAAGAAGTCTCTGTATGGGTTAAAATAGTCACCAAAGATGTGGTATCAGAAATTTGATACCTATATACGGAAACTTGGCTTCACTAGAAGCAAGGAGGATCACTGTGTTTATCTTAAATTAATTGGTGACCGTGTTATTTATTTGGTGCTGTATGTGGATGATATGTTGTTGATTGGAAATGAAAAAGAAATTATCCAAGATTTGAAGACCCAACTGTTCTCCAAATTCAACATGAAGGATCTTGGTGTTGCAAACTATATTTTGGGCATGGTGGAAGATCAGAATAAGGAAGCTCACAGTTTAAACACAGAGGAGGAGTATGTCAGAACTATATTGCGGGGAGTTTTAATATGAAGGGATAGTAAAGCAGTGAATATTCTGTTCCTTTAGACATAAAGGCATCTCTTGTTGTTCTCCCAGACACAAAGCCTTAAGAGTATATTTCCCATGTTTCCATACCAAGTCACGGTAGGAAGGCAACTGATGTATGCAATGGTCTGTACTAGACCAGACATTGCACATGCAGTGGGAGTATTGAGCAGGTTTACGTCAAACCCAGGGAAGGAGCATTGGACATCAGTGAAGCGGGTTTTAAGATATTTACGTGGCACTAGTGATTATGGATTGTGCTACCAGGGAAGACCAGGATTGGAAAGCATGTTGGACATTCGTGCTTTTTTTGATGCAGACTGGGATGGAGATCCGGACCAAAGAAGATCTACAAGTGGGTATGTGTTTAGCCTATTTGGAGGCGCAGTCAGTTGGATGAGTAAAAGACAGTATGTCATGGCTCTTTCAACTACAGAGGCAGAATACATAGCAGCCATTCATGCAAGAAAGGAAGAAATTTGGTTGCAAAGATTTTGTTCAAGTATGGGGTTGGTATAACAAGCTATAAGGATAGACTGTGATAGCCAAAGTGAAATTTTCTTGGCTAAGAACCTGGCTTATCATTCAAAGACAAAGCACATTGATGTTCAATATCACTTTGTTAGAAATATGGTTGAGGCTAAAAGCGTATTGCTGGTAAAGGTGGACACTTTGAATAATGTTGCAGATGCATTGACAAAGTCTATGAGCACTCAAAATTTCTCTAGGTGTAGAGAAACAATGAGTGTTGAAGAATTGGGCCAATGACTAAGCTCTCATGTGGCCCCTTGCGGAAAGAAAACAATAAGTGGGTGAATGTTGGGTATGTGTTATATTCTTTCCATGAATAAGCACGCCCGAGGGGGCGATAGCCCCCACTTTATGCTGGGCGCAACGGGGGGGGTCACAGGGGGGGTGATAGCCCCCCCTGTTGGGGTCCGGGGCAGCGCCCCAGTGAAAATTTTTGGTCCTTAATTTCCACTGGGTAGTCCGCGCCCATGGTTTTGTGCATGGTTTTGCACATGGTTTTGGGGTGCGATGGTTTTTGGCCCATGGTATTTTTGTAGATCCGGTCAAGGGAACTACGGTTATGTTCTAATCCAGGGTTAATGGATTGTGGTTTATGTATGCTTCGGCATGTATATTTATGTGTTGTAACACTAAAAGGAAAATAATGAAAAATAAAGTTGGTTGTCCTGATTTGGGATCCAGGGGAAAATCTTTGTGTTTATCTGTTTTATGTTTTATGCTCTCGCTATTATTTATTTTCTATTATAAGATTCGTGTGTAGATAATTTCTGTTCAGGGTTAAAACCTACATTTCTGATGCAATGACAGCGAAGACATCACCTTCTCTAACCATATCAAAAACACGATCATAATAATTGTCAATCATAACCACTTCATTTTCCATTTCCTGGTCAATCACGTTTCCAAATGGGGGCAATGGTGTCAATTCTTCATGTTTCCATGGTTTAACAAATTTCTTAATTTGGTTTTCACAGTCATTGATGGACTCTGTCTGATCAATACATGCAAAACAAAAGCAAGAGCACTTTTGTTTCTCAATGCAATGTATATTTTTCATGTTCTTACTTGTAAACTTCTTGTTTGAGGGATTCCAAGGAAATTAAATGGCAATGATCTATCAACATCACCCATTGCAATATTCCAAAAGTACATGCTTGAGAAAAACACACACATGTATGAGTCAAATTTTGAACAATATTTAATATTTTTTTGATAAAAAAATACACACATATATGTATACACATATATATCTCTAGACATTTATAATATACTGTTAGTTAAATGTGTACACTTACCTGTGCACATTAGCCATCCTTGGGTTCGATACATGACTTAAATTGTCTTTGCACCAATTAACAACATCTAAAGAATTTGCAAGTAGAGAAGCTGAGTGATTCAATTGATGCCTCCTAAGTGCACATTTTACGTATGCCCCAGCACCATCGTGCTCTCCTTTTCCATGCCCTGTCTCAAATAAATTACATGTATGTCGAATGTTGGTTCTCTTATGAAGACGAGACAACCAAAAGAACGATCTTGCTGATTTAAATTGACCAGCACAACCATCTGACCATACCCAATGTTCTTTAAAAGCGACCCTTCATTTCAACAATTCATTATAAATAACATTAAAACAATGCTCAAGAAAACATGTATCATGTGTTCAATCATCACTGATGTAGAAATTGTATTCCTTAATCACCTCACGATTATTTTCATTGTTATCAAAACCATCGATATCAAGCTCTGCATGTCTATACAAAATATGCACAAATATAGATACTTGGTCTAAATGATAATACTCACTTTGTATCTCCTTTTTGTGGACTAAATGTGTAATTCTCAACGAAATAAACCACTGATAATATTGTTCCTTTTGGAAACACATCACGTGATTGCTTGAACTGTAAACCCTTCCATCGTGCTATATGACAATGCTTAATATATTTTTTTATTTTCACCCTGAACTTCTCCATAAAAGATGTCACTGGAATGTCGTCATCAAGTAAAGTGATATTTTTTGATGTTGTGCTTGAATCTGCAGCAAGAGTGTAAGTAACATTTTCATATCGCTTCCAATTCAGACTGAGATTTGACAGTCTGGGATCATTAGGATCAATGGGATAATTTGCATCGTAGAGTGCCAAATGAGAAAATTCTGGGAATTTTCTTCCACCAACACATTATTTTTTATAAAATAATTCATTATTCTCTCATGCACTTAATATCTTCGATAAAAATTCACGAACACTTGAAGGAGGGGGGTCATTTGACCAATATTTTATACCAAAATTTACAAGTGTCTCATAAAATAATTGGAATTCTACATGGTATCGACAAAAACATGTGTCTCAAACAATGATAGGCTTGACATACCATGGTTTAATCTTCACAAATGTGCTAAGGGAAACCTTCACATCAGTATTAATCTCAATAAAGTTCTCAAATAATTCTACTTGACTGACCTGTGTTATATGTCTGGCATGAGATTCATAATTTCCCATAGATATATGGCATCACACAAAATCCTTTTCATTTTGTGACACACGATAATTCAAATCCCAAAACTCTTTTACCCTATCCCTCACACCATCAGGATGTCTGTCATGATATAGATGCTTGCAGATATTAGCCCAACATGCAAGTTCATCATTCTCATCTAATTGAATATTAAATTTTGTATGCCTCCATAGAAATTTTCTTGATGTTTTAAACAATTTTGAAGTTGCTGATATCAACTGACTTGATGAAGTTTGTTTCGCGACTGCACCTATCAAAAGTGCTCTACGAGCATTCTTTTCAAATTGAGATCACTTTTTGGCTATTGTGGCAAGCGCCGACGTCACAATTTTTATACCATTTCATTTGCTAAAACCTCTTTCTCACTTTTAATGCCCAATAATTCCACAACATTTTTGAGAGATTTGTGCTTTAAAAATCCACGTAACATTTGAGCTTGTTGTATGATAGATTTACCTTCAAAAATATGTTTCAATCCCAAATTTACTTTATCTCAAACTATCCTTTCAGCGATTGCTGGTCCCAATTCTTCAATTTTAGTTGGATCCATATTTTCTAGAAACTTGTAGTTGTATACAACGTTCTTGGAACTTTCAATTAATTGTAGTGAAATTCGAGGTGTGGTAGTATCTTCTTGTGGTTCTGATGTTGTCCTTGCATAAAAAACAATATTAACTTCTAATTTTAAATTGACATATACACATTTTTAATTTTAAAACTATCTTGAACTAAAATGTTTTTTAAAAAAAATACAAAATTCAAATTGAAGAAACTATTGACTCATCAGTTAGATCGATATCAATATTCTCTTGGATATTTGTGTTTTAAAAAAAATTCTCATTGACATGTTCCTCAAAATTTCTCATTTCCTCGTCATTATCATGCACCTCTACATCTTTTTCACGATGCTCTACCTCCACATTTATTTCATGGCTTAATCTTTCACTTTCCTGTCGCATTTTTTTTTGTAATCTCTCATTTTTATTTGTTGAATCAGTGCTTTTTCAATCATGCCTTGATAGGAAATTCCTTTTGTTTCCCATGTTCACAAAATTGGAAACCTAAAATCCAATTCTATTTAGACCAAATACCCAAAAAAATATAAAGAATTCAGAATAATTACTTCATGATTTCAATAAGAGAGAAAATTAAAAATAAATAATTAAATTCATAAAGACATTTTTCAAAAATACTTCATGCCTTCATAGAGACATTTTCCAAAAATAATCCATGTCTTCATAGAGACATCTTGCAAAAATACTTCATGCATCCATGCACCCAAAAAAACTTCAAATTTTTTTTTTGCCAAAAAACAATTTGCACCCGGAAAAACTTTCAAAAATAATTTCACCAAAAATATTTCGCACCCCGTTAAGGTCCTATAATAATAGGGTTCATAAAAATTTGAATTGACTCTGATAGTCTTGTAAATATGTACATAGCTTTATTTCTGCAAGTTGTTTTCCCATATTTTAAAAATTAAAAAGTAATAAAAAAAGTAAAAAAAAGGGGGTAAAAAGTCCTAAAAGAAAGATCAAAAGACTTAGAAAAAATATATATCCAAAAAAAAAGAAAAAAAGATAAGAATAAGACCTAAAAGTGAGCAAGTCCAAATGCCACTACTTTTTACTTTTATTGCAAGAATAATGATTATGTGCAGAGTGTCATTAAATGCCATAATCCATGATGAGTTAAACTGTTCAAACTTAACTTGTCATGTTTTCAATTTCAAGTTTTAGATAGTGAATAAAGATTTTTCACACAGTTTAATCTTGACAAATCAGTAGATAGGTAGAGAATAATGAGGAGCTCAACTGTTTAATCTGAGCCCTCGGATGAAATAAGGTAGATTTATATAGTTTATGCTTTAAAATAATAAATGTTTCAAGGTTGCAAGTCTAAATGCACCTGCATAATGAAGAAAAAAATGTTAGAATAAGGCTGAGTAGGTAGAATGAAGTGGAGAAAGCATGTGATATTGATCATCGGGAAAAATCACTAATTTCCCCTCCCCTATAAGTATTCAATATTCTAAGCTATCAGTCAAACACGCTCAGATCATTTCTCTGACTTTTTCTGGGACTGGACCCAAGGCTTGATGACTAGTTAATTGAAAATGTTGAGTTCTTATTTTAAAATCCCCATTTATCATTATTCATCCCTCATTCATACATTATAACTCCTTTTTATAAGTAAAGACTCATTCTTTCTTAATGAAGCATAAAACCCCATGTAATTAATTTCATCCCTTCAGAAACATGCATAAAATCCTCAAAAATACATTTATCCTAAGTATTGGTGAAATGATAAAAAGATAAGCTATGCTTTACTCTTACACTTTACTTAGTGATTTTATGTATTTTGTGTTATATTCCATTTCCCTTTCATATTAACTTTTAACCTATTTTATTAAATCCCTCACTAATTACCTTATCCTACTTATTTAACTTCCTATATCCAAATACCCCAAAAACCCACTATTATAAAGTTTTTTTACCAAAGTTATTACCCATGTGCTAAATAAAAACCCCAATCAAACGCCCTTTGGTCTAAAACTATCACTAAATAAATATCCCACCCCTATGGTCGTTAAACCATTCAAAAAGGTTTAAATACTATATAAATAAAAATAATATCGTGCTTCTTTGTGTTTTATTAAAACATTCAGCCAATGTTTTAAAAAAACAAATATACTTTAACCCAAAGTTTTGTTAAGATAAGCTAAGGTTTATTTTTAATAAAACCTTAACCCCGCCCCGCATCCATATCCGTTAAAATATTATATATAAGTTTAAAACCTTATATTAAATGTTGTAAAAAAAATAACCCTTGCCCATATGCCTGTCCCCGCCATAGTATATAAGCCATTCACCTTATATAATTAAAAATTGACCGCTCATGCACATATGAAGCCCAGTCCCACCATTTCATTAAGCCGCAACTTCCCTTTTAATCCTAACCCTTCACATACAATCTCCAAATCTGATGGCTAATACACAATATCACATACAAAAACTAATCGATCGACCAAATTCAAAATGGACGTGAAATGGGCAGTTTTGCCCATCTCTCTTTCATCAACGTGTCACTTTCCTACTAGATCGTGTGCGTTTGGTGAAAATCAAATTACTGCCCGAAATGTTGTGCGATAACCACCATCTGGTTTTCTTTTAAATCCCGAAACCACCTCTCGCCATGACGCGGCTTGCATTAAATGTCAGTTAATACGATCAAAAGATATATGGTTAAAACCTTTGGAACATACATTTTTCATTATTTGCGCATGTTAAACCTCTGAGCAGGTTCTCCCGACCGTGTGATCAATATTTAAGCCACTGCTTGCCCTTTTAAGCCCAGAACCTTCGAATTTCATCAAAATTTACCATTTAAAACTAATTGAGGAGCTATTCACTGCTCCAGAAAGTTGTTGAAGTCTTCAAAGTCAACGAAATACCTCAGAACCCTTTCAAAGACAAATACCTGCATAAAAGGGTATTTTTCGAAGAAATCAAACCTGCAAATTGAGTTTAAACTATCTTGAAGAGAACCAATCCTTTTTTTTAGAAAATCAATCAAATTGAACAACCTAAAAACACAAAAAATAGGCCAAACCCTGGCAAAATTTTCCCAAAGCCCCGTTTATCCTCTGCGTGTCTTTCAAGCAATTTTCCTCAATTGCTACAATTTAAAGATCAAATTCAAAGATTTGGAAGGCCAAAAAACATCTAAAATACCTTGAATTCCTATTTTTTAAGCCAAACAAACTGAGAAAACCCTTTTTTTCTATTGTATACTAGTTGTTATATCCTCAGATAAATTGATTGAGTATAAAACCTAAAAGAGGTTATCCTTAGCCTAAATTTTACCATTTTTCCCTCTGTTAAAAGAAAATTACTCTTGCAAAGTGTTTAATCTAGCAAAAGTAACCTAAAAATTCTTAAAAAAAAGAGTACCAAAAAACCTGAAGGATCCAAAGCACCCAAAACTAAGGGATCCAAAGCCCCTAAGTCTACTCCAGTTATCACTGCCAAATCTGCTATATCAGTTAACCCCTTTCAACCACCTGTGGTTGTTGTTGAAAGCCTTCCTCTAACTGATATTGATTATAAAATTTCTGATCCTGTTGTTGAATTCAATTTGTTAGATATACACAACTGGTGTTATGAAAAGTATCAAGACAAAGATGAAATTCCTGTTGGGAAAAATACTGAGAGGGGGGGTGAATCAATATTTACTGCATATTCAAAACTTTTTACTTTTTCACTCTCTAAAACTCATACGCTACTTTCCTTTAGTAAACTCGCATATACACATGGATATCCTTCATACAACTCGCGTATTAGCAGAGATCTAAATATGCATATATTTATTAACTTAGTTCTTTTCAATATTCATTCATCTGATGTTAGGTTAACAGTAAACATGTGTAGTAAAAATAGAATAACCATCACACAAAGCATCACACATGAACACCAGGATTTTTAGGTGGAAACCCAAGTCAGGAGGAAACCACCGCTGCAGTTGCTCAGCCTTCAATATTTTATTATAGAGAAAACATCTTACAACATATGTACTAGTGCAGACTCCTACCAGCATGCAGGCAGCCACCTGCGATCGTTTACCAGCCTCTCCTGGAAGGGAGCTACGACCCCCTGCTCTCGTTTACCAGCCTCACCTGGAAGGGAGCTACGACCCCCTGCTCTCGTTTACCAGCCTCACCTGGAAGGGAGCTTCAACCCCCTGACTGAAGGCTACAACCCTCAGCACCTCTATGGACCAAGTTTCATCAATTTTCACACTAGATCCAAAGCTTCCTTTAGGACACAACTTGCAGGCCACGTTTCATCATATTTTCAGACTGGACCCTTTCCATACTTTTAAGCACAGTCAACCATGAAACAGATACATATAACTCACTGACAGATATCAGTAAACCAGCAGAACAGATCAGAAATTTCTTACCATAGACTTCAGCAAACCCTAGTTTGCATACGCGCTTTCCTTTCTCTGATGTCACGTATATACGCGCTTCCGTTCACATAAACCAGCGTATACTTCTGTACATATTACAGATCCAATTTCATTGCGCATACGCGCTTTCTCTTCAGCGAAGCCGCGTATATACGCGCTTCCTCTGCGGCAAACAAGCGTATGGTTCTTCAAACATTTAGGTCATTGCAATTCTTCAGAACAGATACATCACACAGATTTTTACCCTTTACTTCAGACAGATGTTCGCCTCATCTCAGATCTAATCATTCCATAGACATATCTAGCCAATACAAATGCATTCCAGATCTAGATTCCCTTCTTCATCATTTCTTCATTGGAGCATCATGCATTCATATCTATCATTCAACTGTAACCCTTTCCATTCAGATATACTTCAGAGAGAAGTATTCATTCAAGCTCAGACATCTTTCCCCCACACCCATAATTTGCATAATGAATTTCTTCTCCTTATATAGGTTTACCCTTTTTCAATACCATGAGCCAAAACCACATTACTTCCGATGGTATTCCAGGACGGGGTCATTTAGATGAATCATTACCCAATACAATGGGTCAATACCATGGTGGTTACCCCTGGTTTTGCACTTTATGAGCGCTTTTGCCCATACGCGACTTGGCATGTTGTTTCCCGCGTGCATACGCGACTTCTCCTACACATATCCGCGTATGCCTTGAGACATACTCTTTTCACCATAGATTTAGCACATGCTGAATTCCTTTCTTCATTGCCTTCTGTACTCACTATAGATACATCAGATTTAGTTCATCAAGTAAGTTGCCATCATCTTCATCAAGTGGGTTGCCATTCGAGGACAACACTCAGCATCATATTGCTAACAAGCATCATTTCATATTAGATTTACATCATTTACCAAGTCCATCAGGTCAAGAATAACTTCATCAGATGGTTTTCCATCAAGGACAACACATGTAAACAATCTCATGTCTTCATCTTCATTCAGTGGGTTGCCATCAAGGACAACACTCTGCATCATATTGCCAACAATCTCCCCCTTTGGACTTGATGGCAACCATGATGGTGTTTGGTTACTACAACAGATAGGTACATTAAGAATACAGTGGCACCATGTCATTCTCTCCATTTTTGACACCATTCTTTCTCTTCATTCAAACACCAAGTCACTCTCCCCCTTTGACATCAAGGGAAAAGGGCGGATCAAAAACCAACATACTCTCCCCCTTTTCTCCTTATGTGGAAGAAGCGTTCTGCAGATCTGATATATACTGAAGTGACCAAGCTCCCCCTGAGTGCATGCTGAATCTTCAAACATAATTTCCAATGGAGTACATGACTCTATGAATTTCCTATCACCAATGACTCATACTTACATCAAAGATCCATCCAAGTGGATTTACATATGAGACTCAACTACCCAACCAAGTGGGTTTACAAAATTGACTCAGCTACCCAACCAAGTGGGTTTACAAAATTTGACTCAGCTACCCAACCAAGTGGGTTTACAAATTTATCAAGTCCTTACATGACTGAATATTACAATTTTACATCATGGATCTCTATATGACCTTTTCATCAAACTACAAATATAACTTTAAGACCAACACCAGAAAGTCTTCAAGAAAGAGAACATATTTCAGAACCATCATAATGCCAACAATGCATTATACTCAGCAAAGCTAATGCTCCCCCTGAATCTGTGCATCCAAGCAACCTTTCCATATGACTAAGGCTCCCCCTTAGTTTGTGCATCCTGAACACTTTTACCAACAAATCATCAAGGAATCTTTATCAAAACATTAGAAATAGAACTATGAGAACTGGAACACCACCAGAGATACCAAACAGTATCAGAGATACCAAACAGCACTGCAGCTGTGCTGAAGAGAGCTGACTCCAAAGAGAAAATTGTCAAGAATCAGACATATGCGGTTTTCTGTGCATGAACTCGCGTATATACGCGACTTTGTTTCAGGAAATCCGCGTATCCAATGCCATCTTCTAAATTTAAGCAGATTTGTTCTTTTGACTGGCAGAGAACACTCCCAGCTTTTGTCTTAGATACTCGAACGCTTCCCTGGGCAAAGGTTTGGTAAAGATATCAGCAACTTGTTCTTTGGAGGGAACATACTCCAACTTCACCTTTTGCTCAAGCACTTGTTCACGTAAGAAGTGATACTTGATGGGAATGTGCTTGGTCTTCGAATGCATAACATGATTCTTTGAAATACTGATGGCACTTGTATTGTCACACTTAATGGGGACAGGAGGTGTACATTTGATTTGAAAATCTTGTAAGGTTTGCATCATCCAAAGGAGTTGAGTGCAACAAGATGCGGTAGCCACATATTCTGCTTCTGCTGTAGATAAGGCAATAGAATTTTGCTTCTTGTTGAACCAAGATACTAACCAGGGTCCCATATAGAATGCACCACCACTAGTGCTTTTCCGATCATCAACACTTCCAGCCCAATCTGCATCAGTGTAAGCATGAAGAGTAAGATCAGCATTCTTTTGATACCATAGACCAAAGTCTTGAGTTCCTTGTAGATATTTGAATATTCTTTTAACAGCCTGAAGGTGAGACTCTTTTGGATTAGCTTGGAATCGTCCAACAATCCCAACTGCTTACATAATGTCTGGTCTAGTCCCAGTGAGATAAAGTAGACTTCCTATCATTGATCTGTATTCTGGTTGATTTTCGTGGGAGAATCATCATGAGAACTAAGATTGCATCCGGTTATCGGGTTATCATTGGTGTGCTTACGGGTTTGCATTCTTCCATGCCATACTTCTTGAATTTTCTTAAGATATTTTGCTTGTGATAGGAATATATACCATACGCGGTTTGATGCACTTGCAAGCCGAAAGAATGTTAGTTCGAATTTCTAGTAAGGACCCATTTTGAGGTTCTTCTTTGCATAGCCGAGAGAAGCAAATTTTAATCATAGTTCTTCGTTACTCCAAAAATGATATCATCAACATATACAACCACAATCAAAAGTTTATCATTTTCAATTTTTGTGTATAAGCTGCTATCAGCAAACCCCTTTGAAAATCCTTGTTGGTGAAGATATTTGTCAAGACGATAATACCATGCCATTGGAGCTTGTTTGAGACCATATAGAGCCTTTTTAAGTCTACAAACAAGTTTTAATCATTTACCAAAATGAATCCTTCTGGTTGTTCTATATAAACTTCTTCTTCTATATCTCCATTGAGGAAAGTAGATTTTACATCCATTTGATAATCTTTGAATCGTTGAAAACTTGAAAAAGCAAGAAAAAATCTTATGGCTTCAAGTCTAGCTACGGGAGTAAATGATTCTTCAAAGTCTATACCTTCTTTTTGAGCATACCCTTTACAAACAAGTCTAGCCTTGTTTCTAATAACATCTCCATTTTCATTTAACTTGTTTTTGAATATCCATTTTGTTCCAATAACATTTTTATCATGAGGTCTTGGAACTAGTTCCCAAGTATGATTCTTTTCAATTTGATCAAGTTCTTCATTCATGGCTTGAATCCAACATTTATCTTTGCTAGCTTGATTGACATTCTGTGGTTCAATGGTGGATAAAAATGCTAGATAGCTAGAATATCCCACAAGAGTCCTTCTTGTTTGTACACCTGATCCCTTTTCTCCCAAAATTTGAGATTCTGGATGATTCTTTTGAACATATCTGGATGGAGCTTTTTCAGATAAATCATCTTCGGATTCTTCATTGGGTTCATTGTCTATATCATTTCTATTTGATGTAGAAGGATATATGTCATCATCGTCTTCATTTGGTGTTTTTTTTTCTTCTTTTGAAGCTGCAGGAGACTCATCAATAACAGCATCAATACATTCAACAATCTTCCGAAGTCTTTTATTGTAACATTTGTCTGCCCTGCTTGTAGATGAGTAACCAAGAAGTATTTCTTCATCTGATCTAGGTTCAAAATTGCCAAGATTTTCATCATTATTTTTGATAAAGCATTTACTTCCAAAAACTCTAAAATGCTTCACAGTGGGAGGCTTACCGTACCAGAGTTCATATGGAGTTTTATCACTATGTACATGAACAGGTGCCTTGTTAAGAATATTTACCGCTGTATGTGGTGCTTCTCCCCAAAATGTGTCAGGTGTTCCGGAATCATCAAGCATAGCTCTAGCATTTGTTGAACTGTTCTATTCATTTTTTCTGCTACTCCATTTTGTTGTGGAGTACCTACTACCGAAAACTCTCTTTTTATACCATGTTGTTCACAAAATTCAAGGAATTCATATGATGTATATTCTCCTCCTCAATCAGATCTAAGAAACTTGATTTTTAGATCTAATTCATTTTCAACTAGTGCTTTGAAGATGTTAAAATTTTTCAAATGCTGTGCGTCTTTGTGTTTAATAGGCTTTGATCAACATGCTAGAGTAATCATCAATAAATAAGATATAGTATTCTTCCCACGTGGTGAATTTTTCCTCATAGGTCCACATATGTTAGTATGAATGAGTTGACGGCTCCTTGATGATCCTTCTTTGGCATTAAATCGGCACTGCAGTACACCTTTGAGTGTGAGATTTGCATATGATACTTTACGGCCAGATTAATATTGGGAAGACCACGAAACTGACTTAGTGCTTGCTTTGTTGATTTGAGAGAAGCTGTGAGATACCCCAACACTCATGCCATAGACAATTTTAAAGACTTGCTCAAGTAACATTGATACAACCGTTCGGTACACTCTGAGGTTGCTAGGATTTCTTTTCCTTTTATAATGATTTTACAGCCATCAAGATCACGTACCACACATTCTTTTGATCTAAAGACAACTTCAGTTCCTTGATCACACATTTGACTTACACTTAACAAGTTATGCTTTAATCCATCCACATACATGACTTCATTAGCTTTCACCTTATCTTTTAGGAAAACAAACCCTTTTCCTTTAATGACCGTAGGAGTATCATTTCCAAATGTAACATTCTTCTCCTTTTATAGAGCACTATATGCAAGAAATTTGTCTTTATCACCTGTCATGTGTCTTGAGCATCCACTATCAATGTACCATTGGTTTTCTTCTATACTGTCACCTTTATCCCCAATTTTCTTTGTATTTCCTTCTTTTTCCATACTTTGGAGCTTGAAGGAACATGTTATTTTAGCTGAACTTCGCTCCTGCATTCAGATTATTTATGGCCAAAGTTATTGCAATAAGCACATTAAACTTTATTTTGAAGAGGAGAAAAGTTGTTATAAGTATTCTTCTTTGTTTCAATATTAGTCCTTTTCTTTCTTGCTTCTCTTGTCATGATGGTTTTATATGCAACACATTGAACAAATTTATGACCAAAATTGTGACAAGAGAAACATTGTCCATTGAAGAAGAAATTTCGGCGATCATAAAATCTTCTATATGAATTTACTTGTTGATTGGTGTTTCTTCGAAAGACATTCCTGTTAGTGTTCTTTGAATTGAGATGATCATGCTTTATCTGTAAAGATTATTTATTCCTTCTTTGAGTGGTGAATGTGGAATTAGTTAAGGCTGCTTTTAGATAATTTGGTCTTGATACGGAAGATTACGGTATATCAAGATTTTTGTTTTTATAAGAGGAGACCGTTGTATCTTGATAACCTCATCTAAAGGTTTACGATCCTTTAGCAAATCTAAGATTGAGAGTCTTCACTTTCTCATTATCTTTCCTTATACTTACTACTTCACCTCAATTCCTCGGCGCGTTTTTCCTTTGCTTCATTTGATTTTGAGAGTCTCTATGATTATGTTCTTTTCTTCTAGGCTTACTTTGAGTTGATTGTTTTCTTCAAGAAAATCATTTTCCTCTAGAGCATCCACAAAACTATCCTTTTCTTCTCTTTGTTCCAATGCCATGAGAAGTCTAAAATATTCTTCACATTCTTCCTCACTAGCAGATGATCCATCACTGTCTTCCTTAGTATAATAACTTTTTCTTGTGCTAGATCGATTCTTATTCCTTCTTGCTACTTCTTTTCCTTTAGCCGAAGTTTCTTTATAAGGACACTTTGCGGCATAATGACCAACTCTTCCACAATTGAAACATTTTAAAGGAAGCTTACCTTTGAACTTTCCAGTACCTAGTTGAAGTCTTCTCACAAAATTTTATTCTTCTTCTTCTTCAGATATATAGCTGGATTCTTTGACAACTTCCTTTTCTTTTCCTTTTGTTGATGCCTTAAAATCAGCTTCTCTTATTTGAGAAGGACCTCCTTGTCTCATTTCAAAAGCAGTCAGAGTACCATGTAATTGAACAACAGAAAGAGTTTGGAGATCTTGCCTTTCTTCAATAGCAGAAACTTTAGAGTCAAATTTTGAAGTCAAAGATCTCAAGACCTTTTCCACCAGAGTAGTATCAGCCATGGTTTCACCCCAATTTCTCATCCGATTTACAATATCATCTAGACGAAGAAAGAAACTGGCAACACTTTCATCACTATGCATCTTCAAATTTTCATATTCGATTAAGAGTTTGGAGTTTTCACTTTTTTACTATTGTATCTCCTTCTTTAACTCAAGAATGATTTTGTCCCATATTTCTTTTTCTTTGAATGTATTTGCATCACTTTAGAAAATTCGATTAGGACATGCTTCCTAATAAGACATTCTTTGCTTTGGCATTGATTTCATACTTCTTCAACTTCCAGTACATCATAGGAATACTTATCGGGTATTGATAACCTTCTTCCACGATTGCCCATGCATACGCACGAGACTTTGCAGATATGCTTTTGTTCGTACCTTCCAGAATATCCCAGAACAACAGATTATTTCCATTGAATAGAGGTGGTTGTATAGACATTAACCCTTCATGACTTCCCATTGCGACGGATCTCCTCCAAGCGATCAAGCTTCTGCAGAAGAACCAGCTCTGATACCAATTGTTGGGAAAAATACTGAGAGGGGGGGGTGAATCAGTATTTAGGGAAAACTAAAACTTTTACTTTTTCACTCTCACCAACTCATCGCTCTTTCCTTTTGCTCGCTTCGTGTATACACGCGGATATCCTTCATACAACTCGCGTATTAGCAGAGATCTAAATATGCAGATATTTATTAACTTAGTTCTTTGCAATATTCATTCATCTGATGTTAGGTTAACAGTAAACATGTGTAGTAAAAATAGAATAACCATCACACAAAGCATCACACATGAACACCAGGATTTTTAGGTGGAAACCCAAGTCGGGAGAAAACCACTGCTGTAGTTGCTCAGCCTTCAATATTTTATTATAGAGAAAACATCTTACAACATATGTACTGGTCCAGACTCCTACCAGCATGCAGGCACCCACCTGCGCTTGTTTACTAGCCTCTCCTGGAAGGGAGCTACGACCCCCTGCTCTCGTTTACCAGCCTCACCTGGAAGGGAGCTTCAACCCCCTGACTGAAGGCTACAACCCTCAGCACCTCTATGGACCACGTTTCATCAATTTTCACACTAGATCCAAAGCTTCCTTTAGGACACCACTTGCAGGCCACATTTCATCATATTTTCAAACTGGACCCACTCCATACTTTTAAGCAGAGTCAAACATGAAACTGATACATATAACTCACTGACAGATATCAGTAAACCAGCAGAACAGATCATACATTTCTTACCACAGACTTCAGTAAACCCTAGTTTGCATACGCGCTTTCCTTTCACTGATGTCGCGTATATACGTGCTTCCGTTCACATAAACCAGCGTATACTTCTGTACATATTACAGATCCAATTTCATTGCGCATACGCACTTTCTCTTCAGCTAAGCCACGTATATACGCGTTTCCTCTGTGGAAAACAAGCGTATGGTTCTTCAAACATTTAGGTCATTGCAATTCTTCAGAACAGATACATCACACAGATTTTTACCCTTTAATTCAGACAGATGTTCGCCTCATCTCAGATCTAATCATTCCATAGACATATCTAGCCAATACAAATACATTCCAGATCTAGATTCCCTTATTCATCATTTCTTCATTGGAGCATCATGCATTCAGATCTATCATTCAACTGTAGCCCTTTCCATTCAGATATACTTCAGAGAGAAGTATTCATTCAAGCTCAGACATCTTGCCCCCACACCCATAATTTGCACAATGAATTTCTTCTCCTTATATAGGTTTACCCTTTTTCAATACCATGAGCCAAAACCACATTACTTCCGACGGTATTCCAGGACGGGGTCATTTAGACGAATCATTACCCAATACAATGGGTCAATACCATGCTGGTTACCCCTGGTTTTGCACTTTATGACCGCTTTTTCCCATACGCGACTTGGCACGTTGTTTCCTGCGTGCATACGCGACTTCTCCTACACATATCCGCGTATGCCTTGAGACATACTCTTTTCACCATAGATTTAGCACATGCTGAATTCCTTTCTTCATTGCCTTCTGTACTCACTGTAGATACATCAGATTTAGTTCATCAAGACATATTCTATCAAGCACAACTTCATCAAGTAAGTTTCCATCATCTTCATCAAGTGGGTTGCCATTTGAGGACAACACTCAACATCATATTGCTAACAAGCATCATTTCATATTAAATTTACATCATTTACCAAGTCCATCAGGTCAAGAATAACTTCATCAGGTGGTTTGCCATCAAGGACAACACATGTCAACAATCTCATGTCTTCATCTTCATTCAGTGGGTTGCCATCAAGGACAACACTCTGCATCATATTGCCAACAATTCCTATTTGGGAAACACATTTACCCAAGTATATAGTTCCCTTAACCCACCCAGGTCAGGAAGTCATAAGACTATGTCAAAAATATTATGAACCAGATCAAAGGGATGTAGTAAATGCTGATAAAGAGATACTTTTCACTATTACAGCCCAGTCTATTAATCATATGCTACAATTGCAGCCTGATCCCCAAGCAATCCCCTTGTCTATAGAGGCCTTAACTCAGCTATACCTTGGCCTAGATTTCCCTAAAAGGTTCATGATCTTTCAAAATTTTATGCCTTCTCATGTTGATATTCCAAAGATAAATCCTCCATACCCCACAGCTAAATTTTCTAAAGGTTCTAGACATATTATCTTTATGCTCTCTTTCATCCTTGGATATTTTACAGTTGAGCATACTGATGAATCTATTCGTGGTTTCTTATCCACCATGTCTCCTGGTCAACCTCCATCAGTCATTTTTTATTATGTTGGTTTCATAGCAGATGCCATCCACTACCAATTGACTAAATTAACACAGAAGGAGTATTTAGATATAATTCTTATCTTTTTCATTTGTTCCTATTATTTCAAGCAGACAAATTTCGAGTCACTTTGCAAAAAATGGATATAGAGGGAAAACCTCTATGAATTATTTTTTGGACTTCATTGCTGAGAAAAGAATGTAATGATTTCACCTATTTAGAGTTTTTGGAGCTATTTTTGCATCTAGCAATGAACATATTGAATAAATCAGAGCAGCCAAGGATCATGAAGAAATGAAAATGATTTTACAACTTTTAGAGCATAACAAGGTTGGAGATTGGTACCTCTATGAAAAACACACTGAATTAAGGATTTTTGGGTCAAAATTGTTACCCTACAAGTTGCCCAAGCATGCGTGTATGAAAATTTTTGCATTAGAATATCTTAGATAGATTCTCAATTCAGATTCAATTAACTTTATGGCAGCCAATAAAAAGACCCAATTTAAGTTAAAAAATCAAATTGGTTCATTTATCTGCAACCACAGAGATGCTGAAAAGGAAGTGACAAATATGTTATCAGAATTCATATTTGAAAAGAGTTTTCCATGGAATTATGATTCACAAGGGATCTTAAGCCAACTAAGAGTGAAATTTAAATTAACACCCTTTATCCAAAACACCCTTTATCAAGTTGAATGGAATGAAAACATCTTGACAGAGGAAGCAAGCCAAGAAGATACTCCACAAGAATTGGAATTTGCCAAGCAGCCATAAACATCAAGTAAAAGAGTCAGGGAAGAAGGAGCATACATAGAAGAGACAACAACTGAGACTAAATTTAAAATAATCTATAACAAAAGGCCCAAGCTCAGTTCAATTGATAAGGAGAAAGTAAAAATTGATATTGATGAGACATATGCTCCAGTGACTAATGATGATATAGCAACAGTCATAATCAATGAAACACTTGTGGAAATTCAAAAGGAAAAACCAGTAAATCAGGATGACACACAGATGATTGAGAAACAACACAATATGGAAGCCTCTTCCTCACAGCCAGTTGAGGAAAAGGACTTGTACATCAAAGAGAATTACAAGAAAATTAAGCAGAAAAATAAAGAAATAAAGACATAAATATACTCTCAATTCTTGAAACAGAAGCCTGGCAATCAGAACAGATTATTATCAACATTTGATTATTCAAGCAATAAAATGATGATGTCATTTCTACAGCCTACTACCTCAGTACCAAAAACAGTATCAGACTATAAAAATTTTGATCTTGAGGTAGACACAGAAAAAATCCATGAGTTCGACCAGATTGAGTTCCATAGGCAGAGCTCTGAAATTTTATATTCTACAGTGGAAACTAAAGAAATGAGTGCTAATAAACTCCAAAATACCATCCTCAACATGGAAGATCAGATGAAGATGGAAAAATCTTCACTATATTCCAAGGACCTAAGAATCAAAGCTTTAGAGGAACTAGTATTACAAGTGGGATATGATCCTTCAAACATCAAAGCAACGTAATTATTGATTAAGAAAAAGAATGAAGATATAGCAGCTTTGAGGAAACAACTAAAACGTCCTCAAAGTGAGTATCCACAAACAAAAGAAGTCCTCCAGGATCAAAGTGAAAAAGAGGAAATGATGAAACTAATACTTCAATTGACAGCTCAAATCAGGGAGATGGAAACACAAATGGACAAGCTGGTCCAAGAAAGAGAGACTGTAAAAGAGCCAGAAATTCCTACAATTCGTACAGTCATCCCAGTGATTACTACAACTATGCCTTCTACTTTAGGAGAAAATTTAGCACTAAAGGGCCAACTGGCAATTGCAGTGCCAGTGACTTCTGCCACCATTTCAGCTACAAAATATTCTACCACAGCTGTACAGCATACAGATGAAGCTAGCCATATAGTAAAAACAATGGAAGATATGTCCTTGAAGACAAACGAAATAAAAATATTAAACAAAATGATTGAAAATATTGAGAGTGCCAATAAAACAACTCATATTAATGCCAAAACTCATGAACAGAAAGCTATCAGATTAGGGGAGCAACTCAAAAATCTACAAAAGGAATTGACTTTCACAGAGCAGATCTCCTACATCAAAAATCATCTCTGGACCAACATCATTGAAGCCATTCATAATAAATGGCCTTCAATTCAAGTAATATTTGAGCAAAAAGAATTGTTATACAGAAGATACAGAAGACCAAGGATGAATTGACTGATAAACCTTAACAGGCATTAAATCTCATAACATTTCTCAATAGAAAGAACAGAGAAGAACTTGAGGAACTTCAATTATTAGACCGAACAGAGACAATCCTACAAATCAAGAAGGTTGTCACTAAAAATAACTTAATGAATAATCTTGAAGAAAAGTGTGAAGCCATGAACCTTGCCATAACTAGATTTATGGTGAAGTATACAAATCTTAGATAGAGAGGCTTACCTGATATACATTTTTTCAATGAAAAGCTTATGCCACGGAAGGACTATGAAAAAAATATTAGGGAGTTTGCTAAAGAGTAAGTGAACAAGCCACTAGCACAAGGCACTCCTACAGGGAAAGTTCTACTTCAGTATTTTGAGGATTTATTCTTCTTACAACATGAAATTAAGCATCTCTTTGTCATCAAGCCTAGTTTTGCAAGATATACCGACGCTGATGAGAATTTCAGGAAGTTGAAGAATGTGCAAATTCCTAAAGTAGAAGAGTGGCAGACTTTCACAGACTTGATGTAAAAATTGAAGATAAAAACAGTAAAATAGTTTTCCTCAAGACAGTCAAAATAAAAGCAAAATAAAAGAAAAAACAGTTTGTTGATTTTTACTGCTAAAAGATATATTTTACAACAGTAAGACAGTAAAACTGATGGTCAAAGAGTATAAGTGTCAAAGAGTATAAAGTTTAAAAGTATCAACGAAGGCAAGTAGATCACAAGATAATATCTAGAAGCAAGCAAGCAGGACACATAGGCAGCCAATAGCTCCTTGTCATCAAAACAATTCTATTTATTTTGGATAAAAGAGGATAACTTGCTGATTTGTTAAACAGTTGTCCCTTTTATTATGTAATGATATTTTATTTTTCCTAAGTTAATTCCTAGACGTCTTCTAGGATATTTATAATACATTTTGTATAAATACTTCAACTTTGGAAGTATTAAGTGTGGAATAAAATTGTTGAAGGTTTATAGACATATTGTTGACTTGAAGGCTGTGTGTTTCCACTTTGAGTAGCAGACTGGATCACCTATTTGGCATCATACTTGAGGATCCCTGTGATAAGAAATCTGGAGTGAAGTACTCTCTAAACTTGCCATTTGTAATATTGCTTTGTTTCATGCATACATCTGTGTTTTAATTCTAAATCTGAATATATAACTAGGAGTATTACTACAGGACATGTTAATAGCACCCTGTTTTTAAATATTTATCATTTCTTTGTTTTCTTTTGATTTCTGGTGTAGGGAATTCTTAATTTCTCCCTCTCTCATTTGACATCTATCTTATACTTCTGTTTTCCAGATCAAAGGATCCTTAAGTGCCCTTTATCCCGATCATACCATCTCAAAAACCATTTTTCCCATGATCTCCAAGGGTTATCTACCTTGCCCTGCAAACATTTGACCTTTTAGGCCTTGATCCCAGTTCTACTAGCTTGATTTAGACTCCATAGCCCAATGGAAAAGTAAATTTCCCTCTATTCACCCCTTCCAGTGATTTTTTCCCACCAAAAAAATCAATCAAAACCAAAACTGCCCATTCATAACTAGCCTAACATTTGTAAATCAAACAAAGATAAATCTTAAAGAGAGAGCCCTCTCTGAACCCTAGGAAGGCTAGATCCTAGAGTTTGAAGTAGGTTTGTGGTTACCTCTAAGGTACTTTGACTTAAATCCAAATTCCCACAACTTAAGAATTTACTAGAGTGATAACATACTGACGACTCCATTAGGGACTTAACCAATCCTCAGTCATAAAAATTTTCTTGAAGGAAAATTATTTTATTCATATTTTTATTTCAAGATTATTTTTATAGGTTGTGCGTATTGAAAATTTGTAATTTTGGCTTCTAGGAAAATCTACTATACCAGGTCTAACCCGAATCCTAACCATGTTGTCATAGTATATAACCCAGACCGAATTGGAAAAAATAAGAAACAAACAGAAAACTTCGAAGATGAAGTATCATTAATAAGAGTCAATTAATTACCTCAAGAATTAGTTAGTCTACAAGATATTGATTTTGATCTGAAATTTGATCATTCATTATTTAAAAGAAAATCTGAAAATGATTTAAAAACTACTGTTTTAGACCCTACTTTTGTTTCATTCTTGAATACAAAACATAAAATTATTACAACAAGATCTAAATAAAAGAAATCTGAAGATCAGACTAAAATTGAAGAAATTAATGTACAATTCTTAAGGATATTGATGAGACTATTGAATTAGCTAAATTTTTGACTTATGAAAACAAACACCTAGTTTCTCAGTTACACACCACAATATTACCAACTGCATATTCATCTCTATATGTTTTTACATCATATATAAATACTACTCCCAACTAATCCACAGATTCATTTATCACTAGACTTCCTTTCCAGCCTAGAATACTTTTTCCACCATCCACTTCATCCACTATACCCACTATTTTACCATCTAATTTTGCAAATTCATCATTCTCATTTCCTAGTAGTTCCACTCATATCCCAATATCACTTCCCAACACTTCTGGTATAGTTTTTAGTTCATCAGCTATCATTTCTAGCACAACTCCAAGTTCTTCTACTAGATCTCCTAGTCAAACTAAGATTTTAGCCATAGCTGCTAGATATTTTCCCCTTGTCTTACGTCAACAGTTGCATGACATGCCTCAAGATTATCAAAACAAAATACCACTGTTTGATGGTACTACACAATATACTTCTTAGCAACACATAACTAAAATGACTGCCTTCTTTGAAATTTATGAAATAAATTACTTAGATGTTCAAATGAGAATTTTTGCTCAAAATTTTACTAGAGAAGTAAAGAAATGGTTTAAAGATCAAGCTGCTGGTAGCATAAATGATTTAGCTATATTTTTCACAGCATTTTTGAATAAATGGGAAAAGAAAAAGAACCCCCTTCAAATATTATCTGAATTTGATGCATTAAAAAGAGCCCCAAATGAGTCAATTCAAGGTTACTTCATTAGGTATAATAGTGTCTATAATTCTATTCCTGCAACTCTTAAACATACTCCTTATTTTGTTCTGCTCAAATTCCCCGATGGATTTGACGCATATATGGCTTATCAATTAAGGGCAAGAGATGCAAAAACCTTAGAAAAAATGCAAGTAGATGTTGTTAGTGTAGAAATAAACATATTAGCTAAAAAAATAGACTCAGAAATTAAAGAAGAGTGACTATCAAAGCAGAAAATTCAAATTCAGATGCAAATATAGAAATTTTAGCGAAAACCTTAGAAAGAATGATGGATAGACTAGATAATATAGAGAAAATACCTCATTGGGATAATCAACAACAGATCATAAATCCCAACTTTAGAAAAAACATAAATCAAGGAAAAACAAAAGAAAGAGGCCCAAACCAAACAATAAGGTCACCATTCCAAGAGAACTATGCTGAAAGTTCTCAGAATAATGATGAATATGAGGATTAAATGAATCATTTAATGGGAATAGATGATGATAATACTATTTTCCTTACTCAGAAAGATCAGGAATTGTTTGAGCTTAAATAGCTTAAATTAGAATCCAATGAATCTTTTGATTATAAACAGGGTTATGACTTTGCCATAAATGAAATACATAGTCAGTATAACCTTAGAAATAAGAAAAATAATGAGTCTTCTACTAAAAAAAATTCCGAAAACCAGAATAAGAAAATAGTAGAATCTCCAAGAACAAAAGTTTTGCAAATTCTCGCAAGGCAAAACAAGCAAAGCTCCAATTCTCCCCAAAACATTTCCAGTCCTAAGAAAACATCAAGTCCTAAAATTGTTGATATTACTGATAAAGTGGCTCAAGCCTTAAAAGACACATAGAAATCTCTTGTAGCAAAAGCCTCTAATTTAGTTAAATCGGCAAATTTAGATCCTAAAACACCTTCGGCTGATCTTAAATCAGTAGATTCAAAAATTGATAATTCAAAAACACCTTCTGATAGTTCTAATTCTAAAAAAATTTCTATTGCCTCTCAAACAACACCTGAAAAGAAAATTAGAAGCTGTAAAACACAGGAAACTCAAACAGAGACTATTAAACCAATTGAAAAGAAAAACATAACTGTAGAAAGTCAAGATAAACCAAGCCAAACTACAGTTAATAAAGAAGAACTGATTCAAATCAGTAAGTCTCAACCTACCTCTAATATTCAAATAGAAATTGCCAAGTTAAAAATACCAATTCCATTAACTGAATTGGTGAAACATGACTTATACAAATCAACTATAACTGAAGCATTGAATATGAATGATGGTGAAGATTCTATTAATGTGAATGATGATCAACTAGCATTGATCTTTGGCCTAGATGTGAATGGAAAACATGCAGATGGAGTAGTCCTACTTTTTATATAAGTCTTACCATTCATGATCAAATTCTACATAATTCTATGCTAGATTATGAAGCTTCCCACAATTTAATGCCTAAAGCCATTATGGAAACTCTAAATCTAGAAATAACAAGGCCTTACAAAGATTTGTTTTCTTTTGACTCAAGTAAGGTTAAATTTTTGGGATTAATCAAAGACTTATGTGTAACATTATTTTAGTACCCTGGTAAGAGCATATTAATGGACATTGTAGTAGCTGATATTCCCCCTAAATATGGGATGTTACTTTCTTGCTCATGGGGAGAAAAATTGCAGGGATCTCTATAATTGGACATGAGTTATGCTACTATCTCGGTGTTTGGTCAACCTAAAAAGTTATATAGAGAAACATTGATGAAGTATATGGTCAGTAGTGTTGAATGATCTATAAATTTTACAGTTTACACTACACCAGCTGATCTTGATTCTTTTATCCTGTGTAACTCTGAAACATAAAAAATCCAAACTGAACTAATTGTCAAAAAGAAAGAACCAAACAATGATAATATCTTCATCAATCCCTATGGCATTTATAATTTGATGGCTCAGTTAACAAATTAGGAGCAGGAGCAGGAGTTTGGATAACAAACATGGAAAATAATCACTCAGAAGGCCATGCTTTCAGGCTTAATTTCAAATGTACAAACAACATGGCTGAGTATGAAGCCTTAATTCTAGGACTTAAAATCATTATAAATTCAGGAGGACAATGAATTTTAATCATGGGAGATTCTGAATTAATCATAAAACAAATAAACAGATATTAGTCTATTCATAATCCAAGACTAGGCCGATACAGAGACATTGTGCTAGATTTAATTGATGATTTATTGGAATGTAAATTTACTACTATATCTAGAAAAAAAATATTCAAGCTCATTGTATAGCTACCTTTGCTAGTACATGCAATTTACCATTCCAACCAAATCAAAGATATACTGTTGAAGTCAAGCATAGGCCAATAATTCTAGATAATATTAGGTATTGGCAGATTTTTTCTCAGGATGAACAGATTTACAGATTTTTGAACAACGAAGGAGAGTTTCAAAACTGTATGATAGATACTAATTGTAAAATAGATAATGATTTGGATTGTGAAATATATTCAAATAAATTAGATTTAAATAGAATAAAGTTTGATAAATCAACTATATTTACTCAAGCTGACATAGATAACTTAGAGAAAGACGAAATTGAAGAAATTATGGATGATGAATCTGAAATTTTAAACCTCAAAGATAATTTCTTACCTAAAGGATTAACACCCTTAGAAGATCTTTTTGTCTCCAATGGTGTAGCTAGAAAACCAAAAATGGAGCCAGTAAGATCTGACATAGAAAAGTGTAATATTGGTACAGAATTGAAACCAAAAATAATCAAACTGTCCAAAATTTTACCTCAGCAAGAAAAAGATAAACACATTGAGCTTTTAAAAGAATATCAAGATGTGTTTTCTTGGAGTTATGAAGATTTAAAATCTTATGATACAAACATAATCCAACACAAAATTCCACTAAAAGAGGATCAAAAACTATTCAAACAAAAGTTGAGGAGAATTAACCTTGTACTATTACCTTTGAGAGAAAAGGAAGATAAAAGAATGTATGATGCCCAAATCATTGCACCAATCAGATACTCTGATTGGGTTTCAAACCTAGTTCCCTCTAAAAAGAAAACAGGTGAAATTAGATTGTGTGTTGACTTTAGAAATCTTAACAAAGTATCCTTAAAGGATAATTACCCTTTACCTAAGATGGACCATATATTACAAAGGGTAGTAGGTTCTTCTAGGATTTCTTTGTTAGATGGCTTTTCAGGATATAACCAGATCCTAGTCCAAGAAGAAGATCAAGCTAAAACAACTTTCACCACTTCTTGGGGCACTTTTATGTATGTAAAGATGCCTTTTGGACTGATGAATGCAGGGGAAACCTTTCAAAGGGCTATGGACATAGCCTTTGCAAATTAGATTCATGATTTTTTGGTAATTTATTTAGATGACATCACTATTTTTTCTAAAAGAAGTAATGAACATTTGGATCATTTGAGACAAGTTTTCATTAAATGTAGGAAATTTGGCATCTCTCTAAATCCCATTCCACCTAGAAATATCAAAGAGATACAAGCTTTCTTAGGTAAGATAATTTTTTTAAGAAGATTCATTTCTAACTTAGCAGATATAATTAGAGAGTTGAATAACATGCTAAAAAAAGATTCAGTTTTTAAATGGAATGTTGAGGCTAAACAATATTTCAAATCCATAAAACTGGCCTTAACCAAAACTCTAGTCCTGATAAGTCCTAATTTTAATAAAGACTTCATAATCTTTTCATTTGCTTCAGAACATACCATTGCTGCAGTTTTACTGCAGAAAAATGACCAAGGATTTGAACAGCCTATAGCTTTCTTCAGTAAAACTCTTAGAGATGCCCCTTTGAAATATAACATAATGTAAAAACAAGCCTTATCTTTGGTAAAGGCTATAAAAGACTTCAAGGTGCATATTCTCTATTCACACATAATTGCCTATGTCCCTAATTCTGTAGTAAAAGACATTCTTACTCGGGATGGTCCTGATAGAAGAAGAGGTAAGTGGATTGCAACTATCCTAGAATATGACATAGAAATTCAACCCAAAAAACTCATCAAGGGTCAAGGATTTTCCAGACTTATGGCTAAATCCAACTGTAATGCCTTAGATATAAATTTTATTGCTCGGATTGATGACCAGGAAGAGATGGCGACTCCAACGATCAGTGAAGCCTTCTCAGATTCACCTTGGTAATCAGATATCATCTTTGTAATATCAAACTTACAATCTCCTACTGGATTTTCAAGAACTAAAGCTAGATTTCTTAAACTTAAATTAGTAAGATTTTGTATCTTAGATAATGTACTCTTTTGGAGATCATAGTGGGATTTTACTGAATTGTTTACTAAATGAAGAATATGATAAAATTCTTGAAGAGTTTCATGTAGGTGACTGTGGAGGGCATTTATATTGGAAAAATACTACTAATAAGATCCTTAGAGCTGGTTTCTATTAGCCTACTTTGTTCACTGATGTTAAAAGGTTTGTGACTTCTTGTCACAAGTGCCAAATTTTTGAAGACAAGAAAAAATTGTTACCCCTACCTCTAAAGCCTATTTCAACTGAGATGTCATTTCAATAATGGGGTTTAGACTTCATTGGTGAAATTCACCCTCCATCCTCAGGCCAACATAAGTGGATTTTAACTGCCACTGATTATTTTACAAAGTGGATCGAAGCCATACCCTCCAGACAATCCACTAACACAGTCATTATAGCCTTCCTAGAAAATAACATTCTTTTAAGATTTGGATGCCCACAGAATATTATTACTGATAATGCAACAGCATTCAAATCCAAAAATATGATTACCTTTTGCCACAAATACCATGTTACCCTAGGCCATTCTACTACATATTACCTTCAGGGTGATGGCCTAGTTGAATCCTCAAACAAAAGTATTGTAAATATCATTAAAAACTATTGGAAGATAACAAGAAATCATGGAATAGAAAGTTAGTCAATGCCCTATGGGTAGATAGAATTACAACTAACAAGTCCATTGGTACATCTCCTTACCAGATTTTTTATGGAATGGATGTTTTTTTTCCATCCTCCTTATGAATGCCAGTAATGAAAATTATCCAAGAACTACAAGTTGAAACTAATGATATTCAGAGAAGAATTAACCAAACTATTCACTTGCAACAAAGAAGGGAAGAAGTTTATGTTAAATCTCAAGGCATTCAGGATAAAATCAGGAAAATCTATGATAAAAAGACTAAATATGATGACTTTTACATTGGATACCAAGTGTTAAAGTGGGAGTCTAGGAGAGAAGACAAAGGTAAACATGGGAAATTTTATTTCCTGTGGAAAGGACCTTATGTAATTTATGGATACAGAGGAAATAATGCTTTATTTTTGAAAGAATTGGATGGATTAGATCTACAAGAGGGACCAATCAATGGCAGAATGCTGAAGCACTACTACTCCCCTGAGATAACAAATAGTTAGCTTTTATTCAGTTCGGTCATTGTACATAAACATTACAAAGTTTAGATTGGATTGGATGTTTGCCTTACAGAGTTGAAGCCTGAAGAAAAGGCTCTAAGCTTTGAAGGGTAAAATGTCATAAATATGAGCTATTACAGAAAGTAGGAGACACTTGCAGGAACATCATAGTCAAAATTCAAAGGCTACTGGATCTCAAAGTTCTTGACATTTCACCAGGAAATTCCATCCCCAAGTGGAGCCACTGTTAGGGTCCTATAATAATAGGATTCATAAAATTTTGAATTGACTTTGATAGTCTTGTAAATATGTACATACCTTGCTTTCTGCAAGTTGTTTTCCCATATTTGAAAAATTAAAAAATAATTTAAAAAATTCAAAAAAAAGAGGGTAAAAATTCCTAAAAGAAAGATAAAAGGACTTAGAAAAAATATATACCCAAAATTTAAAAAAATAATAATAACAAAAGATAAAAATAAGACTTGAAAGTGAGCAAGTCCAAATGCCATTACTTTTTACTTTTACTGCAAGAATAATTATTATGTGTAGAGTGTCATTAAATGCCATAATCCATGATGATTTAAACTGTTCAAACTTAACTTTTAATGTTTTCAATTTCAAGTTTTAGATAGTGAATAAAGGTTTGTCAGACAGTTTAATCCTTACAAATCAGTAGATAGGAAGAGAATAATGAGGATCTCAACAGTTTAATTTGAGCCCTCGGATTAAATAAGGTAGATTTAGATATTTTATGCTTTAAAATAATAAATGTTTCAAGGTTACAAGTCTAAATGCACCTTCCTAATGAAGAAAAAAAATGTTAGAATAAGGCTAAGTAGGTAGAATGAAGTGGAGAAAGCATGTAATATTGATTTTTAGGTCCCTATATTACTATTATAGTCCCTCATTGTTATTATTGTAACCCCCTTATTGTTATTATTGTACCCCTGTAACCCCCATATTTTTATTATTGTGCCCTTAAATTATTATTGTTAGGTCGGCTAGGATTACATTGTGGCCCCATGGAATCCTATATATAGAAAGGAGGTTTTCTAATTTGTATCATCCAAGAATTGTTCATTCATGTAATGTATTAGATGTTTCCCCCTCAAAGTGGCTTATTTATAAGGCATTGATATCTCTTTTCTTCTATTTTTGGAGCTGGTTTCCCAACATTTGGTATCAGAGCTTTGGATTATAGGGTTTCGCTGCTCCAAACATGTCATCGTGGCATTTTCGAGATAATTTTTTTTCTACGAAGGTTCAGAAGTTGAAATTTTTAGAGTACAAATAAAAAATCCTAAGGAACATTGTCGCACAATTTCAGATCTTAGTTCGCAATATTTTTGGAGATATGATCTATGGAATTTAGGTCTTTTTGCAGGCTCCTGAATTTCACTTAAAAAGGTCATCGCGAGATTTTCGCAATAAATTTTTTTCCATGAAGGTTCAGAAGCTAAATTTTTTAGAGCACAAAATTGAAATCCTGAGGAACATCATATTAAAATTCATAGCTTGGTTCATAATATTTTTGGAGATATGATCTGTGGAAGTTAGATCTTTTTTAGACTCCTGAATTCCATCTCAAAGAGGTGATCATGGGAAAATATTCATAACTCTCTCTTTGAGCATTGGATTGGAATTATGTAAAAAGTGGCTGGAATTACACAGACTATAGCTTCCTGTATGTAAATTTTAGAGTCAAAGGAGAAAATAGTGACACGTGGCAAGCCATACAAGTTCGCTCTATTGAACTAGTCCATAATTAGGTCATTGTGGGATATTGGAAATAAATTTTCCTTGAAGAATCCAAACCAATTCAGACCTATGGCAGTTGAAAGAAGATTTAGGGGGGCTACTTCAGGGCCAAATTTCAGATATTGAAGATCTGAAATCACAGAGATAATTCAGTTTCAATATCAAGCTCCTCAAAATCAAGAAAAATGTGTGTATTTTTTTTCAAATTGCATAAGTCTTGTTTGAAAAATCAGTTTTAAGTGATTCCAAAGGCCTATTGAGCATAGATATCATTACTAGGTTCTAAAATTCCTCCTTAGAAGAATTCAACACACATTAATCCCTCAAATTACGCTACTATGACTCATGAAGATGAAGAATTGCAACATGATCTATCAAAATTACAAGAGCAAGTGCACCAAAATTTTCTCTCGCAAAGAGTAACAAAAAATGAAATGGATGTTTTGAAGAAAAACATGGAAGCTAAGATGGATGGTTTAAAGAAAGGCATGGAAGCTATGATGGATGGTTTGAAGAATCGTATGGAAGAAAAAATGGAAGGTTTGAAGGAGGATATGGAATGTTTGAAGGAAGGTTTGTCAAAGTTGATACAAGAAATGATTCCTAATGGAGAAAAGATAGTAGATGAAAATCATGATGAGAACAAAATAAATGTTAATCTTGATTTCATAAACTCTAATGTTGGATTAAAGAACCACCATATTCCAAAGATGGATATGAGGAAGTTTGATGGCAAGGATCCCGTAACATGGATACTACATATGGAGCAATATTTTTATCTCAATAATGTGCAAAACACACGAAAGGTACGCATTACAACTTTACATTTAGAACAAAATAAAATTTTATGGTATTGATGGCTTTTCTCCCATAAAAAAATTGTCACTTGGTCAATTTTTACGGAGGAAATGATAGCACATTATGAGGATACAAAAAGCAACACCTTCTTTATCCAATTGATAAATCTCAAACAAAAGGGTTTAGTCGCGGAGCACATTGAGAACTTCAAAAAATATAATATAAGGGTAACTAATATTCCAGAGGAACACAAAATTGATCTCTTCATAAGTGCTTTAAAGGATAACATCCAACATGAAGTTTTCATTTTGGAACCTGATTCATTGGAGAAGGCATTCAGGTTGGAAAGAAAAATTGAATGTAAAATTATGGCGACATGGAAGCCTACCACTCACTTCTATAAAGATGGAAGTGTTGCTACTCCTACATTTCCACAACCTACAAGGTTGACACCACAACAATTGGAAGAAAAAAGAGAAAAAGGGCTTTTCTACAGTTGTGATATCAAATACACTAAAGGTCATAAGTGTTCTGAGAAGAAATTATTTTACATAGATTGTGAAGAGGAAGAAGAAAATGAACAAGAAGAGGATATACACCAGGAACCAGCCCTAGAAGAGGAAGAAATGAGTTTGACCATATCATGTAATGCAATGGAAGGAATTACCACTCCTCAAACTCTCAAGATAGAGGGACATATCAAGAAGAAAAAGGTAATAGTGTTGATTGATTCCGGTAGCACCCATAATTTTATTCATTGTAAGGTAGCCAAGGAATTGAATTGTTTCCTATACCCAGCACCAGAATGTCAAGTGATGGCTGCAAATGGAGGAACTATAAATTGCTCTAGAAAATGCCATAATATCAAGCTAACCATGGTGGAATATGTATTAAATAGTCCAATGCTTTCCATTCCTATGGGAGGTGTTGATGTTGTACTAGGAGTAAAATGGTTATAATCTTTGGGGACGGTAGCTTTTAATTTTCAAGAAATTTTCTTGAAATCTTTTTCAGAAGGAAAGGAAGTTGAATTATGTGGTATTTCAAGGAAGCTGGGAAAGATAATAAGCTCTAATGTCATGAAAAAACTTCTAAAGAAATAACAACGAGGTGTAATTGCACAATTATTCTCACTATAAGTTCCAACATCAAAATCATCTATTTCTGCAGATCTCCAAAAAGTCTTGGACAATCATTCCAAGGTGTTTGAAACTCCCAAAGGGCTCCCACCTATTCGTGATCATGATCATGCTATTCATTTGATTCCAGAAAGTGTTCCTCCAAACATCAGGCCTTATAGATATCCTTATGTCCAAAAGAGAGAAATTGAACGTATGATTGCAGAAATATTAAAGGCGGGTATAATTCAACCTAGTTAAAATTCTTTCTCTGCTCCTGTAGTATTGGTACACAAGAAGGATGGATCCTGGCGGATGTGTCCGAATTATAGGGAGCTCAATAAGCTCACCATTAAAAATAAATTTCCTATTCCTGTGATTGATGAATTATTGGATGAATTACATGGAGCAATTTATTTTACCAAGTTGGATCTTCATTCAGGATATCATCAAATTAGAATGAAGACTGAAGATATTCCGAAAACAACATTTCGAACTCATGAGGGTCATTATGAATTTTTTCTCATGCCTTTTGTCCATACCAATGCACCTTCTACATTTCAAGGATTTATGAATTCCATTTTCAAACCCTTCCTTACAAAATTTGTGCTAGTAGTTTTTGATGATATACTAATCTACAGTAGGCCTTGGAAGGATCATGTTCAACATGTTGACAGGGTGCTGAAACTATTGCAGGAGAAACAATTATATGAAAAAACATCCAAATGTTTCTTTGGAGTACAAGAGGTGGAATATATGGGCCATATTGTATCTCGCGAGGGTGTTAAGGTAGACCCTAACAAAATTAAATCCATTAAGGAATGGAAAGTCCCCATAACCATAAATCGGTTTCGAGGATTTCTCAATTCAACAGGGTATTATCGCAAGTTTGTTAATAATTATGGGAGAATAGCAGCACCTCTAACAACATTATTGAATAAAGATGCATTCTCATGGACTCCTGAAGCAACTAAGGCCTTTGAACATCTTAAAGAGGCAATGTGCCTAGCATCGGTCTTAGCTATGCTAGACTTCACAAAAACCTTTATTGTGGAATGTGATGCCTCAGGAAATGGAATTGGTGTTGTTTTAAAGCAAGAAGGAAGACCCATTGCTTTTGAAAGTCTTCCAATCAAAGGAAAATATTTACAGAACCAATTAATGAGAAGGAAATGTTAGCAATATTGCATGCACTAAAGAAATGGCGAACTTACCTAATGGGAAGACACTTCAAGGTAAAAACTGATCATGATAGTCTTAAACACTTTTTGGAACAAACACTATCTTCAGAAGAGCAGCAAAAATGGGTCACAAAGATGTTGGGTTATGACTTTGAAATAATCTACAAAAAAGGGAAGCTAAATGTTGTTGCAGATGCATGCTCAAGAAAGAATGAAGAGGTGGAAGAATTGCTTTGTGTCATTTCTATTATCCAACCAGATTGGATAACCGAAGCAAGAGATGAATGGAAGAAGGACGAAGATGTGTTGACAATCATTCAAAAGTTGCAACAAGATCGTAGTAAATCTAATACATTTAGTTGGAAAAATGATTCCTTATGGTACAAATATTGCTTATATATTTATAAGAATTCCCAACTAAAACAAAATATTCTTTTGGAATTGCACACTTCTCCTTTAGGAGGACACTCAGGATTTTTAAAAACTTACCATAGGGTGAAGAAAGAAATTTTTTGGGATGGCCTTAAATCTGATATTAAAACGTTTGTGGCGGAATGTTTGGTTTGCCAGCAGAATAAATTTGAGACAATTAAGACCCTGGGTCTTCTACAACCTTTATCCATTCCAAGTCAACGTTGGGAGGAGATTTCAATGGAGTTTATCACAGTTTTACCTAAGTCCGAAGGAAAAAGTGTCATCATGGTCGTAGTTGATAGACTTACCAAGTATGCACACTTTTGTGCATTATCTCATCCATTTAAAGCAAGTACAATTACTACTACATTTATGGACACAATTCAAAAGCTACATGGGACCTCAAGGATTATTGTGAGTGACAGAGATGTCGTTTTTACTAGAAATTTTTGGACGGAGTTTTTTTCTTGCTTGGGTACTCAATTAGCTCATATCTCATCTTATCATCCTCAATCCAATGGTCAAACTCAGAGTAAATAAATGTTTGGAAGGATATCTTGATTGTTTAATATCTGATAAACAAACACAATGGGTCAAGTGGTTACCTCTAGCTGAATGGTGGTATAACAATTCCTTCCATACTACAGCAAAAAATGACCCCATTTATGGCACTTTATGGATATCATCCACCATCCATCACATCATATTTAAGAGAAAATTAGAAGGCTCAAGCAATGGAATATCACATCGAGCATCAACAAGAAGTTCTCCAACTCTTAAAGGATAACCTAAATTTGGCACAAAATCGAATGAAATAACAGGCAGATCAACATCACAGCGAGAGAATTTTTGATATAGGAGGCTGGGTATTTTTACGGCTACAACCATACAAAAAAATGTCCCTCAAGCAAGCTAAGAAGGATAATAAATTATCACCAAAGTACTATGGTCCTTACAAGGTGTTGCAAAAGATTGGTACTATGGCATACAAATTGGAGCTTCATGCTTCTTCACGAGTGCATAAATTTTTCCATGTTTCATGCTTAAAGAATGTTATAGGTGAAAATCTTCTAGTTCAAACAATATTGCCAGAACTTGATGAGGAAGGAAAAATCATATTGGAACCTGAAGCGGTCATGAGAACAAGAACTTGACAGCGACGGAATCGATCAATTTTAGAGTATCTCATCAAGTGGAAGAACTTACCCACTGAAGATTCTACATAGGAGGATGAGAATTTTATAAAAAAGCACCCAGAGCTACTCAAGCATTGAGAACAACACTTTTTTGAAGGAGAGAGGCATGTTAGGTTTCTATATTACTATTATAGTCCCTTATTGTTGTTATTGTAACCCCCTTATTGTTATTATTATGCCCTTAAATTATTATTGTTAGGTCGGCTAGGATTACATTGTGGCCCCACTAGGATTACATTGTGGCCCCATGGACTCCTATATATAGAAAGGAGGTTTTGTAATTTGTATCATCCAAGAATTGTTCATTCATGTAATGTATTCGAGGTTTCCCCCTCGAAGTGGCTTATTTATAAGGCGTTGATATCTCTTTTCTTCTATTTTTGGAGTTGGTTTCCTAACATCGATCATCGAGAAAAATCACTAATTTCCCCTCCCCTATAAGTATTAAGTATTCTAAGCTATCATTCAAACAAGCTCAGAGCATTTCTCTGACTTTTGTTGTGACCGGACCCAAGGCTTGATGACTAGTTAGTTGAAAATGTTGAGTTCTTATTTTAAAATCCCCATTTATCATTATTCATCCCTCATTCATAAATTATAATTCCTTTTCATAAGTAAAGACTCATTATTACTTAATGAAGCATAAAACCCCATGTAATTAACTTCATTTCTTCAGAAACATGCATAAAATCCTCAAAAATACATTTATCCTAAGTATTGGTGAAATGATAAAAAAATAACCTATGCTTTACTCTTACACCTTACTTAGTGATTTTATGTATTTTGTGTTATATTCCATTTCCATTTCATATTAACTTTTAACCTATTTTATTAAATCCCTAACTAATTACCTTATCCTACTTATTTAACTCCCTATATCTAAATACCCCAAAAACCCACTATTATAAAGTTTTTTGACCAAAGTTATTACCCATGTGCTAAATAAAAACCCCAATCAAATGCCCTTTGGTATAAAACTATCAATAAATAAATATCTCACCCCTATGGTCGTTAAACCATTCAAAAAGGTTTAAATACTATATAAATAAAAATAATATCACGCTTCTTTGTGTTTTATTAAAACATTCAGCCAATGTTTTGAAAAGACAAATACATTTTAACCCAAAATTTTGTTAAGATAAGCTAAGGTTTATTTTTAATAAAACCTTAACCCCGCCCCGCATCCATGTCCATTAAAATATTATATATAAGTTTAAAACCTTATATTAAATGTTTTAAAAAAAATAACCCTTGCCCATATGCCTGTCCCCACCATAATATATAAGGCATTCACCTTATATAATTAAAAATTGGCTGCCCGCATGCATATGAGGCCCGGTCCCACAATTTCATTAAGCCGTAGCTTCCTTTTTAATCCTGACCCTTCGCATACGATCTCCAAATCCGACGGCCAATACAGAATATCGCATACAAAAAGTAATCGATCGACCAAATGCAAAATGGACGCGAAATGGGCAGTTTTGCCCATTTCTCTCTCATCAACGTGTCGCTTTCCTACTGGATCACATGCATTTGGTGCAAATCAGCTTACCGCCTAAATGCTGCGCGATAACCACCATCCGGTCTTCTTTTAAATCCCAAAACCGCCTCCCGCCATGATGTGACCTGCATTAAATGTCAGTTAATATGATGAGAAGATATATGGTTAAAACCTTTGGAACAAAAAATTTTCATTACTTACACATGTTAAACCTCTGAGTAGCCGCTCCCGACTGTGTAAACAAATTTTAAGCCACTGCTTGCCCTTTTATGCCCAGAACCTACAAATTTCATCAAAATTTACCATTTAAGACTAATTTAGGAGCTATTCACCGCTCCAGAAAGTTGTTGAAGTCTTCAAAGTCAAAGAAAAACCTCAGAACCCTTTCAGAGCCAAATAACTGCATAAAAAGGTATTTTCCAAAGAAATCAAACCTGCAAATTGAGTTTAAATTATCTTGAAGCGAACCAATCCCTTTTTTTAGAAAATCAATCAAATTGAACATCCTAAAAACACAAAAAAATAGGCCAAACCCTGGAAAATTTTTCCCAAAACCCCGTTTATCCTCCACGCGTTTTTCAAGAAATTTTCCTCGATTGTTATAATTTAAAGATCAAATTCAAAAATTTGGAAGACCAAAAAGCCTCTGAAATACCCTGAATTCCTATTTTCTTAGCCAAACAAACTCAGAAAACACATGTTTTCTATTTTATACCAGTTGTTATATCCTCAGATAAATTGATTGAGTATAAAACCTAAAAGAGACTATCCTTAGCCTAAATTTTCCCAATTTTCCCTTTGTTAAAAGAAAATTACTCTTGCAAATTGTTTAATCTTGCAAAAGTAACCTAAAAATTCTTTAAAAACAGAGTACCAGAAAACCTGAAGGATCCAAAGCACCCAAACCTAAGGGATCCAAAGCCCCTAACTCTACTCTAGTCATCACTTCCAAATGTACTATATCAGTAAACCCCCTTCAACTACCTGTGGTTGCTGTTGAAAGCCTTCCTTTAACTGATATTGATTATAAAATTGTTGATCCTTTTGTTGAATTCAATTTGTTAGATATACACAACTGGTGTTATGAAAAGTATCTATACAAAGATGAAATTCTTATTTTGGAAACACATTTACCCAAGTATATAGTTCCCTTAACCCACCCAGGTCAAGAAGTCATAAAACTGTGTCAAAAATATTATGAACCAGATCAAAGGGCTGTAGTAAATGCTGATAAATATATACTTTTCACTATTACATCCCAGTCTATTGATCAAATGCTACAATTTCAACCTGATCCCCAAGTAGTCCCCTTGTCTATAAAGGCCTTAACTCAGCTATACCTTGGCCTAAATTTCCCGATAAGGTTCATGATCTTTCAAAATTTTATGCCTTCTCATGTTGATATTCCAAATATAAATCCTCCATACCCCACAGCTAATTTTTCTGAAGGTTCTAGACATATTATCTTTTTTCTCTCTTTCATCCTTGGATATTTTATAGATGAGCATACTGATGAATCTATTCTTGGTTTCTTATCCACCGTGTCTCCTGGTCAACCTCCATTAGTCATTTTTTATTATGTTGGTTTCATAGCAAATTCCATCCACTACCAGTTGACTAAAATACCTACAGGGAGTATTTAGATATATTTCTTATCTTTTTCATTTGTTCCTATTCTTTCAAGCAGACAAATTTCCAGTCACTTTGCAAAAAATGGATATAGAGGGAAAACCTCTATCAATTATTTTTTGGACTTCATTGCTGAGAAAATAATTTAATGATTTCACTTATTCAGAGTTTTCAGAGCTATTTTTGCATCCAGCAATGACCATATTAAATAAATCAGAGCAGCCAAGGATCAGTGAAGAAATGAAAATAATTTTACAACTTTCAGAGCAGAACAAGGTTGGAGATTGGTACCTCTATGAAAAACACACTGAATTAAGGATTTTTGGGTCAAACTTGTTACCCTAAAAGTTGCCCAAGCATGTGTGTATGAGAATTTTTGCATTAGAATATCTTAGACAGATTCTCAATTCAAATTCAATTAACTTTATGGCAGCCAAGAAAAAGACCCAATTTAAGTTAAAAAATCAAATTGGTTCATTTATCTACAACCACAGAGACACTGAAAAGGAAGTGACAAAGATGTTATCAGAATTCTGATTTGAAGAGAGTTTTCCGTGGAATTATGATCCACAAGGGATCTTAAGCCAGCTAAGACTGAAATGTAAATTAACACCCTTTATCCATGAGTCAAATCCTGAAATAGAAAAAATTGCCAATCAAGTTGAATCGATTGAAAATACCTTGACAGAGGTAGCAAGCCAAAAAGATACAACACAAGCATTGGAAGTTGCCAAGCAGCTATAAACATTAAGTAAAAGAGTCAGGGAAGAAGGAGCATAGACAACATAGACAACAACTGAGACTAAATTTAAAATAATCTATAACAAAAGGCCCAAGCTCAGTTCAGTTGATAAGGAGAAAGTAACAATTAATATTGATGAGACAAATGCTCAAATGACCAATGATGATATAGAAACAGCCATAATCAATGAAACACTTGTGGAAATTTAAAAGGAAAAACCAGTAAATTAGGATGACACATAGATGATTGAGAAACAACACAGCATGGAAGCCTCTTCCTCATAGCCAGCTGAGGAAAAGGACTTAGACATCAAAGAGAAGTACAAGCAAGTTAAGCAGAAAAATGAAGAAATAAAGACATAAATATACTCTCAATTCTTGAAACAGAAGCTGGGAAATCAGAATAGATTATTATCAGCATTTGATTATTCAAGCAATAAAATGATGATGTCATTTTTATAGCCTACTACCTCAGTACCAAAAATAGTATCAGATTATAAAAAGGTTGATCTTGAGGTAGACACAGAAAAAATCCATAAGTTGGACCAGACTGAGTTCCATAGGTAGAGCTCTGAAATGTTATATTCTACAGTGGAAACTAAGGCAATGAGTGCTAATAAACTCCAAAATACCATCCTCAACATGCAAGATCAGATGAAGATGGAAAAAGCTTCACTATAAAGTTAAAGAGTATCAATAGGAAATAGTATCAGCGAAGGCAAGTAGATTGCAAAATAATATCTAGTAGCCAGCAAGCAGGGCACATAGGCAGCCAATAGCTCCTTGTCATCAAAACAGTTCTATTTATTTTGGGTAAAAGAGGACAGTTTGTCGATTTGTTAACCAACTGTCCCTTTTAGTATGTAATGATATTTTATTTTTCCTAAGTTAATTCCTAATAGTCTTCTAGGTTATTTGTAATACATTTTGTATAGATACTTCAACTTCAGAAGTATTAAGTGTGGAATAAAATTGTTGAAGGTTATTATAGACATATTGTTGACTTGAAGGCTGTTTGTTTCGACTTTGAGTAGCAGACTGGATCACCTATTTGACATCGTACTTCAGGATCCCTATGATAAGAAATCTGGAGTGAAGTACTCTCTAAACTTGTCATTTGTAATCTTTCTTTGTTTCATGCATACATCTATGTTTTAATTCTAATTCTGAATGTATAACTAGGAGTATTACTACAGGACATGTTAATAGCACCTTGTTTTTAACTAGTTGTCCTTTCTTTGTTTTCTTCTGATTTCTAGTGTAAGGAATTCTTAGTTACTCCCTCTCTCGTTTGACCTCTATCTTCTACTTCCATTTTCCGGATCAAAGGATCCTTAAGTGCCCTTTATCTTGATCATACCATCTCAAAAAACATTTTCCCCAAGATCTTCAAGGGTTATCTACCTTGCCCTGCAGACATTTGACCTTTTAGGCCTTGATTCCAATTCTACTAGCTTGATTTAGACTCCATCGCCCAATGGACAAGTAAATTTCCCTCTATTCACCACTTCCAGTGATTTTTTCCCACCAAAACAATCAATCAAAACCAAAACTGCCCATTCATAACTAGCCTAACATTTGTAAATCAAACAAAGATAAATCTTAAAGAGAGAGCCCTCTCTAAACCATAGGAAGGCTAGATCCTAGAGTTTGAAGTAGGTTTGTGGTTACCTATAGAGTTCTTTGAATTAAATCCAAAATCCCACAACTTAAGAATTTACTAGAGTGATAACACACCCAAAAAAACTTAAAAAAATATTTTTTCCAAAAAGAATTTTACACCTAGTAAATATTCGCACCTTGAAAGAAAAATAATTCGGACCCTCACACCTTCGCAATTTTCAGACCCTCGCACCTTCGCAATTTTCGCTGCTTTAGAATTGTGTGTGGAATTAATCTTTCGAACGAGAGTATTTATATACAACTCTCACCCAAAATACTGCATCGACTTTGGATTAACATTTAATAAACCCTCATCGGAGAGATTAAAAAACTCTTAGACGAGAATTGGCCATGGCTAGACTCTCGGCTGAGAGTTGTCTTTGGTAAACTCTCAGGCGCAAACTCTCGGCCGAGAGTTTTTTAAACTTTCGGCCAAGAGTTTAGCCTTGCGGTTAAATGTAACCCATGGTTGTTTAAACTCTCAGTCAAGAATTTTAAATTTCTCCGTTGAGAGTTTAATAAATATCACTCCCGAGAATTTATATCAGCCGAGAGTTTTTGATCAATGAAAAACCCAGAAAATTCTGCAGTTTTCAAGAACCTGCGACTTTGGAGGGGCGGAACAACTACAAAAACAAAATTTTATATTTCGGACCAGGTACCATTAGATTCATCTCTGAATCCAGTTTTTGATGATGTAATATTTGTGGAGTTTCATTAAAAATTTCAATTTCTTATTAGTTTTATACTAAACTGTGTCACTGTGGAATTTCATTGTTCTGAAAATTACATTGAATGAAAATTCAATAACTTTAAAATGGCAACACCAAAAAAATCAGAAAAATCATATTGGAATTCCTCTCTCCGCCTTCTTCAAAAGGGTACTCTCATTTTTCTTATTGAAGATCACATTGAAAAGAAAATCTAGGGCTCATAAAATGTACTGAAACATCACCATTTTTTTGTCTTCGTCCATTTCAAAAAATAATAAAAAATAGTGATTTAATCTAAAAATTACTGAAAAATAGTTAGTGCACTAGTGCAATATATGTAGATTATGATGATATGGTTTATTTTCAAAAAATGAATAACCTTCCCTAAAAAACATTAGGGTTCAAAAAGTGACTATTTATGTTTTCCTAAAAATTTCAAGTATATGCAATTACTAAACAACAAATTTACCCCTTTATATGTCAATATTTTTTTTTTTTAATTATGAGTATGGAGGTAAGAAAATTCTCTACAAATCTTGTTTTTATGTCAAAGCATAATTTGCATTAAAATTATGAGTTTAGTGGAGTTTAAGTTGAAAAAAGATAGAAAATTACAATTTTCAACATCAAAAAAGGGCAAAAAGTGTTTCCCAACTTCGCATTTTCACCCAAAAACCATTAAATAATTATGCATAAAGAAGCCAAAGAGGAGAGCAACCACCAATCCTATTGTCCAAATAGTCAGTACCTTATCTGACTTATTATCAGGAATGGAAACACCTGTAAAATATGAAGACTCAGGAAATCCTATAGTGACAATCCAAATCCATGGGCAATTGTTTCCAAATGCCTTAGTTGATTTGGGAGCAGCAATCAATATTCTAACAACCACCACCTGTCAAAAACTTGGCATTACATCACTAGAACCAACAACAACCTTATTGGAATTGGCTGACCGATCGGTAGTCAAACCAGAAGGTACATTACAAGATGTAATGGTATCTGTAGATTCCTGGGAATACCCTGCTGATTTCCTGGTTATTAATCCAAAGAAATGGCTAGAAGGACATTCATTGATCTTAGGTAGACCTTGGTTGGCAACTGTCGATGCTTATATTGGATGTTGACAAGGAAATCTGACAATAACAAGGGGAAACTATGTCAATAATTTAGCCCTATATCCCCCAGCGCAGCCAAGTCTATTAATAATAATAAAAATAAAAATAAACCTGCATCATATCTAATGGAAAATATGAGATCAGCTCTAACTATAGAAAAGGCTCTTGATTTTAAAGATCAAACAGAGGATGATATCATTAATAGTTTCATTAATAAACCACAAACCAGATCTCATTTACAATGTCACATGATCAAGGCAACATTTGATAATAAAGAATAAGAAGATCCTTTCAAAGATATTCCTCATCAAGTAATACCTACTACTTCTATGTCTAATAGCAAGATTGTAGAAATTGAGCCCGGAAAAACTCTAAACATTAACAAAAATCTCACTGCTGAACAAGAAGAGAAATTGGTCCAATTACTACGAAAATACAAAGCAGCCTTTGCATGGGATTACCCCGATATGAAAGGAATTGACCCTCAATTGTGTACACACCACATCTATATCGAAAAATATGCAAGACCCATTCGCCAACCCCAAAGAAGGCTAAACCCTCACCTTAAAGACATTGTGAAAGCTGAATTACAAAAGCTATTGGATGTTAATTTCATCTACCTAATATCTGATAGCAAGTGGATCTCTCCATTAGTAGTGGTACCAAAAAAGAACGGAAACTGGAGAATATGTGTAGACTACCGTGAAATTATTAAGGCAACACAGAAATACCACTTTCCCCTTCCTTTCATTGACTAGGTATTAGACACATTAGCAGGAAAGAAATTATTTTCTTTCCTTGATGGCTTCAGTGGGTACAATCAAATCTAGATTGCCCCTGAAGACCAGGACAAAACTACTTTTACCTGTCCATGGGGGACATTTGCCTACCGAGTCTTACCTTTTGGCCTATGCAATGCCCCTACTACATTTCAAAGGGCCATTCTCAGCATCTTTGCAGACTTAATAAATGAAGGTTTTGAAGTATATATGGACGATTTCACACCTTATGGGGATGATTTTGAACTTGCATTGGAAAACCTAGAAAAGGTATTGCAAAGATGTATTGACACTAGGCTTTGTTTAAGCCATGAAAAGTGTCTTATGATGATGACCGAAGGAGTTATCTTAGGGAATTATATTTCAGCAGCTGGAATTCAAGTGGACCCATCTAAAATTCAAATAATCTTGTTAATTCCCACACCCACCACACAAAAAGAGGTACATAGCTTTCTTGGATTTTTTGGTTACTATAGAAGATTTATAGAACATTATTCTTGAATAGCTGTACCTTTATATGCGCTGACTGGAAATGTTGATTTCATTTGGACACATAAATGTGACAATGCCTTTAATGATCTGAAAAATCTTGTTTCAACAGCCCCAGTGCTAAGGGGCCCAAATTAGAATTTTCCATTCCAAATTTCATCCAATGCCTTAGACACAGCAATTGGAGCAATACTCGGGCAGGAGGAAGACAAGAAGCCATATGCAATCTATTACATTAGCAAAAATTTGTCCCCTGCTGAATTAAATTATACTGTGACTGAGAAATAATTTTTAGCTGTAGTTCATGCTATAAATAAGTTTAGACATTATATAACTGGGTATCCTATAGTGCTATCTACTGATCACTCTGCCATTAAATTTTTAGCAAATAAACCTGTTACAAATGGAAGAGTGAAAAGATAGTTGATTTTACTGCAAGAATTCGATATCACAATCAAAGATCAACCTGGGAAAGAGAACCCTATAACTGACTTTCTATCAAGAATGCCAAAGCCAACAGATACAGAAGCAATTGAAGACCACTTTCCAGATGAACATCTCTTCGTTGTTACTATCAGAACACCGTGGTATGCTGATATAGAAAACTATTTGGCAATAGGTAAATTACCTAAACATCTATCCCTTAATGAACGAAAACAGATAATATAGCGTACTACCCGATTCTCTTGGATTGGGGGCTATCTATTTCACACAGGGGGAGATATGCAAATAATAATATGTGTCCAGGAGGATGAAGTATTTGATATTTTGAAAGCATGCCATGATGGCCAATGTGGCGGACATTTTGCAGATTGTAGAACTACCCATAAGGTTTTACGAACATGCTATTACTGGCCTACCATCTTTAAGGATGCCAAAAAATTCGTGCAGGCCTGTGATAGATGCCAAAGGGCAGGTCGCCCTAGGCAGTCTGATGAAATGCCTTTGAACCCTCAACTAGTGATTGAACCATTTGAACGCTGCGCACTTGATTTTGTTGGCCCTATTAGTCCTCCCTCAAACCAAAAAACATACATCCTAGTTGCAACCGAATATGTCACTAAGTGGGTCCAAGCAGAGGCACTTTCAAAAGCTATAGAGGACTCTGTAGCAAAGTTTCTTTTCCAAATCTTTGTGCGCTATGGTCTCCCAAGGGACATAATCACAGATGGAGGACCACAATTTGTAGGTAATAAATTAGCTGAAACACTGCAAAACTACCACATTCAGCACAAGATTACAACTCCATATCACCCACGGGTCAATGGCCAGGTAGAGAGCACGAACAAAGTAATTGAATCTATATTAATGAAAACCATTGCCTCACACAGACGAGATTGGGCCTACAGATTGCCAAAATCATTGTGGGCATATCGAACAACATGGAGACCTACTACAAGATATTCACCATATCAATTGGTATTTGGAAAAGAACCCATTTTTCCTATATAATTTGAAATCCAAACATTAAGAACAACTCAAAAGGTGGGTCTAGATCTAAATGAAGCCCAGGCTAAAAGACTACAGCAAATTAATGAATTAGATGAAGTTAGGCTCTCTGCTCTTCAGCACACAGCATTAATCCAGCAATAGAGAGCCAAATGGCATGACACCCATATCAAAGAAAAGATCTTCCATGAAGGAGACTGGGCACTCCTTTATGATTCTAGGTTTTAGGATTTCCCAGGGAAACTCCAGACACGATGGCTTGGACCCTATGAAATACAAAAAGTGCATGATAATGGCACTATTACATTAGCTACCATTGACGGATCTGGACATTCCTTTGAGGTAAACGATCATCTAGTACGATTGTATCATAAATCACTTACTCAGGAATCCTTTTACCACTAGTTATGAGAAGATTCTTCCATGGAAATTCTCGCTGAAGGGGAGAAATCCTCCTCGCCACTAGTTTGTTAAATCATTCCTTTTTTTAAAAATTTGTACATAAAGCATTCTTCATTTTCTTGATTGTTGTTTTAGGAAATTCGTTTTTTAAAATTTTTGTTTATATCATTTCTTTATTTCTTTATCGTTTGTTTCATGAAATTCTGTTTCTTTAAATAAATAAAAAAGAGAGAGAGAAAAAATCTCTGTTTATTTCGTTTGTTTTGAGTTTTGTTGTTCCTTTCCAAAGAAACAACACTTTTGTTGTTCCTTTTGAAAAGAAGAACAGTTTCGCAGAGTGCTTTTGTTGTTCCTTTCTAAAGGAACAACACTTCCGCAGAGTGTTTTTGTTGTTCCTTTCAAAACGAACAACAGTTCCGCAGATTGTTTTTGTTGTTCCTTTTAAAGGAACAACACCTTTTTGAGTGGATTGTTTTTTGTTTTAAGCAAGAATTTTGAGAATTTTTTATCACTCTTCTAAAGGAAAATATATCATTTATATACAATCATACAAATTAAAGCTTTCTGTAATAAGAAAATCAAAATAAATCGTCATTTTTAAGGAAATTGTCCAGTAATGATAAGAAAAAGGGAAAAGGGGCATGATCAATAACATAATTTTACTACTTTATTACCATTGAATTAATCTGATCGATTCTCTTTATCATGACTGGTTCTCTCCCATATGCTATAACTTTCTTTGATATTTATTTATGGAATAGGAATAAGGGCATATTCTTTTCTATTGAGATGTTCAGACTTCTTCCACCATCCCTACTCTTAAGGAGTGTTGAGCCATCCTTTATGAATAACTAAGGAAAAGTGTTATATGAAAAAGAAAAATATTTACATATTTTATTAATAATTTTATGATTTTGCAGTTGGAGGATAGGGGGTCTCATCAAGAGCCAGCCTACCGTGATCATAAGGAAGGAAGTGAAGTGGCGTTCCCACCATGGCCACCAAACCAGGGATATGGTCCAACAGACAATTTAAAAAAATCAAGAAGTCTTTGGAACAGGAGGTCTCATCATGAGCCGGCCTGCCCACCTTTCACTTCTTTCCGGTGAATGGAATTGTGGTTTATCTGGTCACCAAGCCAACATAATGGCCTCCGTCATGATATTCAACAAAAATCACTTCCTTATTATAAATACAGGATAATGGTTCCATGGGTAAGAGAGCAACTCTGTCAAGGTTATGGACACCTGTGGGCAGCAGAGCTCTGCTGATGGTATTGGAGTCACATTCATACACATCAATAGTTATATTTAACCCTTTTCCTATATCTCTATTTAAATATCAAATGAAAGTATGAATCCTTTACCTTTACTTCCGAACCTATTATACATGAATTTCATTACAAATCGATCATATTAGTTTGAAATGGTAAATAATGCAATTGTACTTATGTTTATCTTATGCTCTCCCTTCTCCTCATATTTGAATCATTGCAAAACTATTTTCTATCCATTACCGATTCATCACACTCATTGATTTCAGTAATTTCTATAATTTGATTGAATGTATCATAATTACACCTGCTTTTTACTGTTGGACTACTGTTGTGCCACACTTTCCTCTCTCAATTGACGGTCGAGGACGACCTATCATCCATTAGGGGGGGCGCGGATGTCTGCATGCAGATCAAATCCCGAGATTTCTTTACCTGTATGTGAACCAAATCCCTGCATTTTAGGAAATAACAAATTTTCAACGACATTATTCCAATTCACCGTGTTGTGTTGTTCCATTGCGATTACTGTGTTTTGAGAAAAACTAACAGAGTGCAGAGACGATGGGAGGACAGCCAATTCGTAGTGATCCACAGGTCCTGATCGTTTCTGATGCTGCACGAGCAATTTTAGAAAGAATGGGGTGGATTACATATTTCATGAGGATGCAACAACCCCATGAAGCAGTGGCCACCGAATTTTTACAGAACTTTCAAGAAGGATCCTCCATGGTTAGAGGAAGACATATAGCTGTATCCAACAAGCAGAAGTGTCTGGCATCCCAGCAAAAGGGACTATTTCGACTCAGAAAAATATTAGGATTCGAGAAGCCATGAAGATTTTTCAAGATGACGGACAGACATTAGTTGTCAAAGGCAAAGGAGTTCAGCCAGCATCATTAGGATAACCATGGACGGAGTTGGCCAAGATTGTGCAGGCTTATATAACGTGCGACAGAAGAAAATATGCGGTAAGACCTCACCACCTTAAGCTACTGGCTGTATTAAAATAGAAATGCACCATTAATTTTCCTGCATTTTTTAATTCTTTGTTTCATGATATCGCTCGTGGTATAAGAAAATCTCAACATGCAGATATGGTGGTCAGCTACCATTGTCTAATTTGATTAATAGTGAGTCGTAGTCTCACCCAGCAACAAACCAGTTGGGAAGAGTTGATATTCTCCATTGACGGAGGGTTAGCTTTAGCTGCTCCAAAACAGAAGAGGATGGCTAGCTCAATAGCTGAGCCATATACTCATAGGAAGTCCCTCCATTCAAAACGAACTAGGAGGATGGTGGAAGGACTTCCGGGCAACAGTAGCCAGCCCCTGAAATTGTACAACTCATAGGATGAACAACCTCCATAATTTAATGGAGTAATCCCTCGTACTGATGAAGAAGAGGAATTGGAAGGAGAAATTTTCTACTCGGATGAAGAAGAAATAAGTCGCCATACCGGTAGTGAAAAACAATACAGTGCAGAGGAAGGAAATAATGAGGAAGAAGAAATCGAAGGAAATACTGAGGAAGAAGAAATTGAAGGAGAAATTCGGTATTCATATGAGGAGGAAGGAAGATATCATACCTATGAGGAGAACGAAGAAAATCATAGCAGGGATAAGGAAGGAACAGAGCCTCCCGAAAATGCTATCGTAAGCCGTTTACAGGAAGACCAATTGGCCCAGATTTTGGCCAATATGAGTGATTATGCACAGCCTCATAGCCCTTTGGACCTTAATATTGATATTAATCAACTAACAGAGTACTCTTCTATCGATAAAGAAATAGTTGGAGAAATGTTGAATGAAACAGCAAACCCTAGAGAAGCTAGGGTTGCTTCTCCTGAGAGGCGTGAACAGGAGAAAGAGAACACCGAAGCAATATCTCAACTTGGAAGCCCCCAGGAGATTGCAGATTCAACTGAGAATATGATTCCCAAAGAATTTAGCCAAGGGCATATGAATGTGGAATAATAACCCCAATAAGAAGGTCAAGAAGAGAATTTAACTGAAGGCGTGGCTGATATAGATCAAAACCCTGTTGAGCAAATAGGTTCAGATAAAGGAGTGGCTGTTCCATTAAGAAAGAAGAGGAAAACAACTGATATTGAGAAGCTTTGCAGGGAACGAATAAAGCTTCATAAACTCGTAGAACAGCTCAGGTAAACCATTAGGGTTCTGAGAATGAAACAAATGCCTAAGTGAGCCCCGAAGAGAAGAAGCATAGCTACTAAGAGAATTTTGAAAAAGAGAAAGGTGACCGCTAAGAGGAACCCCCAAGTTGCAGAAGAAGCCATGCCTGAGCCTAATTATGAGGATATAAAGCAGCAAATGGATGTTCGACCCAAAGCTATTCCAGAGGGACCTGTTTTAAGTGAAAACGTGCAATCTAGTAGTCAACACACTTTTAGTGATCCGACACTGGCCAGACTCCAAGAAGAGTTGGCACAGGCCCGAATAGAAAGGCAGAGATTGGAGGAAGACACTGTCCCAAGAAATAGATATCAAGAATTGCAGCAACAAATGAGAATTATTCATGAAGCAGAAGCTGAAGCTCATGAAAAATGTTGGAAAGCAGAAGAAAAGGTTGATAAGGTAATGAGCCAACTAAAACTAGCCTACAATCGAATGGACACTCTCTTCTCATTGTATACTTATGTCTTAGCCTGTAGATGCCCCGCCAAAAAATATGCTTTGTTTTTAATAGAAAGATATTTACAACTAAAGATCAAGGTAGTTAGGGAAGGGAAATCCATAGAGCTAAAAACCATAGACGACTTTGTATATGCTACAAACTTTATGGGATCAAAGTACAGCGCCTTTTGTGTGAATTCTACTTGCATAATCTAATACTTGAAAATGACTGTGCATCAAACCCTAGCCCTTTTGCTGGAGATGCTCAATTTCAGGCATTCATTTCCTTTGTTGTAAACCAATTAAAATGGCTTAAAGCCTATAACGCCTTTCAAAGGTAGGAAAATGAATTAGATCTATGGGTCAGGAGTGAACCTCAGAACCCACTTCAATTTTGGGCTAGGCAGAAAATATTGATGACTAAGGAAGGCGTTACCCAAGCCTTGGGGCCTGTCCACAAATAAATTATTTTGAATGGAACAGATTATTTCTCATCCATTAGAAACCAAGCTTATACAGCAGCTAAGGTCCGGTGGAGAACCTCCAATCAGAATGTGAAAAATAGGGACCATTTAATTATAGAAACTTTGGGCTAGCTGCAGACCGCTTGATTTCCTATATTCATCTCGTTTTAAAAGAAGGACCATTCTGGTTAGGATGTAGGTTCCGCAGCCCTATTGCATAGTACCTACTTCGGACTACAAAGATATTTACGAACTCCCTGAAGGACAGACATAACATGTTTTTGAGGAATTAGTTGCACTACATGGTTTTAGACCTGTCAATGAAAAACCTTATCCGGCTTATTCTTTTACTGCTCTTCATGTGAACTATATTTTTCACGAGGACATGAAAAAGATTGAGCAGGGGGGTATGTTGGGTAGAGAAAAAGGTATGAAATTACTATGTATCTTCTCATTCTTTTATCATAGACATACTCCTTTTTGCCTTGGAAAGGTAATTTATAGTAAGAATTATAAAAGAATTAGAAAGGTTTATGTTTATTGTAAAAATATGAATAAAGGTTACTTTTTGTTGACAAAACAGGAATTCGATGAAGTGAACAGCTGTACCAAAGGTGGGGCTGAAATTAATGTAATTGTTGCTCCATCAGCATTGAACCATATCTAGCCAAAGGCAAGGAGATCCAAATGAATTGCCAAGAAAAGGCAGGGGCCAGCTCGGCCTCGGTCAAAGTAAACAAGATGATAACTAAACAAAGAGAAGCGAATCCCTCAGGATCCTTTGATCCTGAGGGATCGCTGTTCAAACTCATCTTATTTCTTGACTTGTTCGTCGAGATTTGATATAAAAATCAATGTCCTTTAGTGACAGTTAGAGAGTGAGTTGGTCGAAAAGCTTTACACTAAACATTTGAGAGAACCTTCTCTATAATGCTTTATGTTTATTTAATATAAGACATGCATTTCATTTCATCTTCTAAGTTTTGAATTAGACCAACAGTATTTCACTGGCGCTAAGGGCCCAGCTCTAGTGGAATCACTTCGTTGTTTGTATTTTTAATCCTTGCTTATTTTTGTGTGAAGTGTGTTTAATGTTTATTTCAATTACAGAATTGATTTATCATTGTTAGATCAAATAAAGATTCATTGCTATTTCATCCTTTACAAGAAGCATATTTGTTGTTCGGTTATCTTGTTATCATTATAAAGCTTTGATGTTCTGTATCTGATTCGAGTTGTTGTTCCATTAATTTATGATTTGTTATAATTGATTGTTGCGTAGTAATTGGCTGTCGACACGATTGAAGTGTGGAGATCTAGTTGTTTGATTGCGTTAGAGTTGTAATTGCTGTTCATTTCATATTGCTGTTCCATTTATGTTCATTGTTTATTCATAGCTCCCGATTAGCAAATAGATGAGTTATAGTTACATGTTGTTGTTCCTTTCCAGATTTTGTTCCTTTTAGTTATTTTCATTAGCACGAAGATTGAGTTTGTTTTCATTTCGATTGCTTTAAAGATCACCAACTGTAGAGGACACTGGTTATTGCTTCCAAGTTCCCAGATTGGTTATCTTGCATCGATTTCTAAGGGGAGTTATTGCTACTGTATCCTTGATCGATGTTTTGCAGATTGGTTTAATTGATGTTTTTCCATTCATGTCACTGTAATTAGATTTCTTTATAAGCATTTGTTACTTTTGCATTTAACATTCTGTACTACATCTTCATAGCATTACTCTTAGATAATTGCAGTCTCAGATAGAGTACACTCTCGAAATAAAAATTCGCTCCCAGATTGATGATTAATGTACAATAAAGAACTAAGTTTAGTAAGTAAGTATGTAAGCTAAAAATTCCGAACTAAGTGTGTAAACGTCCAATAAGCCTAGTGGAGTTTTTCTTATCAATGAAAAAAACCCTTGCCCTCAGAAGTGCAGCGATAGAATGGGTGCCCGCTAACGGATGAATCATATTGGCTGCTCTTAAAATCCAAGTAGGTAAGATACCCAGAATGGGTATATCAGTTAAACCTCTCTAGACAAGCTATAAGTTTGATTGAATGAATGAGATAGTAGGTGCATTTCCTCCCTCTGATTGTCAATTCAATAAGCTTGTTGATTAAGCTATGATAATGCTCATATTCGATCTAACTTGATTAGGATATTTTTTTCTTTTAAATTTGGACAATAAGAAATATATCATAAAAAAATGATTTGATACATGTATTGATGCCTAGATCCACGGTAACTATCATCATCATCGTCATCATCTTATTTTATCAATCATTTAATATATATAAACTAAATTAGTAAAATAGAATATCAAAATAATAAATCACTTAATAACCACTTAAAATATAATTTAAAAATCCTTGGACCACATAGTCGAAAACTTATAAGCATAGGAGGCTTAGAAATATTTATGAAAAAGAGGTTAGGATATATTAATGGCACAATTTCTCCTATGCAACCCTAAGTGAAAAACCTTTGAAAATATAAGTTAAAATTTTAGGTGAGGAAACTTGGGAATAATGAGAAATGTTGCAAAACTATGTAAGTTAATACTTTTACATTGTTGATCTAAGTGCTCATTTATATATGCTTTATAAATCAAATTATTTTTTTCTTTATTTTTATAGTTTTTATACTTTAATATTATTTTATAGGTTGTAATCCTAAAATATATTTAAACCATTTTTGGGCTATGGTATCCTAGTAAGTGGGTTGTCTCTTGTTATAACCCATTGGGAGGTGTCTAAAAGAGTCAATTATTTTTCCATCCAAGTCCTAGTTTGAATTTTATATCGAGTTTAATATCATTTCATGGATGCATTCAAGGACAAATTGTGAATGTTTTCTATGGGTATAAATATAAAAAAATTATAACCAAAATACTATAAATATAATTTCAAGACACAAATGAGATTCTACAAAGAAAATAATGTGGATTTTTTAAGGCCCTATGAAGACTTTCATAAATAAAAAAATCATTAATGAAAATGATGCATAATAAATCTAAAGAATGCCTACAATTGAAACAACTATGCATCATTTCTCTTTAGGGATATATTCTTTTCTTATTTGGATTGTAAAAGATATTTTTTATTCTTCATTTACATTTTAACATCCATTATCTGATTCACAAATTTATCAAGGAGTAACTAAATAAATATGTGCAAAACCATGTATGTATGACTTTCCATCAACAGTTGTATAGTAGTAATTATGAATTCTATTTTCCATATAGATAGTTTGTGGGATAAAAGTTAAAATTAGTGTACAATGCTATTTTAAAACCTCATTTTTTCCTAAGAGGTCAACAAAAGATTCCTATTTATGCATTTTTCTTGGGATGTTATATTTTTTCATATGACGGTTATGAATTAATGAAATATTATATAGATGGAATAGTTTTTATTCTAATGTGAATACTTTGTAACCAACAAATCATAATATACTTGTTGGGTCATAAAAAGGTATCTTTTGAACACCTAATTAGCCTTTTGCATATATAGGAATGTCTTGGATAGCTTGGAGGAGAGGGATTTTTAAACAAAATTTTTTTAATTCTCCCAAAAGATCAAAATTAGGTTGTTATAATGGATGAGGTATAATTAATCATTCTGGGAATGGTGGAGAGGAAGTTGTTACTTGTTGTTGACTTTGTTTTTTATTTTTTTGTTGATATTTTTGTTGAACTTCCTTCTCATTTTGTAATGTTCGTTCTACAGGTAACGGATCTTCAATATGAGAATCATTGTTTCTCTCTGTTTCTACTATGTGCCCAGACCTTAATTGAAGATCATTGCACTCCTTCAGTTCAGTTTCTAATTCTAGGGGTTCCATTATTTGGACAGACTGAACTGGCCTATTGTTTGGGTTTGGGTTGGGCTGGGCTGGGAGTTGTGGTCTTAAGTTGGTCTGGGAGTTTGTATAGGGAGCTGGCAGTGTAAGTTGAGAGAGAGGAATTGATCCAACTGGCTGATTTCTAGGTTTTTTCCAGTTTGACTACCAAGCTTGACTCTGGGAAGTAGAGGGGGACCATTGTGTAGGATAGTTATTTTGCCAAAATGGTGGGCAAAAAGGAAAGCTAGGCCAATTATTTTGGCTTGTTTGATTTGGCCAAGATGTGCGAGGAAATGGCTATTGTGACCAATTGGGGAAAGGTGGTTAATTTTGCCACATCCCACTATATTGTTGAGCATTATATTGAGGAGTTTGAAAAGAAAAATGATCATCTTGCATACGTGATTTTCGCGGCTGCCATTGTCGGCGCTAATTAAGCAGACATACCACTTCTGATTCTGCCTCCTTATAAACTGATTTTAGGCCAGGAAGCGAAGAACATCCCTCTGTAGGGTGATATTTTTTGCAAATGGCGCAGACTTTAATCACATCCAACGGGCATTCTTTGTGGTTGTGTTTCTTCCTACATCTGGGACAAAATATTGCCAAATTTTTCTCTGCTTCTACTTGTTTCTATTTAGCTTGCATAATATCGAACTGCGTTGTTAGAGTCCCAAGTATGTATGTCTTAAAGTCTTCTAGCAGATTTCCAATCTCTGCACGAGTCACACCTTCATTAGAGGTTTTATTTTCTCTTGTAATCATATCACGTTCTGTTGATTTTAGCCTTGTATTGCCCCTCGAACTCCTGATACACAAATCAATGATGTTAGGATAACTTTCCTGATATATATCACCTTTTCCCATAATATTCGATGTTTCAACCCATTGATCTTTCATTCCCCTAATTAATATGGTTTTCAAAACATTATCAGGTAAGGGTAAAGATGCATAAGGGGATCTCTGAAGATTATATTGAAACAGTTCCACATATTCTTCCAAGGTTTCATTTGGTTTTGTTGTCATTTGGAATATTTCATCTTTTAATTCCCGAGATCTGCAATAATCTTGATACTTCTTTGAAAATACAGCTTTCATCTGATCCCAATCAGTTATGACACCCCCACCTAATCCCATAAACCATCGTAAGGCTGCCCCTTTTAATGTTGAAGGAAATAGTTTTAATTTTTGGGGATCGGTGGTATAATCATATCCCCTGCATAGCACATCAAATTCAAACAAAAACGTGTCTGGATCCTCTGATGTTAGGCCATGAAATGTGGGAATATGTTGAAGGGGAATAGCTTTCATAGGTGCATTGACTGCAGTATCTACTATAGGATATTGTAGCGTAGAGGTTTGTTGGGGTGTCTGCTGGTTCTGATTTTGGTTCTGGGCCATTTGATCGAAGATATGCCAATATCCCTCTATGATTTATAAGGAATTTCTAGGTTGACAAGCAGGGGCAGGAATGGCTTTGACAACACTCCCTTTGTCTGGAATAATAAGTATTCCCTGTTGACCTACTGTTTGAGGTGATTCAGGGCCTTGGTTCTGAGTAAGTTGAACAAAACTTCCCTTATCTGGGATGCTTATTCTTTGGGCGACTTTAATAAGAGATTTTGGGTCTTTGGTTTCTCCCATTTCCTCTTCTCCTTCTCGGATATTGCTAGAGTTCCCTTCTTGAGGGAAACTTATGGAAGGATTCTCAATTTCTTGGGAATCTTGCTCAATTCCCTCTGTTTGACTATGTATCTTAGAAAAGGCTTCAGATGGTGATTCTGTAGCCTGAAGGGAACTAGTAGGCTATCTAGAAATAGATTTTCTAAATCCTACTAATGACTGAGATTCGGTTTTCTTAAGGATTTCGTCAAGAAAAGTTGTTCACCCAAGGGTCACCGGTCCCTTAGGTTTTTCAGTTTTAGGAGGAATTTTTTTTTCCTTAGTTGGTCTATTCATTCAAGAAAACAAACCTTCATTCCTTCCTAAAGAAATAAGCTTACCTACTTCTGCTGTGAAGCGGGCTACAAGCAAGTGTGTTTCTTGCACAGTGCGTAGGTTCTTACATTCCGTCTTTAATACCCAATTCTTCGCAAGCAGAAGAAAATCAACTGTGCATCACTCCTTTGAAATGGCATACACTCTCCCCGGCAACGGCGCCAAAATGTTGGGTCATAAAAATGTATCTTTTGAACACCTAATTAACCTACATTAATCATCAATCCGGGAGCGATTTTTTATTTCAAGAGTGTACTCTGTCTGAGGCTGCAATTATCTAAGAGTAATGCTATGAAGATGTAGTACAGAATGTTAAATGCAAAATAAACAAATGCTTGTAAATAAATCTAATTACAGTGACATGAATGGAAAAACCTCAATTAAAACAATTTGCAAAACATTGATTAGGGATACCGTAGCAATAACTCCTTCCCTTAGAAATCGATGCAAGATAACCAATCTGGGAACTTGGAAGCAATAACCAGTGTCCTCTACAATTGGTGATCTTTAAAGAAATTGAAATGAAAACAAACTCAATCTTCGTGCTAATGAAAATAACTAAAAGCAACAAAATCTGGAAAGGAATAGTAGCATGTAACTATAACTCATCTATTTTCTAATCGGGAGCTATGAATAAACAATGAACAGAAATGGAGCAACAATATGAAATGAACAGTAATTACAACTCTAACGCAATCAAACAACTAGATCTCCACACTTCAATCCTGTCGACAAACAATTACTACGCAACAATAAATTATAACAGATCATAAATTAATGGAACAACAATCGAATTAGATACAGAACAACAAAGCTTTATAATGATAACAAGATAACTAAACAGCAAATATGCTTCTTGTAAAGGATGAAATAGCAATGAATCTGTATTTGATATAACAACGATAAATCAATTATGTAATTGAAATAAACATTAAACACACTTCACACAACAGTAAGCAAGGATTAAAAATACAAACAACGAAGTGATTCCACCAGAGCCGGGCCCTTAGCACCAGTGAAATACTGCTGGGCTAATTCAGAACTTAGAGGATGAAACAAAACACATGTCTTATATTAAATAAACATAAAGCATTACAGAGGAGGTTCTTTCAAAGCTAAGAGTAATAAAACATTATATTACAGAGGAAATGTTTAAATGTAAAGCTTTTTGACCAACTCACTCTCTGACTGTCACTAAAGGACATTGCTTTTTATATCAAATCTCGATGGACAAGTCAAGGAATAAGATGAGTTTGAACAGCAATCCCTCAAGATTGAAGGATCCTGAGGGATTCGCTTCTCTTTGTTTAGTTATAATCTTGTTTACTCTGACTGAGGCTAAGTTGTCCCCTACCTTTTCTTGGCAATTCGTTCAGATCTCCTTGCCTTTGGCTGGATATGGTTCAACGCTAATGGAGTAGCAGTTACATTAATTTCAGCCCCGCCTTTAGTACAGTTGTTCACTTCGTTGAATTCCTATTTTGTCAACAAAAAGTAACCTTTAGCCATATTTTTACAATAAACATAAACCTTTCCAATTCTATTATAATTCTTATAATAAATTACCTTTCCAAGGCAAAAAGGAGTATGTCTATGGTAAAAGAATGAGAAGATACATAGTAATTTCATACTTTTTTCTCTACCCAACAATACTCACATGTTAATGTTAAAACTGAAATAAGAAAAGAAAAGGTTAAAAGAAATAAAGTTTTAAAAAATATAATTTGTGAAGTGCATCTTTGGAAATGAAAAAGGATTTCCAAAGATTAGGAGAGTTAAAAAAGGGTTAAAAAACTTGTAAAAAATCAAAAATAAAAAAAAATTGGTTTTATTTTGAAGTTACATGTGATCCTATAGGCTTGAGATTTAGCTCGAGGATTTGTGACCTAGTGTATCTAATTCGTCAAATTTAGTCGAGGTTCGTACCTCGACCACACCATCCAAAAGAGATAACTCGATTTTTTGCATGTCTCCCCCGCCTAGGAAAATACACAACCACCCCCCTTGAGGTTTCACCCTGGGTCTCCTTTCTAATGAGGATCATCCTCAACTATTTTTACTAGTGGTACTTGACAATAAAAATAACATTAAAAGGTGAATAAAAGATAAAAATTAAAATAAAAAATAAAAAACGAAAAAATAGATTAAATAATAAAAACACTAATTAATAAATATATATAATAAAATATTTTTTATGAACAAGAAGGTTTAGTGATTAATATAATTAATAATGGGTCCTCTGCATGTATGGTAGCATGAGAACATCGAAGTGATGCTACAAATGGTGGTAACTCCACCACTTCATGTAGGTTAGCATGAGAACATTGAAGTGATGTTGCTAATGGTGGTAACTCCACCACTCCAGTTGAGATGTGCGAGTAATACAAGATTTCAATGTCTATAACTTTCCTCTTACAATGAATTCATTACAACACTTCCAGTCCATAGGAGGGTCATAACACTCCCTTATTACGTAATTATAAGGTATCAAGGTATTCAAGGTAGAGTCATACTCAGGAAACTAAGATAGCCACCATAAACGATAATGACATCTGAAAGGATTTGGTGTGGCATGAGGTAAATCAATTAGATATCCCATGTGCTCTTCATGATAATGATGTATGGTGTTTTCAAATGTGGGTGAATTATGGAGGGTATTTGGGACAATATCCTTATTTCACCTCCGAATTTCGCCACTACTTAGTGGATTTTATGGTTTGGTTTTCAATAAATTTCTATAGTTCTAGTTTACATTTGACCTTTAGGCTCAATGTCTCAGATATTGGCCCATGCGAGAAAATATCCTCTCAAGGAAAGCCTCCGCCACACTTCACTAATGCACTCATTCCACCTCATCAGGTCTATATAGTGACGTGTAATCAATAGAGAAAAAATTTCATGGTTAGTGGGGTCTTTAGAAGAAAGTCCAAATTTTGGGAGAAATGATGCATTTCATCATGGTCCTTCATTGTAGTAGAACTAAGGAACCAAGCATCATTTCTTGATACATTTATACTAGCTCATAGAAATCTTCATGGCCCAAGAATTCATGTATCAAGAAAAGGAATGATAAGAAATGTGTGAATTGTAACCACTTCTTGACCACCTTTGTTTCATGGCTAGTTATGAGTCATGAAGGTAAAATATTAGTGGAAGAACCAATATCTTCCAAGAATTTCTCCATGGTGCTTCATTTTTCATTGGAGGAGAAAATTCACATTTCTCCACTTCAATGTTTTAATTTCATGTTATTTTATTTGATATGAAATATACTACTATAAATTACAATAGTCAATAAACCTGTGGATATTTTAGGCCTATTTTCCTTCATGGTAGGCTCTCAGGAGCTATGTGAATTACGCTTCTATATTTGTCATGGTTTGGTCTAGCCATTGTTCATTCTAGAACTAGATTTCCTTCGTAGGTAGGTCTCTGTCTAGATCTACACGTATAATCACTTTCTTTTATGGTTTATTTTTAGTCTCTTTTTCTAGGAATGCTAGACTATTTTTGGAAAATCAACTAATATGAGTAGAAAATGATCACTATGCACTTTGTAATAATGTTACAAAGCAATAGAAAAATTGCTAACAATATATATATATATATATAATGAGTTTCCAATATTAATTAAGTTAAATCGTAAATGCCTAAATAATGGCAAGGCTAAAATCATTCAATTACAAATACTTTGTTTGAAAAATACATGAACTAAAGATCTCATAACTCATATCACTAGAATCCACATTGCAATAATTTCAAAAATCCTATTTAAGTATTGAATTCCCATTTGAACCTTTAAGTTAAATAAATTATAATTTAGGTTTTTGTTTTGTTATTATGAATTATAAAAGGAATTAATATATGAGTTAAACATGCATGCATTCTGAAAACATGCAGAAATATTAATAACCATGGAGATTCATAACTTGAAAATAGATTTTCTTGCAATAACATGGTCCAATACCATGGCTTTTCATACCCCATGCACAATATAACACTTGTTGATGTGACATTTTCTTACTATTAAAAAAAAAAAAACATAACTTTTAGAAAAAAATTAAGCCTTGGTTGTAAATACTACTATGAATATTTTTGCATATTTCATATTTCATGGAGGTTGAATCTCTAACATCCACCTAATAACTATTTATAATTAAACTAAAATTATTGAAAACCTATTACACTCCTATCAACATAATTATGTTTTGTGAAAGGGCTGAAAACATTGTCATAATTTTCTTGATTATAATTCTTTATGTTAGTGGTTGGAATATCATTATATATTATTTTCAAAAGGTGAAGGTTCAAATGGAAATTCAATACTTAAATAGGATGTTTCAAATTACTGCAATGGGGATTCTAGTGATATGAGTTATGAGATCTTTAGTTCATGTATTTTTCAAACAAAGTATTTGTAACTAAAAAATTTTAGTCTTGGAATTATTTAGGCATTTAGGATTTAACTTAACTAATATTTGAAACTCATAAAAAATTATATATATATTTTGTTAGCGATTTTTCTATTGCTTTGTAATATTGTGCATAGTGATAATTTTCTAATCCTATTAGTTGATTTTCCAAAAATGGTCTATCATTCCTAACAAAAGATACTAAAAATAAACCATAGAAGAAAGAGATTATACATGTATATATAGATAGACACCTACCTACGAAGGAAATATAGTTCTAGAAAGAACAATCCTTAGACCAAACCATGAAAAATATAAAATAAAAATTCGCATAGCTCCTGAGAGCCTACCATGAAGGAAAATAGGGCTAAAATATCCTTAGGTTTATTGACTATTGTAATTTAGACTAATGGATTTCATATCAAAGAAAATAACACAAAATTCAGACGTTGAAGTGGAGCAATGTGAATTTTCTCCTCCAATGAAAAATGAAGCACCATGGAGAAATTCTTGGAAGATATTGGTGCTTCCACTAATATTTTACCTCCATGCTTCATAACTAGCCATGAAACAACGGTGGTCAAGATGTGGTTATAATTCTAAGTAATCTCTAGGAATTCAAACATTTCTTATCCTTCCTTTTCTTCTGACATGAATTCTTGGGCCATGAAGATTTATATGAGCTAGTATAAATATATCAAACAATGATGCTTGGTTTCCTTAGTTCTACTACAATGAAGGACCATGACGAAAGACATCATTTCTCCCATAATACCATTTCTCCCATTTGTATGTATAGTCGTGGACAAAATCCGTAATGCATCCCTAAATGGCTCCAAGAAGCTTGCTGCAAATCACCATTAAATTAAAACTATAACTTGGATAGGAAAATATTTTATCCCATTAAATACTTGGTAATGGATCACAAGTAGGAGCGAAACCCTCCTAGGATTACATAGGCTAGAAAATGAATTATTCTAGAAACTTTAGATCTAGAGTTATTTTAGTAATACTAATTCAAATTTTTCATAAGTGGGTGAATTTTTCAAAGAAATGTCTCAAGTTATTGTGAGTAGTGTGCTCACATAGGCATTGGAAAAACATAGTTTCCAATGGTTATGGGACTCATTCATACTATTCAGTTTGGTGTTTATCTCCTTATAAAATATTCATAGTACGTCCTTGAATCACTTAAGGAAGAGAGCTACAACTCGCCATTGAATTAAACTCAAGAATTGGGTGGTAAAACCATAAAATTAATTAGACTCTAGCATCGATTTACAACTAGTGGAACTCCCTACCTAGGATTTATAGAACTAGTTTTCTATTCCAAAATGACCAATGTAAATTTTGCAAAAGGAAATATATTTTGTAAAATTTTGTCTCAAGAGATTATGGGTAGTGTCATAACATGTGGTCTAGAAAAACACACGTTCCAATTCTTATAGAACTCATTTTTTCTACTCGATTTGTTTTTTATACCCCTATACCAAACTCACCATATGTCAATGAATAGATTTCAGGATAAAGATATGACTGACCACCAAATTCTAACAAAAATATTAAATGCGTGAACGGTTAATTCCATTGGAATCATTGTACTAAGTTAAAACTAGTCACACCACCTTCGTAGCACTCCATAGGTAAAAATTTATTAATTTGAGAATATTAAAATCTAAGGTTCCTCTTAGTAAAGGCTAATGAAAATTTTACACAAGGGATTTATTTTTTGCAAAAACAGACATAAGTGATTTTTGTTAGTGTGTGCACTTGTGCCTTGGCCAAACAGATGTGTTTTATCTTATCGAAATATGTTTTCTCTGTATTTTGTTTATATAATACCATACAAGATTCACAATATGTATGTTAATGGCTATAGTAAGGAAGTCACAAATTTCCATAAAATTAAAACTGGAACTTAGATGGAAAAATCATATATAATGTTGGACTCCTAGCATTAGGCTACACTCAGGGAAAAACCCCTCCTATGTAACACCCCCAATTTGTGTGTTGAATTTTTAAAAGTAAGACATTTGAACTTTAATCCTAAGGGGGTGGACCCCAAGGGATGAGTATGGTGTGAATGTATTTGCATATTTTATTTGAGGAAATAAATAAAATGATTGTGCATGTTGACCAAAAAGAGAATTAGAGATCACTTGCCAAATCCATGAGGATGGATAAGGCAAAAAATCCCCAAAAATCTTTCAAAAATCCTTGAAAGAAATTAATTTAGATTTGAGGAGGAATCTAAATTTCCCCAATGAAGAGGAGTAGTTGGAAGAGGTGAGAAAAAGATGGAAAAGCTGAGGAAAAGCTTAAAGCAGCTTTAAAGAATCCCAAAATGGGAAGCCTAGGCTAAACAGGAAAGAAATCATCCTGTTATTCTGGACGCAGAATTAGAAACATGCTTTGGGGAAATATGAGCTTAAATAAGCTTCTCCTAGGCAGATCAGAGGTTGATCTATTCTAGGAGGTGATCTCTGCTCGGGGGTGAATCCTGGGAGATAAAGAGGATTCTAAGGTTGGGAGGCTGGTCATTTGCAGATTCTGGTATGTTTTGAAAATTCTTGTTACTCTATTTTATGATGGTATGAATTAGCTACATATAAAAATTCAAGAAAAATTGCATGATTGATTTTAGTACTACATTTAACAGCGTCCATCCTAAGGCTAACACCTTCCAGATTCTGTTTAGTTGTAGACCAGAACTCCATAGAGTAGAAACTCCAGAAACTCTAAACCAAGATCGGTTTAAATCTGAAGTTACTTAGCCTCTACAGATGATTAAATGTTATTTTGTTCCCTGTAGATATCAAGGTGATAGCTTATACTTATGTGTATGCTGGAAAAATATAGTAGTAGAATTGAGACCTCATGGTGCGAATCCAGAATGAATGAAGTGAAAACATTAGAGTATGACATTTGAAATTTATGCTATGAGAAAGAACATTTCTAGTCTATAGGGGTTTTATAACCTTCACACGTCTATATGGTTAAATTTCTAGATTTACTCCTCATCCTTGAAACAAGTGTAATGGCCAAAGACTTAAATTAAAAATTAGACCTTTAATCAAGTACTACCGAATACATACCTGTACATATCCAGAGAAAAATCAAACAAAAGAGCCATGAATTAAAATAATGACAATGCATGTGGGTGTATATGCATTAAAAGTAAAGAGTGAGAGCGGTGAGTTAAATTAATGACTCACTAATAGTCAACAATTGCATCAGAATATTCCGTGAGAACATGTATATAGAAATAGGAATCGAGAACTTAAAACAAAATAGGTCATTTAACACCGAATAACAATGAGGTATACCTATATAGTAGTAACATTTAAACCATAAGGAATGTCCACGGCTCAAAGTATTATTGAGTATATACATGCAAAACGACCCCAAAACAAAAGAAAAATAAGCGCCGCGAGCTCGTGCAACAATATGTGTTAATAACATAGTACAAATGAGCAGTGGATGTAAATACTATAGAGCCGAACCATACAACGATACGAAGTAAATGAGGAGTCAACTATGAGATTCCATGATGGTTACTTTCATTTCTTTGTATGGGACTCGCGCTCACAGCGCTTGAGTCCTTTTCAAACTTGATACGTAAAAGACTGCTGTATAATAAAACGATGATGTGTGTGTACATAAACGAAAAACGAATAGGACGATGTATCTATATATATTTTAAAACCTGCATTATTAAACATACACGGAAAGACGAGCTATGATTTCTTTTGCTCCTATACTTCTACCATTATTGTAGCACAAACATGAATGAACTGGGAGCGCGGAATTAAGTTATTTCACTCCTGTGCGTACAGCTTGGGTCGCAACTTCCAAACCCCTGTGGTAAATCGAATTCCTATTTAAACCCACTTCCGAGGGTCGAATAAACCAGAAAGACAGAGAATACGACTAGGTGAATGTGAATGAAGTACCCAGCTATTTGTATGGTTAAAATGAAGTTAATGGATAAATATCCCTACCAATAAAACATAGATATAAACCGAAAATCTACATGCGGCCCTAATCAGCGAGCCATAAACCAGGTGGATACTGTTGTAGTTAGCAGATGAACAAAAACAAAAACAAAAATATACAGAGGGGTGGATTAGTTATCCCCTGCAGCATATGAACGCTGAGGCTGGGCAGAGGATTAGTAAAACCACGTGGATAAACAAGACATCGAACTCCGGACAGAGTGGTAGATTAATCCTTAGCGTTTACATGCATATAAAAGGATGAAATGATGTTTCATGATTGAATGGAAATTGACACAACCTAACCAGGGAACGAAGAGAATTGGTGAGGAAATAAAATTAGGAAAATGGCCAAGTAATCTGGCGCGAGGTCATTTCACCTGTACTCGGCAAGTAGTCATGTGACTAGCAGAGAAATGAGCTAGGATGGTAAACCCTCCTACAGCAGACTCTCAGTCAACATAATCGTAGCCGCTCTTCCAGTCACCATTTGACGAATCGGTGAACCAGAAACCTGTACACCAGAAAAATCAAAATAAGAAGTTAAAGCTAGCTATGAAAGCCTGAAAAAAAAAAAAAAAAGGAATCATACGCCGTGTCATACAGAGATCGAAGCAATGGTCGATAAAATTGATTTAAAATGCAAGGAATAGTGTAGTATAAAATGGAGAGAGAGAGATCTTTACCACGAAGAAGATATGCAGGTAAGAAACGACCTTCCAATAAACCCTTAGAAGGTTCTGAGATGGAAATCGCACTCTGTAAATCAGAAAACTGATACCTGAAACAAACCAACAACCTGAAACCCCATAAAGCTGAAGGAAAGAACAACCGTCTACACCAAGGGCGAACCGAAGCCTAATGACTCCGGAGGCAAAGAAGGGTTAATAATAAGAATGAGAACCCTAGAAATCAATCGCCAAACGTACGGGCGAGTAGGGTGGCACTGTCACCCCGCAGCCAGCGTCTTACGAAATCCCAAGAATGATTTTGAGAAGCAAACCGAGCTGTAGCAAGTATACCCGACTGTAAAGTTAATAATATTTAAACTTGTGTCGACGTACCTGACCCTCAGAAATTCTGAGAACTCATAAGTGCATCGCCACCGAAATGATATTTTCTATTTCCTCCTACAGCTGGCGATGAGCCAAGGTTTCTTGCTCTGGAGGTGTAGTACCGATTTGAAAACGAGCAGTCTCGGTCCAGAGCCAAAAGCCGGTTAATGTGGAATCCGGAAACCTGTGGCGAAAGAGGGCGAGACGCGTGCAGACAACCTAGCTCCAAAGACGGATCGCAGTTGTACCCAGTCCTTCCTCGTCCTGCACGCAACCCTGTCACAATAAGAAAACCGGCATTTACAAGTAAACTTGACCAGATCAATATCAATTGCTGTAAAAACACGAAATCAAGTAGTACAAATTCGACGGGTTAGGGTTTGCGTAAAGGAGTGGTCATCGGATACCCGACGCCGTCAGACGTAACCACAGTAAATAGCAACCGTAATGGCAACAGTCGTGATCGTATATGCGTGGATGGACTACGCGATACCTATTTACGTGGTGAGAAAATGTAAATAACGCATTTGATATACATAGATAGAACAACCTTTCTTTGACCGTGACTTAAGGTTATTGATATTGATATCCATATAATTATCGTTATCTAAATGTCACAAGTGGGTTATTAGTTCGATAATTATGAGAGTTGTGGAAGATTATATATATATATATATATATATATATATATATATATATATATATATATATATATATATATATATATAAGTGTTAACGTTATATATATATATAATCTATTAAAATTATATTTATGTGTATGCAAGGTATCAAAATTGGTGAAAGAAGAGCCAAGTTCCAATAAATTATATAAAAGGGTTGGACATGTATATGATATATATATAAATATAGATGCGATATATAGATATATGTTCCTTGAGTTAATATTGCCAAAGAATATGTATGCAAGATATGTTATACAAAATATTTTGAACCCATATATTTTATATATACCTATAAGTACTATACATATGCTCCTTAAAGTAAAAGTGCCAAAGACTATATATGCAAGTAGCATATGTGATAGATATATCTATATAATGACCTCTACATATATATATATATATGTGTGTATTAAGGATGTTAGCTCTATATATATGTGGATACATAGATATATGGGTGTAGTATATAGGGAATTCCAAAAATATATGAGTTGAATGTATAAAGTGTTAGGAGAGGTTAGTGAAAGGTAAGTATATCCATATAGCCTATGGTTATATTATTGAAAAAAAAAAATTTCTATCAAGTGCTAGAGGGAATTATATCAAAAGGGAAGTAAGGTTAGAATTCTGAATTCATTATTTCAATGATTATGGGAATAGAGGGGAAACCCCAGTGAATTCGGAAAAAAAAAAAAAATTTCCTTAAACTGGAGTTGTTACATCCTAGGATTCTATATTCTAGAAAATTATTTATTTGAGGATATTGAAAGAAAGGTTTTGTTTATTAAATACAAATTCAAGTGTTACACAAGGGGGTGGAAAAGGTAAGGTAGTAATTTTAATAAATTTTTCATTGCTTACTCTAATTATCTTATTTTAAAAATGGAATTTCTTATGGATAAACATTCCTATGTATAGGATCATCTAGGTTTTGAGGACTAGACATGGGATGGAGGGGGTTAGGGAGAGAGGAGTAAATAGAGAGAGAGGAAGGGTTGATGGGAGACAAGAGTGCAGAGAGTGGGGAGAAAAGTAATTTCAAAAAAGAGTGCATGGATTCGAGAATGCATGGAGTCCTTCCATGTTCAATCACATGTGAAAATTGAGAGGAAGGAAGGTAGGTGGATGTTAGTCTCAGAAACATCAATATGTTTTTATTAGGAATGCATGAACACTTATACCAATAATTAGCATATGTTTTTCAATGCTAAGTTTGTGTTTATGGAAGTAGATCTTCAATGCTAGATTTGATTCAACACACATTCTAGAACAAGATCCCAAATTATGATGGTTGGTTTTAGGATCATTTCAATTGCACACTATTACTTGTTTAACTATATTGGATTATTTTGGTTTTCAAGGGCAATGATGGAAGTGGTGTAAAGAAACAAAAATAGGGTGAAAATCACAATTATGGGTGAAGATATCATGGAAAAAATAATTGGTAAAAAATTATGACCACAAACTTGGAAAGATAGTGCTTAAAAGGAATTATAGGGCATAATGAAAAAAATTCATTTCGAAAAAGGTAAGGTGCTAGTCATAAAAATTATTCCATTCATTAATTTAATTATGTTCTTTTTTTGAGGAAATTTCTTATGGATAAGAATTATTATGTCTATGATAACCTGGTCTTAGAGGAGCACTAGTAGTGGCGGGTGGGGGGGAATAATGAAGAGAGAGATAAGAGTTATTAGACATAAGTGGGTGTAGAGATACTGGAGAAGTAATTTCACAAATTCTTTGACATTACACAATTTATATGGTATTTCCAAGGGCATCCACATGTGAAAAGGTAGATGGAGAAAGGTAGGTAGACACTAGGAAGCATATATAACAGTATCCAAATTAAGATAATTGTACGTTGAAGTTTTGAATGTTGCACACACTCAACTAACTACATGGGTAGTTTCTATTGTATTTTTCCATGTTATTTTCTTAAAAAGGTCATGGAACATTACATTTAATATTGAAAATTATTAAATTTTAAAATTTCCATCCTTCAATGAAGGTCTAGTAATATCAAGTTAAGGAGGACAAATTTTCAAAATATCAGACTATTTCAATAGTGTGAAAAGAGTTGTTGAGATTTTTACTCTCTTGTACTTATTGTATTAATCACTTTAGAAAATTATTTATGTTAGGAAATTATTTATAGGAAAGGTTGGGTTAGATATATTTTGAGTTTGATGAAGTGTGTGAGAGGAGTGTGCAATATGTGAGGAACATTGTGCAAAACATTTGAAGGAGTTTGCAAAAGTAGCAAAAGGTAGTAGATGTGTGTTCAAGTCCACATCTTATGTAAACAGAAAGGAGATAGAGTAAGTAATGATTGAAGATCATTGAGTGTATTTTTTCTACTATTGCATGCATCAGAATGTTGTTTTTATGCATAATTTATTCTTGGAAAAAATATTATATTGCAAATAGAACTTACATGTGTTTTTGAGTTGTGAACTTATCCTTGGAGTTTTTTCTGAAAAATGGATGAAAGGATGTATTTGATAGTTTGAGGAGATTGATGCCTTTCTTAAGTAGTGGATGAAAAATAAAGGGGTAGCTTCTCCTTCCTGGTGGTGGTCATCGAAATGATATTTAAGGAGTGGTAGATCCATCCAATGGTGGTTGAGTGAGACTTATTGGGTGTGGTTTCTTCTAGCAGGTAGTGACTTGCGACATCATGTGAGTATATAATTCCTAGCTCATGGTGGCTAGGACTATTGTTCAAAGGGGTATCATCTCCTAGATTGTGGGGGCCAACTAAAAAAGTAATGATTTGATTTATTAATGAGAAGAGAATGAGAATAAATATAACAGCAACATGTGGCTTTTGTCCCTGCGGGGTTTCTACCTAAACTCATTGGTGTCCCATGTATTTATTATTTTTGTGTGGTTTTGTGTTGTGTTTTGATGTTTTACCTCTCCACGGGTGCTATAGATGATAAATTTTAGATTAAATAATTACCTAGAAAATAATTGTAAGAGATCCATCACTACTGATTCACCCCCCCCCCCCCTGCTTAGTATTTATCTACATTTCCAACTAGTGGTATTAGATTTGGTTCTATTTAGTGAAATTTAACTGCTCAAGGGTAGATCAGAGAACTATGATCAAGAATAGGAAGAATATGTCTCAGAAATTGAAGGGCAGAAAACAAGAAATAAAAATTTCAGATCAAGAAAATCTCCTCTTTTTTCTAGTCAATAAGGCTAATGACAACCATACAGGTATATCATGTAATACAATTTTCTTCAATTGTAGATTTCATGACCATTATACATATATATTCTCATTTCCTGGTACTAAAAGTGATGGTAAAATACTTGAGATTATTGATATGGAGGACGATAATAAATTTCTTGAAATTGATTCTCCAAGAACAAAGGTAGATGATTGTCTAATAGAGGAATTATGTTAAAAAAATTATGAAGGTGACAAGCAAATAAAAAAAATGTGGCCCTTGAAGCTGACATTAAAAGGATCACACATGAGAATAAATATTATCAAACACTATTACAATTTTTTTTATGAAAAAGAGTGTTTCTACAAAGAATAAATAATTAGTTAAAAAAATTTGTTTAAAGGAGCAAGCAAAGTCAAGGATGTATTGATAAATCATATTAAATAAAGAATCTATTATTGTGAAACTTTGGAAGCTTAGGTAGAATCCGCAAGAGAATAATTGGAATGGACTAGATCTAGCGCTTAAGAAAATCAAAAAACATTGGAGAAGCTAGTAGCAACATTAAAAAAGGAGAGTCATCTGCAAGAGTACGAACCAAGAAAGGAGAAAGAGAATGAGCCATGAAAGGTACATTCACCAAGAAAAAAAAATTCTCCCATTATGATAAAGTTAAAGTGTTTCAACTATCAAAAACTTGAAAATATATAATAAAATTGCAAAAGTAAAGAAATCAAGTCCACTCAACAAAAGAACAACAAATAGTGAAGAAACCACAAGAGAGCATCGAAGAAATATTTCCCTTATAATGAAGATAATATATCAAATGGTATAATAGTTCCTTTCATGGATATTGTTTCTTATGGAATGATTTTTTCCATAAGGATATTCACAGGAGGACCTCTGTGAAGAAGATGATATTCTAGTCTTATCCTTTGTTTGTTGGTCACATAAGGCATTATGTGTGTGACAACATTGGCCATAAGGACAAAGATTAAGAAATTCCCATGTTTTACAATCAATCAATTCAAAGAGAGAAGATCATGCAAGGGCATCCATGCAAGAAGAAATAAAGCGATGCACATGTCCAAGTTCGACCTATCAAAGTCTAGAGGAAAAATGAGTAGCAAGATACATCGACCAAAAGTTGAGGTTTGCATGGTCTCATGGGGAACATATGGCTGCATATTGAGTTGGGTGTAGAATACTGGAGGTATATCCATATCTAAGATATTGTATGAAGACAAATCTAAGTGTTAGGAAGGTGATGCATGAGCTCAGGGGGGGATACATAAGCTTTGAAGTATTGTTTTTTATTTCAAATTTTATCTTTATTTTGATTCATCATCAGCTACATCAGCCACATATATTTGTTGATATTTTTTGAGTATTTGTATGTTTATTATTATGATATTTTTTAGGACATGAAAATCATGCATTTGACCATGTGTGTATGGTAAGGGATATAATTTAGTAGAATTGTGATGTTTCTCCACATGTTTGTTTGAAGAAAATTTATATTGCATATTTTTAATGATTGATATATATGGTGAGAGCTTATGACGAGGTTGTGGGAGGTTGTTTTCATGTCATGATTTATATTAGTTTGGCTTGTTTAATATCATTCCTTTTGTTGCTAATTATATGCTACAATGATTTATGGTACTAATGGTGAATTTTCTCAGAGTTTTGTGCTCAAGATTTAGAGCATGAAAACTTCATACATAGATTTTCCGAGTGAAGGAATATCACACATTCAGGGGGAGCATTCATGCTTCTAATGGACTACCATATTGTTGCCATTATGTTTTCTCTTAAGGAGATAACCAAGCACTTATTTTCTCATATGCACTTGCTCTATATTGTTGAATAAGGATTTTTTGTTGTTGCCACATGATTACTCTAGTTCATATTTTTTTGTTAGGATGTGTTAGTATGCTTGCATGGGAAAGTTGGTATATTTCTAGTGCTCATATTTCTATATCACATTAATTTAATGTATTATCATGCATGTGATATTGTTATGGAGATCAGGTGATGTTGCATTGGAGTTAGCACATATGGAGTGTGCATATTTCTACTCATGGTATATATATATATCTCGATGTATGATGCATGCCACTATTGGGGAATTGGGAATTTATAAGATTTATTTGTGATGATATTATGAGTTAGAGAGAGTTGGATTAGAGAGTTGTTTGTGGTTTTTAGTATTGATATGTAGGGAGCTAGTCTAATGTGGCATGATTTTTTTAAGAGTATGTAATTGTTACCTATGATGTTTTGGTTTAAGATATTGACATGCATCTATTGCTTGGGATTTTGATCTCATTATATGAGTAGAAAGTGTGTTGGCCCTGATAGTGATAGTTCAAAACATATTATGATTTCATGAGTTGCTGGCGGTGCTTCATTGAAAAATATTATGCTTTTTTTGCTATTATATATATAATTTCGTTTACATTGCTTCTTTGATGTGTTATTTTTTGTTAGTGCTATAGTGTTGGTGCTATAGAAGTATGCTTGTATGTAGTTTAGTCTAATGATGATATAGCACTTTCATTAATGAGGAGGAGTTATATTATACTATCATTGTGTCATGATATTTGTATTGCTACTACAAGTTTAGAATAACATGTTGTTGATGTCCCTGCAGAATATAGAGGTTATCTTGTGCTCTTTCCATGACTTTTCTATAGAGAGATTATTGGTTTTGTTGATTAGTATTTGACATGTTTAGAATTATTTTTATTTGTTTCTATATTTGGTGGCTTGTGAGAACTTTATATGCTGTCAAGAGCCTTCGCTGACATCACATTTATGTTACTATTGATATTTCATATTATGGTTGAGGTGTTGAAAGTAGCTATCTATTATAATGTGCTATGTATTGTGATTTTATTGTTTCTACTGGACGTACATAGAGAACATATTACTTCCCATAAATGGCATGTACATGCATTATATCATTGAATTTCGAATGCAATGGAGAGAGAACTCTTGTGTGCATTTTAGTAGCACTTGTGATAGCCTTGCATGGGCATGTGGATGAGATTTCCTCACTCTTGTATCAGTCATGCATAGAGGGGAGCCATGGTGTTTCAAATTTATTTTAGTGGATCATTTTGTTTCATACATCTATGAACCCTAGAGTGCGAGATAAATCCCTATAAAATTGTTTCTTTTATCATTGGGTCATGTTGGTTATGTAGTAACTAGTGAAGCATGCTTTGAGAGATATTTATGAGAGTTGTTTATGCCATGAATGGGTTTTTTGGAATCATTGTTACAACCATGTATTATCAGGAAGCCATGTATCTCACTTCATATCATTTTTTCTTAATGTTTAATGGATTCTTTGATCCAGTTGATGTAGCCTATTTCATGAGGCTAGGAGGAATAGGAAGTGGCGAATGTTGATGAATAGGAGTATGGATGAGATATTTGTAGGAAAATTTTGGAATTTTTTGTTCAAAGGAGAACAGTTTTTAATTCATGAATGGGTAGTGTGTTCGATAGCTCAGGGGGAGTATGCTATTGTTGGAATTTTATGTTGTCAATATTATGTATTTTGTGTTGGAATTTCTATGAATTGCACTTCTCCATTGATTTGAAAGGGGGAGAGAGTGTGGAGAACATATTCAAAGGTCAGAGTTAGGAGGGATGATCATGTTTAATATGACATCAATGCCAAGGGAGGAGCATTGTTTTCCTTGTAATTACATCTTCTTCTATTTAATATTCAATAATATTGTTTAGTTATGAATCATTCCATGATATATTATATTATAAGTAAAATCACATTATATCATGATTTTTAAACAATAAAGAACGTTAAGAGGAATAGATTTCATCGCACGTATTTCTGATACCACATAAACTTTTAAAAGGTATGAAGCATGCTTTATTTCTCTGCAACATTAACATATGAAAGCATAATTATCTTTGTTATATGTTACCAATACAATTTCTTTTGTTTTTGATTCATGTAAATAAATGAAGTAATTTTGGTTTTCTCTATCTCATGTTCATCTTTTCTTTGCAACCGAATGTTCTCTATCTCATTGCAATCCGCTTTTATACCTACTAGAAGTCAACATTCAATGGTAATTCACTGTCGACCGCCACATTACATTAATTGGCACGTGACATATTTTTGGATGTTTATAAATTCAACCACCTTCACCTAATCATTCATCAAACTCTAGTAGTGTTGCGATACCACAAATTCATAACACATACTATTCATTTAGATTACAGATTCCAGGTGGCTAGGACTACTGTTCAAAGGGGTATCATCTCCTAGATTGTGGAGGCCAACTAAAAATGAAATGATTTGATATTAATGAGAAGAGAATGAGAATAAATAGTCCCATGTTTTTATTATTTTTGTGTGGTTTTGTGTTGTGTTTTGATGTTTTTACCTCTCCCCAGGTGCTATATATGATAAATTTTAAATTAAATAATTAATTACAAAATAATTGTAAGAGATCCATCACTACTAATTCACTCCCCCCCCCCCGAGCTCTGTGCTCAAGGGTAGATCACAGAACTATGACCAAGAATAGGAAGAATATGTCTCATAAATTGAAGGGTAGAAAATAAGAAATAAAAACTTTAGATTGAGAAAATCCCCTCTTTTTGCTAGTCAATGAGGCTAATGACAACCATGCAGGTATATCATGTAATATATTTTTCTTCAATTGTAGATTTCATGACCATTATACATATATATTCTCATTTCTTGGTACTAAAAGTGATGGTAAAATCATTGATATGGAGGATGATAATCAATTGCTTGAAATTGATTCTCGAAGAACAAAGGTAGATAATTGTCTGATAGAGGAATTATGTTAAGAAATTCATGAAGGTGACAAGAAAAGAAAAAAAAGGTGGCCCTTGAAGCTGAGATTAAAAGGATCACACACGAGAATAAATATTATCAAAAACTATTACAATTTTTTTATGAAAAAAGAGTAATTCTACAAATAATAAATAATTAGTTAAAAAAAATAGTTTAAAGGAGCAAGAAAAGTCAAGGATGTATTGATCAATCATCTGAAAGAAAGAATCTATTATTGTAAAAATTTGGAAGCTTAGGTAGAATCCGCAAGAGAAGAATTGGAATAGACTAGATCTAATGCTTAAGAAAATAAAAAAACATTGGAGAAGCTAGTAGCAAAATTAAAAAAGGAGAGTCATCTGAAAGAGTATGAACCAAGAAAGGAGAAACAGAATGAGCCATGAAAGGTACATTCACCAAGAATTTTTTTTTTCTCCCATTATGATAACGTTAAAGTGTTTCCACTGTCAAAAACTTGAACATATAGTACAAAATTGCAAAAGTAAAGAGATCAAGTTCACTCAACAAAAGAACTACAAATAGAGAAGATAACACAAGAGAGCATCGAAGAAATATTTCATTTATAATGAAGATAATGTATAGAATGGTATAATAGTTCCTTTCATGGCTATTATTTCTGATGGAATGATTTTTTCCATAAGGATATTCACAGGAAGACCTATGTGAAGAAGATGAGATTCTAGTCTTATCCTTTGTTTGTTGGTCACATAAGGCATTATGTGTGTGAAAACATTGGCCATAAGGACGAATATTAAAAAATTCCCATGTTTTGCAATCAATCAATTCAAAGAGAGAAGATCATGCAAGGGCATCCATGCAAGAAGAAATAAAGCGATGCACATGTCAAATTTTGACCCATCAAAGTCTGGAGGAAAAATGAGTAGTAAGAGACACCCACCAAAAGTTGAGGTTTGCATGGTCCCATGGGGAACATATGGCTGTATATTGAGTTTAGTGTAGACCACTGGAGGTATAGCCATATTTAAGATACTGTATTAACACAAACATAAGTGTCAGGAAGGTGATGCATGAGCTCAGGGGGTGATACATAAGCTTTGAAGTATTGTTTTTTATTTCAAATTTTATCCTTATCCCGATTTATCATCAGCTACATCAACCACATATATTTTTTGATATTTTTGGAGTATTTGTATTTTTATTATTATGATATTTTTGAGGACATGAAGATGATGAATTTCACCTTGTGTGTATGGTAAAGGATATAATTTATTAGAATTGTGATGTTCCTCCACATGTTTGTTTCAAGAAAATTTATATTGCATATTTTTTATGATTGATATATATGGTGAGAGCTTATGACGAGGTTTTGGGAGTTTGTTTTCATGTCATGATTTATATTAGTTTGGTTTGTTGAAGATAATTCCTCTTGTCGCAAATTATATGATACAATGATTTATGGTACTAATGGTGAATTTTGTCAAAGTTTTGTGATCAGGATTTAGATCATGAACTCTTCATACATGGATTTTTCAAGGAGTGAAGGGATATCACACATTCATGGACAGAATTCATGCTTATCATGAAATACCATATTGTTGCCATTATATTTTCTCTTAAGGAGATAACCAAGAACTTATTTTCTCATATGCACTTGCTCTATATTGTTGAATAAGGATATTTTGTTGCTCCCACATGATTACTCTAGTTCATATTTTTCGGTTAGGATGTGCTAGTATGCTTGCATGGGAAAGTTAGTATGTTTCTAGTGCTCATATTTCTATATCACATTAATTTCATGTTTTATCATCCATGTGATATTGTTATGGAGATCAAATGATGTTGCATTGGAGTTAGCACATCTCGAGTGTGCATATTTCTACTCATGGTATATATATATCTCGATGTATGATGCATGCCACTATTGGGAAATTGGGAATTTATATGATTTAGTTGTGATGATATTATTATTTAGAGAGAGTTGGATTAGAGAGTTGTTTGTGGTTTTTAGTATTGATATGAATTGAGCTAGTCTGATGTGGCATGATTTTTCTAAGAGCATGTAATTGTTACCTATGATTTTTTGGTTTAAGATTTTGACATGCATCTATTGCTTTGGATTTTGATATCATTATACGAGTAGAGAGTGTGTTGGCCCTGATAGTGAGAGTTCAAAATATATTATGAGTTCATGAGTTGTTGGCGGCGCTTCATTGAAAAATATTATGTTTTTGTTGCTATTATATATATAATTTCTTTTACATTGCTTCTTTGATGTGTTATTTTTTGTTACTAATATAAAGTTGGTGCTATAGAAGTATGCTTGTATGTAGTTTAGTCTAATGATGATATAGCACTTTCATTAATGAGGAGGAGTTATATTCTACTATCATTGTGTCATGACATTTGTGTTGTTACTACCAGTTTAGAATAGCATGTTGTTGATGTCCGTGCAGAATATAGTGGTTATCTTGTGCTCTTTCCATGAATTTTCTATAGAGAGATTATTGGTTTTGTTGATTGGTATTTGATATGTTTATAATTAGTTTTATTTGTTGCTATATTTGATGGCTTGTGAGACTTTTATATGCTGTCAAGAGCCTTCGTTGACATCACATTTATGTTACTGTTGATGTTTCATATTATGGTTGAGGTGTTGAAAGTAGCTATCTATTATAATGTGCTATGTATTGTGATTTTATTGTTGCTATTAGACATACATAGAGAACATATTACTTCCCATAAATGGCATGTACATGCATTATATTATTGAATTGCGAATGCAATGAAGAGAGAACTCTTGTGTGCATTTTAGTAGCACTTGTGATAGCCATGCATAGGCAGGTGGATGAGATTGTCTCACTCTTGTATCAGCCATGCATAGAGGGGAGCCATGGTGTTTGAAATGTATTGTAGAGGATCATTTTGTTTCATAAATCTATGAACCCTAGAGTGCGAGATAAATCCCTATAACATTGTTTCTTTTATCATTGGGTCATGTTGGTTATGTAGTAATTAGTCAAGCATGGTTTGAGAGATATTTATGAGAGTTTTTTATGTCGTGTATGCATTTTTTGGAATCATTGTTACAACCATGTATTATCATGAAGCCATGTATCTCACTTCATATCATTTTTTCTTGATGTTGAGTGGATTCTTTGATCCAGTTGATGTAGCCTCTTTCATGAGGCTAGGAGGAATAGGAAGCGACGAATGTTGATGAATAAGAGTATGGATGAGATATTTGTAGGAAAATATTGGCATTTTTTGTTCAAAGGAGAATAGTTTTTAATTCATGCAGGGGTAGTGTGTTTGGTAGCTCAGGGGGAGTATGCTATTGTTGGAATTTATAGTGTCAATATTATGTATTTTGTGTTGGAATTTCTATGAATTGCACTTCTCCGTTGATGTGAAAGGGGGAGAGAGTGTGGAGAACATATTCAAAGGTCAGCGTTGGGAGGGATGATCATGTTCAATTTGACATCAATGCCAAGTGGGGAGCATTGTTTTCCTTGTAATTACATCTTCTTCTATTTAATATTCAATAATATTCTTTAGTTATGAATCATTCCATGATATATTATATTATAAGTAAAATCACATTATATCATGATTTGTAAACAATAAAGAACGTTAAGAGGAATAGATTTCATCGCACGTATTTCTGACACCATATAAAAATTTAAAAGGTATGACACATGATTTATTTCTCTGCAACATTAACATATGAAAGCATAATTATCTTTGTTATATGTTACCAATACAATTTTTTTTTTTTTTGTGATTCATGTAAATAAATGAAGTAATTTGGGTTTTCTCTATCTCATGTTCGACTTTTCTTTGCAACCGACTATTATCTATCTCACTGCAAGTGAGATAGGCTCGTAATGACCTGTATATTTTGGTTACAATCTTAAGAGAGTGCAACATTGAAGATATGATGTGACACAATTTCCACACATATTAATTTTTTATATTCGATAATAATGAATATGATTAAATACATGATAATTTTAGTCAAATAAGGAATTAGTTCATGGTCAACGAAAAATTGATTTCCTTATATCCACACTATTTGAACTGACCCATTTAGTACTTTTGCATGTAACTTTCGAGTTCATAAATATATTTACAGTTTGGAAAAATGTGAAGGCTTTACCCTTAACCTTATTAGCTCAAGACTCTACTGTGCAAGATCTCTTCCTATTTCTAAATATATGTGAAGAAATCTTGGGGAATTTATTTATTCTTCAAATTATTCAATGTACATTACATTTAGCTTCTAGCTCACAGAGTGTTAAGCTGAAAAGTTTAAATCTTTTCAGTCACATTATCTATTTTTTTAATGAAATTTGTATGTTAATATTTATAATACTCGTGAGGATTTAAAATTTGAGTGATTTTGAAAACATGAATGGTAAAATAACACCTTTTTATTCATGATGAATTATCTAATAATTATTTTACATTATATAGACTTATATTTTATTAAAAAAATAAAATAAAATAATTATCACTATTTAAATTTTATCATAATAATGTAATGATAAGATGTTGATGTATATTTGTATTGTTTAAATTCAATTCCTTACCATATTCATTAAATTATAAATAAATATATTATTCAATCATATTTATCAAATTATAAAATTAAATATATTAATTGTGGAGAGACGAGGATCATGGGTGCCAGGGCCAAGTCCAATTTTATTGGCATAGATGGAGTCTCGACCACGCATTGGTTAGGCCACTATACAAAGAGAACATTAAGAGGAGAAGATTTCGATCAAGCCCAACCCCGAATTAGGTGGGACCGAGTCGGGGAGGGCTATTACCTCCACTATAATGATGACTCCAAACAAATAAATATAAATATTACTTCACTTGTAAGGATTTTAGCTAAAGAAAATACATTTACATTAGTCATGATTCTTGAAAATCAATACCACTCTTCACACTTCAATAAAGAAAATAAAACTATAATAGCCATATTTTTTGAACATACAAGATAAGTTTTGTGATATAAATAAAGTTATCCCTAAAATTTCAGACATAGTGAAAAATATTCTTCTATATGCATTGCACTCTTTGGTTGATGACCTCTTTAAAAGTTACAAACTTTAAGAATACTATTTCAATCCAAGAAACATTCACACCAATGGAAATACCTATTTCTATAGATTGGAATTATTCCTACTACACGCACTCACCAATCCAAATGAAAGACAGAGAGGAGTTGCAAGTAGCATCAAAAGTTTGCAAGTACTACTAGAATCATTTGTAATTTTAATACACCACAATAGTTTTTCTTTTGCTTATCCTTGTTTCCTAATTTGATGTGAAGTAGAGCAAATATCAAAGTGATCTAATTCTTTTTTTATTTGCTATAAAAAACAATCTATCCATTAAAATAATAACTAGAAGAAAATAGTGCGATGTTTTTGTCTATTTAAATCAAGAAAACAAAAACACAAATGTCATAGTTATTTTTACAAAAAAATTTGTTTTTCAATCTCATGTAAATAAACTTGTTTTATATATTTAAAAAAAAAATTATTAGTCTAAATTTAATTTTGTTTTTTAAAATAAACATGTTTTATATATTTTAAAAAAATATTTTTTACTAATTTAAATTTAATTTTGTTTTTAAAAAATATCTGAATTAGTGATAGTATTATTGATAATTAAAAATATATAATCGCTAAAGATATAGTAACAAATATTTAAATATTAAACCTATCAAATATGGATATGTATACACAATTGAGGATGTTGGAGATATGTAAGTTGAAATCGAATATTATACCTTTGAAAGTGAGAGAAAGACGCGAAAATAAGCTGAAATCAAATCATAGGTATGGATGTGTGATAGGGAAAACCAAGCATAAGACGTTGGAGAGATCACGTTGCAAAAATCAAGGGTCTACACAAACGCACAAATGAGGTTGAAGCGACCGATTGGAGGGACGACTTAATTGTGAAAAATTGGATTTATTTGTTGAACAGATTGCAAAAGAAGAGGTGTCAACATTCCCTAATGTTGAAGGTAACCAGTTAGTGACAAAGGTGGGTTTCAGTTGAGTTTCTTGAATTTCGTGGATCCGCATACATCTCTGTAACCATAAAAATGTGCCACCAACACTTCCACTCTACATGCAACTTATAAGTTGTCTATAAATTCACACGATCCATTTAGAAGAGCACGTCTTGCAAATCACACGATAACATAAATAAGATCCATCACACGATCAAATTTAGAAGAGCACGTCTTGCAAATCGATTTCCAAATTTCGAAGAAGAAGAAGTAATATTTTGATAATATTTCCAAATCGATTTAGTTTTTCCTTGAAGTCCAAGGAAGTCCAATTCACTGGGGATTTCAATAATAGCAATAATGTTAACATCCACGATTCTGATAATGGACGCCAAAGCTGCGAATGAAGGTTGCGCGCGTCGAGGATTACTTGGTTGGTCGGGAAACGCTAAGGCTGCATCAGGGTGCCACAGACCGGGGCACCCTAATGCATGTTTAATCTAACAACATCTGCCTCTTCGCATCTCACCATTTCATTCTCCCTGAAACAGAATACGAGTCATTGTTCTTTACATTCAGTCACTTTCTCCTCCTGTAGGTAGAGTCTCAATAAATATAAGTTCTTTACATGATATCTCTATTATCAAAATAAATAATGGAGTTCTTTTGGGTTGGTTTTATTCTTAAATATGATATCTCTATTATCAAAATAAATAATGGAGTTCTTTTGGGTTAGTTTTATTCTTAAATATTTATATGACATGATAGTAGTAGATGTAATTATGTTTTATATTTGAGGGGTGTTTATGTTATTTTAATTTAATTTTCATGTATACAGTTTTATTGAAAGTATGAATTAATTTTCAGTATTTTTTTCTGTTTTTCTATTAATTTTTTAATGTTTCATCTTTTAAAATTTATATTTAAATATTAAATTATTTAGAAACCTTAATATATTATGGAGCTCTATATAATTTAGTTATTAAGTAATTATAAACTATGAATAAAATGAATCACAATTACAATTTCTTTTAAATTTTTAAATCTTTCTATTTTATTACATTTTTTTCATTATTTTTATTTTTTTCATTATTTTTATTAGTAAAAAAATATTTAAAGAATTACTATATATAATTTTTATTATTTCTTAATTTTTTTTAAATAATCTTATTTTAAGAATTCTTACTTCATATTATGTGATGAGATATCATTGTTCCCCTCTATTTTACAATATTGGACATTAAAAACCTACAATATAAACCAAAATAGATATAAATATAAAAAATTAACACATTTCTTTTCTTTATTCATTCTCTCCTCATCTTTCAATATATTCAAAAAAATATAATACTATAAAACACTTCACATAGAAATAAATTTAATCAAAATGGTATAATTGTAGAGATTTGTTTTTATTTTCTTTTGAAAATAATTTTTAATTTAGATATCAATTAAATATGTTTTTATTTAATATTTTCTCCAATGAAATTGTTTTTTATAATTAAAAAATTATTTAATTAAAATAATCAAAAACTAAACTATAATTTTATTTTATGATTATAACTTATAAAATCATATTAAAGTATAAAAACTATAAAAATAAAGAAAACAATAAGTTGAGTTATAAAGTGTATATAAATGAGCACTTAGATTAACAATGCAAAAGAACTAACTAGACATAGTTTTGCAACATTTCTCATTATTCCCAAGTTTCCTCACCTAAAATCCTAACTTATAGTCTCAAAGTTGTTTTCACTTAGAGTTCCATAGGAGAAATTGTGCCATTAATATATTCTAGCCTCTTTTTCATAAATATTTGTGAGCCTCCTATGCTTAGAAGTTTTGGACTATGTGGTTCAAGGATTTTTAAATTATATTTTAAGTCGTTATTAAGTGATTTATTATTTTTGATATTCCATTTTATTAATTTACTTTATAATTAAATGATTGATAAAATAAGATGATGGCAATGATGGTTACCATCTATATAGGAATCAATACATGTAACAAAACATTTAGTTTATGATGTCTTTCTTATTGTCCAAATTTAAAAAAAAAAATTGTGAAAGTTAACTAAATTATAATTTCATTTTAGGTTTTGTTATTATGAATTATAAAAGGAATTAATATATGAGTTAAACATGTATGCATTTTGAAAACATGCAGAAATATTCTTAACCATGGAGATATATAACTTGCAAATAGATTTGCTTGCAATATCATGGGCTAATACCATGGTTTATCATACTCCATGGACAATATAACACTTGTTGATGTGACATTTTCTTAAATTAAAAAGAACAAAAACATAACTAACTTTTAGAAAAATATTAACCCTTGGTCTGTAAATACTACTATGAATATTTTGGCATATTTCATATTTCATGGAGGTTGAATTTCTAACATCCACCTAATAATTATTTATAATTAAACTAAAATTATGAAAAACAGATTACACTCCTATCAACATAATTATGTTTTGTGAAAGGCTTGATATCATTGTCATATTTTTCTTTACTGTAATGCTTTATGTTAGTGGTTGGTATACCATTATATATTATTTTCAAAGGGTGAAGGTTCAAATCGAAATTCAATACTTAAATAGGATTTTTCAAATTATTGCAATGTGGATTATAGCGATATGAGTTATGAGATCTTTAGTTCATGTATTTTTCAAACAAAGTATTTGTAATTGAAGGATTTTAGTTTTTCCATTATTTAGGCATTTAGGATATATATAGCAAGTATTCTATTGCTTTGTAACATTATTACAAAGTGCATAGTGATCATTTTCTACTCTTATTAGTTGATTTTCCATAAATGGTCTAGCATTCCTAGAAAAAGAGACTAAAAATAAACCATAGAAGAAATTGATATACATGTAGATCTAGACAGAGACCTACCTACAAAGGAAATCTAGTTCTAGAAAGAACAATGGCTATACCAAACCATGACAAATATAAAAGCAAAATTCACATAGCTCCTGAGAGCCTACCATGAAGGAAAATAGGCCTAAAATATCCACATGTTTATTGACTATTGTAATTTATAGTAGTATATTTCATATCAAATAAAATAACATGAAATTAAAACATTGACGTGGAGCAATATGAATTTTCTCCTCCAATGAAAAATGAAGCATCATGGAGAAATTCTTGGAAGATAATGGTGCTTCCACTAATATTTTACCTTCATGCTTCATAACTAGCCATGAAACAAAGGTGGTCAAGAAGTGGTTCTAATTCACACATTCCTTATCATTCCTTATCATTCCATTTCTTGATACATGAATTCTTGGGCCATGAAGATTTCTATGAGCTAGTATAAATGTATCAAACAATGATGCTTGGTTCCTTAGTTCTACTACAATGAAGGACCATGATGAAATGCATCATTTCTCCCAAAATTTGGACTTTCTTCAAAATACCCCATTAACCATGAAAATTTTTCTCTATTGATTACATGTCACGGTGGAACGAGTGCATTAGTGGAGTGTGGCAAAGGCTTTCCTTGAGAGGATATTTTCTCGTGTGGGCCAATCTCTGAGACATTGAGCCTAAAGGTCAAATGTAAACTAGAAATAGAGAAATGTATTGAAATCCAAACCATAAAATCCACTAAGTAGTGGGGAAATTGGGAGGTGAAATAAGGATATTGTCCCAAATACCCTCCATAATTCACCCACATTTAAAAACACCATACAACATTATCATGAAGAGCACGTGGGATATCTAATTGATGTACCTCATGCCACACCAAATCCTTTGAGATGTCATTATCATTTATGGTGGCTATCTTAGTTTCATGAGTATGACTCTACCTTGAATACCTTGATACCTTATAATTACATAATAAAGGAGTGTTATGACCCTCCTATGGAATGGAAGTGTTTTAATGAATTCATTGTAAGAGGAAACGTACATACATTGAAATCTTGTATTACTAGTTGTTTCGGGGAAAATCACCCTAGAGGTTCGTTGGGTTACAACCTCCACAGAGCAGGGGCATGCTACTTAAGAAGGACTCACACAACCATACATGTTCATGAAAAACTAAATAGAGTAGATCGAGGAAGTTACCCGTAGGTCCTACGGTTGAAGCAGATCCCGCGGGGTCCAAACCCCCAGCAACCCTTCTTCCTTCTTAACCTGAAAGACAAGAAGAAACAAGCACGAAGAACCGGTTGTACAACATATATCTACTCTAAATGTTAGTGAAATCCATATAAAACATCAGATAAACCATAATGAATGCTTAAATAACAATTTTCTCATATATGTAAGCAGACACTAACACGTATATTTCGGGAACAAGATGGTACTTCTGTATTATAAATAGCATGTACAAATAACGAGTGGAGAGATCACCTGAATCCTTCCACGATCTTCGAGCAGACCGTCGTCCGGATCCGTCCCGCCCTTGCCTCGCTAAGACTCCTTCCAAACTGGTGCATACGAGATGACATATAGGAAGATGAGCATCTCAAGGAAACAAGGGTTTCCTGTAATGAACTGGGAAAGTGCAGGAGGCACGGGGAATCAGACTTGGATAGGGAATACCAACAGAGTATAATATCAATAAATTCTCTCTCCCTTAGGCCATACACATGAGGGGTTTTTATACTCCCTCCAAGTAGTTTCAACAGTTGGAAACAGTTGGCCACGTGCTGGGGTGGTTGAACTACCTGAGTAACCATCAACCCAGCCCGAAAATAGGGAATTTTTATATATTTTTTCATAATTTTAATGGCATACGCGGAAAAATTCATGTTAACTCGCGTATACACGCGGAAAATGCTGGGCATAACCGCGTATGGGGACTTTTACACTGTTTTTAAGTGAATTTGTCCAAGTCTGTAGGAATGGGTGCCCAAAGCCATAAAAGCAATAATGAATCATATGAAGGTGAGAAATGATGCTATAACAGATGCCCCCTAATATATGAGGTCAGAAGGGGTACATGATGGCCGAAATGTATTATGCACATAGAAAGAACTTCGCAAGGACAAGAGAGGACTTCACCAGATTTCAGCCTGCCAAAAACCAATGAAAGAAACCAGAGATTCAACTCATGCTGAGGCGGGCATACCCATGCTCAGTCAAAAATACATCATATATATAGAAAGTACTGAATAGATCCAACATGTATACAAGTATAGCTGAACTGAAAGTACACAGTGAATCATCTGAGCATGGCCCGGAAATACAAGTCTGAATCAATGTCCAAGTATCACATATAGAAAGTTGATCAACGATGGTGCAACTGGATGTCTGATCATATAAGTAACCGAATCTCCAAGTACCGGATCACAAGAGGCGGAATCAAACGGTACAATCACGCAACTCAGGTGCCAACATATAAAATGCTGCTGTACTGAACTGCAACATATAAGGGTGGACGGCATCACTGGAAGAAACTGAATGGACAATCAAAAGTGAACCGCAAAATGCTGATGCAACCCGAGGTCTTCACCGATCACTATGGCACAATTCTACACAATGGGAATAAATGAGCTGAAGTCGACCATGTGAGAAATCGTTGGATTACCGGTCAATGATGTATACCGTTAACCAATGCGAGACAACCCACCGATAATGAAAATGAGTGTCAAGGTGCCCCAGTACAATCTAACAAGTGTGAATGAATGAGTTGAAGTCGAACACTTGAAAGAATCTACCAATCAGGAGGCAATGATGAATCTCCACTGTCGATAGCGAAGAGTCTGCCACTGATGACTGCAAACCCTAAGGTACTGACAAAAAGACTCTAGACCTTATTCCCAGAGCAATGAGTCGGAGTCGATGGGAAAAGATCCGCTGGAAGGAAGGCATTAAGGCATCCCACATCAGTCCAGCGCGAGTGTAACCCGCAGGCCAAGATTTGGAAGGAATCGGACGAAGTAGAGTGATGGAACCAAAAACTGAAGTACGTTTCCGACGTGCACAAGATGAAGCTAGCGCACGGAAGAAACCCTCTGAACCAACCAATAATGAAAGCTAACACAGAGGCGAGAAATCCACCGATAGGGTCAAATGGAAATCAAGGTACTGCACGAATCCCAAGTGTGATAATGTGTGCTGACGTCGAACACAGGGGAAACCACTCGGTCAAAGACCCATGATGATGATCAAATGCTGAGCACAAGGTCACCTATCAATGATGGAAATAGGGCCAGGGTGCGGCTCTAGGTTTGCTCTCAGAGCAATGTGTCGTAGTCGATAAGAGACAAACCCGCCGGCAAGAAGTCAATGGGGACCTTCTCAAACCAGCACGAGTAGAAGACCAAAACATATGATGTGATAGAACATGATACTGACAAGACCGGGAAGGCCGACTGAATAATGAGTCAAGAGACACCGCAGAATGGCCGACTCAGGCTAGACTTCCCTTGAACAAAAGCACGACTCTGTGATGACCATGGCAGTAAAAAGTGACACTGTATAAGTCTGTCATGCAGGAGGCAAAACAAACTTTCCATATGATTGGAAGAGATAACCAACCGGGGGAGAACTGACAAGTGAAACATGGTAAAGGCTGAACCTAGGTCAAAACTAAAACCATCCCAAATGTAGGAGATATATATAAGTAAATGTGCTTTGTTCAAGGGCGACAAACTGACTCTGTACTACCATCAAAACAACGAAGATACATCCTGTTCCCGCTCTTTTTGTTATATTTGATTTTTTTTGTCTTTTTCATATAATAAGGCTGAAAAAGAATAAAAGAATTCTATGGTACAATGGATAGAACGAGTATCAAAAAATCAGATGCACTAGTTCCTGCGATTGGAACAATCCTATGCTCAATGCAAGGTGGCGAAAACTGGTAAGCGATACTCAGAGGAACGTTCCATCCATGGGTAAAAGGTGTCAAGTCGTGATAGCTAAGTGCATGCAATGGTTAACTTGTACAGAGAGTCAAGGTCAAAAGTTGGCTTAAACATCGAGTCCAAATGAAGCCGGCTAAAGGCCAGGATAAACAAGCAGCCAATATGTAATGCAGTAATAAAACTTAACGACACCAGGGAGCCTCTAAGGTAAAAGCCAGAAAAAATGATAGTGATGAAGAAGAAGAATGAAGCTTCAACACATAAGACATGGCGGGACTAAAGAGGACTCCCGAGCCTACATAAAACGTAGCATGGGCAACAAGTGATAGTGAGGAACTAACTAGGAAGCCCATGTAAAGGAAGGCTCTACCATCAAGTCATGATTAAATAATCGGCGAGTGAAATGGGTGTAATACTCATGACCTGATGGGATCGACCCTAAGGCAAGTGATCATTATGAAGGCTAGTATGCAAGATGCAACGGAGAGTGATTTCCCTAACCTATATGCCAGTGAAGATCATATACCTGCCGTGACGAGTCGGTAATCATGGATCAAAAACCGGGAAAAATCTCAAAATCATCAAAATGTACCTGAAAACATACCAAACTGGGCACTTCCAAGCATCCGGGTTATGCAGCTTAAGATAGATCGAAAAATTAAGCATAACAAATTTTTGCGAAAATTTTCGACTTTTTAGCGATAAATAGACAAGTTACCTCATATTTGGTTCATTATTGCATTGTTGATTTGGAAAAAGTGCTCTCGAGCGAAAAACTTCTTTCGTCAAATCAGGAACAACCGACCGTCGAATCGCACCGAATTTTCAGGTAGGCTCCTCAATCATCCTTGCAAATCATTTTGTCCGTTTAGAATTTAAAATTTAGTGAATTTTACCATTAAAAACCTTGCTAAAAAATGCGGACTTGCGCATACGCGGGTTCATAACAGGCAAGTCGCGTATACACGCGACTGTGCAAAGAAAAATTCGCGTATGCGCAGGTCCGAAACTTAAAATGCGTGGCTAATGCATGATTTAATGAAATTTGACAGTATGACAATCTCATGGAGAGAACGTGAGCATAGCGCAATTGATCAAGAGGTCATGCAAGATCGACCAACGCAAAATATCCTTCGGAATTGCAGATTGTTCAAATTCTTCAAAATTCCAAATATGAAAAGCAATCCTCGGTTGCTAGAAATGCTCGTCAATTACTGGGAACCAGACCAAGATTGTTTCGTGATAGATCAGATGCCAGTACGCATTGAAGTGGAAGACATATACTTTATTACTGGACTCTCCCGGAGGGGAGAACCAGTAGACTTGCACGGGAAGCCCCTGGGAGGGTTAACCGTGGAAGACTATGTCCACGTGTATTGCGTAGAGGGTTCCAAAAAGGTTGGAACTTAGATTGCAATTAAAGATTTACGGGATTTGCACATGAAAATCCTCCTTTTCACCATCGGCAGAGTGGCAGGATCTTACTCCCTACATTAGGCGTCCAGGATGCAAATGAGCATAGCAGTAGAATGTTTGACTCATGTGTATGATTGGTGCACAGCCCTATTACTGAACATGAAGCAACAGTTGACCTCAATCCGCCAAGCAAAGACCAAACACTTTGGCTACGGTACAATTTTGACAACATTATTCTTTGAGAAGATACCAGCATTGAGACCCAGAGTTATCTCTACCATCAGTAGCCCGCGGGACCCAAGAATTGCCCGTTGGGCGGACATGATGAAGAGATTGGGGGGTAGTGAAGTACCCCGGACCACATGGGACGATGAGTTCTTCCGTTGGTGGGGAGAACAAATCATCGCGGTGGACGACTATCCCTATGCCGGGATGGACTTTCGTGGAGATCCAGATCTAGTTCTTCCACCAGGCACAACATGGGGCACAGTCGGTAAGTTTGCAAAATTTTTTGACTTATATAATTTTTTTTGGATTTTTTCAAATATGTATGAAAAAATGAAAAACAAACATGTTTTTGATTGGATTCATAATGACTGACAATTTAAAATGATCATGATTCAGATGTTGGACCAGTTCGACCTGAGGGTCTCCCGCGCCACAAGCATCGCAGGGGCGAAGCAGAGACAGTGGATTCAGACAGGACTCTCCAGGCCGTGCAGAGGAACTTGGAGGGACTAACCCGCCAAATACCTATGGCTGCCGTGGAGGACCTGCCGGAAGCCATCCAGAGATGGGTGGTAGGAGTACCCCGAGACTGGGTACGATTATTCCGCCGAGTTGCCACCGCGGTCACGTTCTATAGGAACACGACTTCTGGGCAGGGACCTCAGGAGTAGACAGATATTATGTATTAGATGACTGTATATTCTTTTTTGAGACTAAACATGATCGAGGCATAAGCCCAAGTTTTGTATGACCTTATGGATCCAAATTTTGTAAAGTTTTTGAACACTCTGATGATATATATACAGTGATATTTGATGTGATGTTCAAAATGTATGATGTTTTTGATGATTAAAAATTTATTGTATGGAATGATTAATATGCCAATCTAATGCTTGATTAGCTAATGAGTCAGCAAACCAATTTTCAGCTCGAGGAATATGAATGAAAGTTAAAAATTGAAATGACCTTTGTAACAAACGTACCCTCAAGAACAATCGTAATAAAAATGGATCTCGTACCCGATAAGTATTGTTCAACTGCGACACCACCAGCTGAGAGTCCAAGAAAACTACCAACGAATCAACACCCAAAGATATTGCCTCCGAGAGTAGATGAATAACTACAGTGTATTCTGCTATATTATTGGAAGCAAGACCAATGCAGACCCCTCTTGATACTAACAGCTGACCGGATGGATAATGAAGCACCCAAGCCGCGGAAGCTAAGTTCCGGGTGTGTCTACTAGCACCATCGGCGAAACCAAAATGACTCATGACATCCAACACAACCTGCCAAAGTAGATCAAAAACATCACCAACTCATCAAAGATCGAAAATCAACCAGATATGTACAAAGCAAAAAACTATTATATACAAAAGCAACATGCCAGGCCGAAGCCTAGGCATAATACTTCTTCAAATAGATCCCATTTCGGGGCTCCGGCAACTTGTTCCCTTTGAAATCAACCAAGTTATATGCTCCTTTCTTAAGGGCTTTTTTAACTATATAGGGGCCATACCACATAGATTTAAACTTCCCTGCCCCCAGGGCATCTTTTTCTTGGGCATAGACCAAAACAAGGTCACCTTCCGAAAAGACCCTAGGCTTGACCGCCTTATCGTACTGAACTTTTACTCGGTTTTTATGCGCTTCATTCATCGTGGTGGCATCTCGACGCTGCTCATCGAGATGTTCCAGATGAAGAAGTCGTTCTGCCAGACTAGAAGTGTCAGGAAGAAGTTCAACAACTAATTTAAGAGAAGGAATCTCGCATTCAATAGGAAATACGGATTCTACCCCGTGCACTAGATGAAACGGAGTAAAGCCAGTTGCAGTTTTCACTGACGTCCTATATTCCCAAAGTGCAGGATATAGCATAATATGCCAGTTGGATCTAGCTTTATCAATTGTCCTTTGAAGAATTGTCTTCAAGGATTTATTCACGGCTTCCACTTGCCCATTGGCTTGAGGATAATATGGAGATGAATGCTCCTGCCGAAAACCCAATTTTAGAGCCAACTCAGCCATCATGCTATTCTGAAAATGACTGCCATGATCAGTGAAAATCTCTCTAGGAATACCAAAACGAGCAATAACCTGGTTAAAAAGAAAAATAGCTGCAGTCTCACCATCATTCCCAAAAGTAGGCATAGCCTCGACCCACTTCGTAAAGTAGTCTACTGCTACAATAATGTACTTGTGACCTTTAGCCGAAGGCGGGTTACAAGTAGTATAATCAATACCCCACTTTGTAAAGGGACCGACAGTAACGACTGGAAAAAGCGGAGCTGGATGAGCACGCATTTTTCGAGTATAAACCTGACATGGATGACACTTTTTGACCGATTCGATACAATCTTTGAAAATCGAGGGCCAAAAGTATCCAGCACGCAAAATCTTTTGGGCTGTAGCAAGCCCAGATAAATGACCCCCACAAGCTCCACTGTGAGAATCATTGAGCACAGCCTCAGCTTCTTTGAGAGTTAAGTAGCGTCTTAGGATTGAATCAACCCCTTGATGGTACAAAGCATCACCAATAATCAAATAATTCTTCGCCAAGTGACGCAGTTTACGACGCTCATCTTTCGAAAAAATAGGGGGAAACTTCATAGTCTGGAGATACACAATGATATCCCCGTACCAAGGATCCTGTGGAGAGATAAGAAACAAGTGTTCGTCTGGAAAGGACTCATCATAGATCATCTCTTCTCCACAGGGAAACTCGGAGATCAATTCCGCGAAAACTAATGATTTCTTGGATTTGGCAGACATGAACTCAAGATCAAATTCTTGTAAAATCACAATCCATATATTGTATTTGCCCCCAATCACTCACCTGTTGAGGACAAACTGAAATGGATTGGCAGCTACCAAAACATAATTTTTGCGAAGAATAATGTAATGTCGGAGTCGCTGCACAGCATGAACTGCTGCTAAAGCTAATTTTTCTATCAGAGTGTACCTGAGTTCAGGTCCTACCAATCCTCGACTTAGGTAGTAAATAACATGCTCTGCAAGAGCATCATCTTCCTGAACCAGAACCATACCGATGGTAGATTCTGCTGCTGCCAGATACAAAAGGAAATCCCTGCTATAATCTGGTGGACTCAATAAAGGAGCAAAGGTCAATGCTTTTTTCAAAGCATCGAATGAGCGTTGAGCGTAGTTGTCCCAAATAAAAGGAACTCCTTTCTTCAACAGTCTCATAAATCCCTTTGTGACTTCAGCATAATTGACGATAAATCTCCGAAGAAAATTAGACTTCCCTTGAAGACTTTGAAGCTGACGAATTGAGGACGGGGGAGGCAACCGAAGTATTGCCTCAACCTTGAAGGGATCTACCCTTATCCCTTCCCTAGACACAATGAATCCCAATAGCCGACCGGATGTAACTGCGAAAACACACTTGTTCGGATTCAATCGAATTTTATAAAAATGACATCTTTCAAATATTTGCCGGAGGTGACCAGGATGATCCATCCTCTTTCGAGAATGAGCAGCTAGATCATCTAAGTATGCCTCGATAATCTTCTTGATGTCGTGGAAGGCGTAAGACATGGCCCGCTGAAAGGTAGCCCCAGCATTTTTAAGACTAAAAGGCATCTTCTTGTATGCAAACGTACCTTGAGGACAAATAAAGGTGTCTTGCGCGATCTTCGCACGATATAATTTGGATTACATCCTATAAGAAACCGTCCATAAATAGAAATTCTATTATCTTATTAATTGGCCAATGATCTGACTTAGCAAATGGTGTGGGGTAATTGTCTTTAGGACATGCTTTATTTAGGTCTCTGAAATCGATGCACACTCGAATCGTTCCTTGCTTTTTATCTATGGGAACGGGGTTTGAAACCCATTCAGTCAGAGGAACAGGGAAAATGAATCCCGCCTTAAGCAGCTTTTCAACTTCAGCTTTGATAGTTGCTGCCTTCCTAGGATTGACCGGACGAAGTTTTTGCCTCACCGGCTTAGCGTTTTCATACGTCTTGATCTCATGCTGGACAATAGATGGGTCTATTCCAGGCATTTCCTCATAAGACCAAGCGAATACATCCCTATACTCTTTAAAGAGCTCGGTGTAAATTTGAATCTCTTCACGGGAACATTCAGCTCCAATCAAGACATTCTCGATAATATTGGGATCCCTGGAAATGTTCACCGGGATAGTAGGAGAAATCACAGCCATGTTCCCTTCAGCATAAACCCGTGTTGGTGCTAAAGGGTTCAAGACTGGGTGAACAGACTGTGGAGATGGAGGACTCGGAAAACTTGTTTCAACTTCGCTCAAATCAGGTAAGAAGTAAGACCGATGATGCAAATCATCCCACGGTCTATCTATACCAGTCATGGCTTCCAGGATGGCCTCTTCAGATGGAAGAGTGGTATCAAGGCAATCCTAAGCCGAAGAAGAACTAAGCGTCCAAGCCGGGGCCACATCACCATCCAACTCTTCCGGTGAAAGAGGAGTTGGGATGGTTTCTGCAGAGTCAACAATAGACTGATACGCAATCTCAGCTGCAGAAATAGGAAATTCCATTCCACCCACTTGACCTTCCGCTAATGTGGCAGTAGGGGAAGGTAAGGTCCAAGGGTCCGAAAAATAATGAGTTCTGAAGAACTCTCTTCGAAGGGGAGCCTTGGAGGATGAAATAGCATTAATATGCACCGTAGGAGGAGGAAGATCGAAAGTACCCATCAGGGAAGAATACATTCCAACTCCTAGATTCTCAACAGGCGCCTTAGTATTATCCAACTTAGGAACAGATGAGTCAGAAGGCGCATTCAGGTCTACTTGAGGACAGTCCAGTTGATCCACCGTAACGATCCTCCCTTCGTGGGGGAAACATACAATTCGAAATAATGAGGATGCAATGGCATCCATCTCATATATCCAGTTCCTCCCCAACAGAAGGTTGTAGTCCAAGCTTGCATCCACTACCTCAACCTCTATATTGACAGTTTTGCCCCCAACACAGATGGGCAAAGTCGGGACAATACCATGGGGTCTGTGAGAATGACCATCGAACGCAGTAAGAACAATGCTAGATGGAACAGCTTTGGGAGATCCAAGTGTCTTCCAACATGCAAGAGACATCACGCATGTGGAAGCACCCTCATCTACAACCATTCGAAAGATATTGCACTTCCGATACGACGATTTAATATGAAAAGCCATGTGATGAGGAAGTCTCTTCTTAAAATTAGTCATATCAAAAGTAATCAGAAGAGAATTTTTTGGATCAATAGCCCCAATGGCAATGAGCAAAGCACTGCGCTGAGCCGGACAAGACTAGAGTACCTCTAAAGCTGACATAGCACAAGGACTCTGTGCCAGATCTTCCACAATCAAGTAGTTCTGGGCAGCCCTAGCATTTGGAGTAATCGTTGATCGCTTAGAAGATGCTTTGGGCATCTGAGGCATAGACTCAACAGTAGGCTTCGTAATGTGAAGCGACTCAATAGCATCAGGAACTTCCTTAGCTTTCGAAGACTCTTCTCCGCCATAATCACGGGATCTCGTAGCGATATCCGCGTGAGCACTCATCATAAAAGTGTTCGATGGAATTTCCCCTTCCTGGGTGCTCCCAGAAGAAGCCCCAGGATTTTGGTTCACGCCAACAACTAATTGTTGCCCTTGGGGAAAAGGGTTTGTTAATACAGTCTGGGAACTAGAAGAACCCTGCTGGGCTAACAAGTGCTGCGCATCCTGAATTTTAGGGCAAAGGTGTGTGAGATGGTCTCCATTTCCAGGCACATGGAAAAAGTCACTTTCTTCCTTTCTCCTTTTGACCCTCACCAACGCGCTCGTTGGTTTTATTTGCATTACCCTTCCCGTTCTTGCCCTTGTTCTTGTTATTTCGTCCCTTCTTATTCCCATCGGATTTTTGATTTCCTTTGGGATCAGAAGCTTGGATAGCATTTATGGACAAAGACTGGGAAGGTGATGACTCGGCAGGCATAGCCTGACTTGAAGGAGCAGATTGTAAAGACAACTACTGCAGTTGAGAAAGAAGGCTGGCTGCACCACTATTGATCGATCTGACAAGCCCATCACCATGCGGACCGAGCTTAGTTTTCGATAAATCTAATTTGGAGCGAGGAGCATTGGGCAAATATTTATAAAGGACCCCCAGGGAGAAACACAGAGAATAGATCGATTCCGGGCTATTTGGGCCCTAAAAATGGCTTTGCTCCTGAAATACTAGATAAGGGATACCTCTTTTAAGAATGTCGTGCAGAGATTTTAGAAACCATTCGAGAAGGAATTCTCCTGGAATATGAGCTTTAATAAGCCTCTTCCTTCTCCTCCATTCCTGAATGTGATCGGAAATGTGAGTTGCTTCGTCCTGCTTAAAATTAGCCAGGAGTTCTATCCCAGCCTCATATCGGACAAGCAACTGAAAATGGTTTAGAAATGTAATAGCCAGTTCTCCAAATGTAGCAAAACTTCCCCCAGTTAACTCGATATACCATTTGGCAGCGTTTCCAGTTAGGGTGCGTTGAAATAATCTCAACCTAATCGAATCATTGATCAGGGAGTTCGAAGAACACCATAAGTGGAAAGTGGTGATGTGGTCAGCCGGATCCTCTCCATTCTTACCTTCAAACTTTGGAATATACGAAGGAGGTTGGTTGGGGCCGGAGAGCCACCCACGGGACTATAACGAAATGGATCATTAGTCAACAGAAATGAATCCGGCAAGTTTAGCACGTTGCCCGAGAAAAGGTAAGCGAGGGCGGAAACTGGTGTCAGATCTGACAAGTGGATGGATTCCCAACATTTTGAAAAGAATAGCACGGATTTGATAAGCCAGGAGTTTTGAGAAAGGACTCGTAGAAAAAGGAGAAGACACTCCTCCAACGCGAGTTACAAAAGCCCGGACAGTTCCCAAGCCCAAAAGTATGAAATGAAGAGGAGAGTCCCTGATAGGGGTTACAGGCATTAGCAAGAGGAGAAAAGGTCTGATAAGCACTTGATGAAGGGAAAGAAGTATTCCCTTGATGACCTATTAAAGGCGGTTCCACCTTTGGCCCATAGTAAACACGGGATACTGCAAGTAGTCCGGCACCCCCCGGACCAAGAGGTTGAGCTACCGGGTACGGGACATAACGAAAAGGACCTAAAGAAGTTACGGAACTATGAATGTGCGGGGTTCCCGAAGGGAAACATGTTGGAAATATGATCTGAAGTGTTGTCCCTTGATGGCAACCCACTGAATGAAGATGAAGACATGCGACTGTTGACATGTGTTTTCCTTGATGGCAAACCACCTGATGAAGTAATACTTGACCTGATGGACTTGGTAAATGATGTAAATCTGATGTGATATGATGTTTGTTGACAATATGATGCTGAGTGTTGTCCTTGAAAGGCAACCCACTTGATGAAGTTGTGCTTAAGAGAATATGTTCTTGATGAAGAAAATATGATGTATCTACAGTGTGTACAGAAGGAAATGAAGAAAGGAATTCAGAATGTGCTCAAAGTATGATGAAAAGAGTATGTATCTATGTATACGCGGATCTATCTAAGGGAAGTCGCGTATGCACGCGGAAAAGAACGTTCCAAGTCGCGTATGGGTAAAAGCGCTCAAAAAGTGCAAAACCAGGGGTAACCACCATGGTATTGAAAAAGGGGCCCATGGTATTGAAGGCTCGTGGTATTGGTTTGGCTCGTGGTATTGAAAAAGGGGCCCGTGGTATTGAAAAAGGATAAACCTATATAAGGAGAAGAAATTCATTGTGCAAATCATGAGTATGGGAGCAAGATGTCTGAGCTTGAATGAATACTTCTCTGTGAAGTATATCTGTATGGAAAGGGTAAAGGTTTGATGACAGATCTGAATCTTTGATGCACCTATGAAGAAATGATGAAGCGGGATATCTAGATCTGAAATGTATCTATATTTGCTAGATCTGTTTATGGAGTGATTAGATTTGTGATGAGGCGAACATCTGTCTGATGTAAAGGGTTGAATCTGAACTAAATATCTGATCTGAAGAAGTATGCTGCTCTATAAAGATTGAAGATCTATACGCTACTTCACTGCAGAGGAAGCACGTATATACGCGGCTTCAGTGAAGAGAAAGCGCGTATGCGCAATGAAATACATACAGAGGTATACGCTGGTTTGTGTGGAAAGAAGCGCGTATATACGCGACATCAGTAAAGGGAAAGCGCGTATGCAAACTAGGGTTTGCTGAAGTCTGTGGTAAGAAATGTCTGATCTAATCTGTTGTATTGCTGCTATCTATATTCTACTGTTCTGAGTTGCCTGTATCAGTTTGGTTGTATGGTTGAGCTTGAAAGGATGAAAAGGGTCTAGTCTGAAAATATGATGAAACGTGGCCTGCAAGTTGTGTTCTATTGAAGTTGTTGGATCCAGTGTGAAAATTGATGAAACGTGGTCCAAGGTGGTGCTGAGGGTTGTAGCCTTCAGTCAGGGGGTCGTAGCTCCCTTCCAGGTGAGGCTGGTAAACGAGATCGGGGGTCGTAGCTCCCTTCCAGGTGAGGCTGGTAAACGAGATCGGGGGGTCGTAGCTCCCTTCCAGGAGAGGCTGGTAAACGAGTCAGGGGGTCGTAGCTCCCTTCCAGGAGAGGCTGGTAAACGAGCGCAGGTGGGTGCCTGCGTGCTGGTCAAGTCTGTGCCAGCACATATGTTGTAAGATGTTTTATCTATAATAAAATATTGAAGGCTGAGCAACTGCAGCGGTGGTTTTCTCCCGACTTGGGTTTCCACCTAAAAATCCTGGTGTTCATGTGTGATGCTTTGTGTGATCGTTTATTTTGTTCTTAATGCACATGTTTACTGTTTATAGAACATCTAATGAATGAATGATGGAATGATATAAGTGAAGAACTAATGGCATAATTAGATCTCGGATTATACGCGATTTTTATGAAGTATATCCGCGTGTATACACTACTTGGCTTCATCAAAGTAGCATATGGGTTTTAAGGAATGAAAAAGTAAAATTTTTTGAATATGCAGTAAATACTGATTCACCCCCCCCTCTTAGTATTTTTCCCAACAATTGGTTTCAGAGCAGGTCCTTGTGCAAAAGCTTGATCGCTTAAAGGAGATTCGTCGCAATGGGAAGTCAAGAAGGAGTAATGTCTATAAAGCCACCTCTATTCAATGGAAGCAATCTGATATTCTGGAAGGTACGAACAAAAGCATATCTGCAAAGTCTTGGTGCAGATGTATGGGCAATCATGGAAGAAGGTTATCAATACCCAGCAAGTATTCCTACCGATGCAGCAGAAAGGAAGAAGTATGAAATCAATGCCAAAGCAGTGAATGTCTTATTAGGAAGCATGTTTGAATCAGAATTTGCTAAAGTGATGCAGCTACATTTAGCAAAAGAAATATGGGACAAAATCATTCTAAGCTATGAAGGAGACACAAAGGTAAAAAGTGCAAAACTCCAAACTCTTAGAATTGAATATGAAAATTTGAAGATGCATGGTGATGAGAGTGTTGCCAGTTTCTTTCTTCGTCTGGATGATATTGTAAATCGAATGAGAAATTTGGGTGAAACCATAACTGATACTACTCTGGTGGAAAAGGTCTTAAGATCCTTGACTTCTAAATTTGACTCTAAAGTTTCGGCTATTGAAGAAAGGCAAGATTTGCAAACTCTTTCTATTGTTCAATTGCATGGTATTCTGATTGCTTTTGAAATGAGACAAGGAGGTCCTTCCCAAATCAGAGAAGCTGCTTTTAAGGCATCTACAAAAGGAAAGGAAAAGGAAGTTGTCAAAGAATCCAGCTATATATCCGATGAAGAAGAAGCAAATTTCGTGAGAAAGCTCCAACTAGGTATTGGAAGATTCAAAGGTAAGCTTCCCTTCAAATGTTTTGAGTGTGGAAAAGTTGGTCATTATGCTGCTAAATGTCCTTATAGAGAAAAGCATGGTAAAGGGAAACAATTTGAAAAGAGAAAGAGTTATTATGCAAAAGAAGATGATGATGAAGTGTCCAGTGAAGATGAAGAAGATTCTGACCAAGATCTGAAAGTGCTCATGGCTAAGAAGCAAAAGAAGAAGGCTACTCGAAACAAGAAGATACCTCAGAAATCATGTATAGAAAAAATTGAAGAAGATGAACCAGGTATTAATTGTTGTTCGTGTCTCTTACTTAACTGCATGTGCAAAGATTATGATAGTGAAAGTGACAGTATGGATCCAGAAGTTTCTGACGAAGCTCTCCAAATACTCATGGAAAAGAAGGAAAAGAAGAAGGCCACTTGTAATACTCTCCTTTGTGCAAACAATAGTGAAGATAGCGAAAGTAAATTTGTGGATCTAGAAGAAGCTATCAAGATCAAAGTTGAAGAACAACAAAAGGAAATTGATAAGAAAGATTCTACTCACAAAGAGATGATCTCTCAAATGAAAGATCAAATAGAAATGCTAAATGGACAGGTGGACAAGTATCAAAGGTTTCATACTTATGCATCCAATCGAATTAAAGAACTAGAAGCAGAAATCAACGATCAAAATACTGATCTTGAAAAATCAAGCAAGAAGAATGAAGGACTTGAAGCTGCAATCATCTCTCTGCAAGCAGATCTAGAAGCATCAAGTAAGAAAAATAAGGAACCTCTACCATCATTTGAAAAGGAAGGCCTTGAAGCAGAAATCATCTCTCTCAAAAAGGATCTGGAAAAATCAAATAAGAAGAATGAAGAGCTGGAACAAACATGTGAAGAAAACGAAAATTGGCTGAAAGAAGAGATTCTAAATCTGAAGGATCAAGTAGAAGATGGAAGAAGTAAAGAAGAAAGCATGACAAAGCAATGTCAAGCCTTGGAGGTTGAGGTAAACATTCTCAAAGGTAAATTAGAAGAAAAGGTAAAACTTTTGAGGTTTCAAGATAGTACTAATATTTTGGACAATATTCTGAGTAATCAAAGGTCTCCTTCTATCAAACATGGTCTTGGTTTTCATGAAACTGTTAAAGGAGAATCTAGCTCACAAGGAAGTGCTAAAAATTCAGAGGATGACAATGCAAAACCTGAAGTGTTGAAAGAAACAAAAGATCGACCAACAATCATGAATTCTCAAAGGAATTCATTCAAGAAAGTTGAATGTTTTAAATGTCATAATTATGGGCATGTTGCAGCCAATTGCAGAAGCAGAACAACTCAGCCACAAACAAACAGGTTCTACTCAGAAAGGTACTCTAGTAGCTTCAAGGGATATTGTTTTTCATGTAACAAGTATGGACATAAAGCAGCTGATTGTAAAAGAAGGAAGAGTAGAAATACTCATTATGATTCTTATGCTTATTTCTCTGGACACATGAGATGTTATTCTTGTAACAAGTATGGTCATGTAGAAAAAGAATGCAGGTTGAATAGATATGAGAAATTGGATAACTTCCAGCACACAAATAGAAAGTTCAAACAAATCTGGAAAAAGATGGAGGACCGATCAGAAACGTAGGGAATTTTGACCCTACTGCAGTCATCCGCTTCTGAAGCTTACTTCTCTGATTGACTGCAGGAATGATGTGGAATACATTATGAGATTTAGTAATGTATCGTCACAGGGGGAGCAATGTATGATGTCTCTCATGGTTGATTTGAATATTCTGGTTATGTTTACTTCTGACAGCGCATTTGATGTGGAAAGGACAGGTACAGGAGGTACAAGCTCAGGAGGAAATGAAGGAAGATGAAAATTTTCTATGCTTCACCTTCCATACGCGGGTTATATTAACAAAAGTCACGTATACACGTGAGTTTCATCAGACACAGTCGCGTATGCATTGATGATAAGAGAATTTATATGCTAGCTGAAGATCTGGAGCAGAGGTCCAGGGGGAGCATCAGTCTGACTGCTGATGATTGCACTGTTAGCATTATTCTGGTTATACTCATGATAATGAAATGATACTTGATGTCTTATGTTGAAGTTTATGGATGAGTCCTGTATGCTTGTTAAATGATGAGTATTCGTTGTTGAGATGAAAGTCTCATAATTCAGAGACAAGGACAGATCATGCAGAGATTGTTGTTGATGACTTTCTGTTGAAGGTGTTTCAGATTGCACAAGTTAAGGAAGAGCACTGGTTTAGGGGGAGCAGCAGGTTGAATACTAATGATTGCATTTTTGGCAATATGACTGCTTACTCTTTGGTTATTTTGATACTCATACTCAAATGATGATGGCTTGGTACATGGTTTATGATGATGAGACGTTGAATGAGCTGTGTTTACTACTTGTTGAAATTTATCTGTTGGATGAAATTGGAAGTCTTATGATTCAGAGATAAGAATAATTCATGCATAGTCTGTTACTATGGCTGAGATCTTTTCCTACATATGTTACTTCATGTTAAATCTTAAAGGTCATGGTGATGTAGGATGGTGGTGGACCACATGAATGACTGCTTGACACTTATTTGAAGATGTTGTTCTGGTATGATAATCTCTCTTGAAAATATTGTATTGATGCTGCAAAGATTCTGAAGGCTTGGTTACTATAGTGTCGATGCTACAATCGTTGGATGACGCTTGAAGACACAACTACACTGTTCTATCTATCTATAGTCCAGGAAAGCACTCAAATGTCTCAGAAAGAAGCTGAACGCTGTCTTTACCCCACAGAGAATCAGTTCTGGTTGAAATTTAGAAGATGGCTTGGAATACGCGGGTTTCATGAAACACAATCGCATATATACGCGAGTTCCTGCACAGAAAACCACGTATTTTTGGTTGCTGGCAATTTTTGGTTGGTTCAGCTCTCTTCAGCACAGTTGCAGTGCTGTTTGGTATCTCTAGTGATGTTCCAGTTCTCATAATTCTGTTTCTAAATGTTTTGATGAAGATGCCTTGATGATTTGTTGGTGGAAGCTTTCAGGATGCACAAACTAAGGGGGAGCCTTAGTCATATGAAAAGGATGCATGGATGCACAGATTCAGGGGGAGCATTAGCTTTGCTGAGTATAATGTAGTGTTGGCATTATGATGGTCCTGAAATATGTTCTCTTTCTTGAGGAATTTCTGGTGTTGGTCTTAAAGTTATATTTGTAGTTTGATGAAAAGGTCCTGCTGAGACCCATGTTGTAAAATTGTAATATTCAGTCATGTAAGGACCTATCAAATTTGTAAACCCACTTGGTTGGGTAGCTGAGTCAAATTTTGTAAACCCACTTGGTTGGGTAGCTGAGTTGAAATGTGTAAACCCACTTGGTTGGGTACTTGAGTCTCATATGTAAATCCACTTGGATGGATAATTGATGTAAGTATGAGTCTTTGGTGATAGGAAGTTCATAGAGTCATTTACTTCATTGAAAAATATGTTTGAAGTTTCAGCATGAACTCAGGGGGAGCTTGGCCACTTCAGTACATATCCGATCTGCAGAACGCTTCTTCTACATGAGGAGAAAAGGGGAGAGTGTGTTGCTTTTGATCCACCCTTTGCCCTTGATGTCAAAGGGGGAGAGTGACATGGTGTTTGAATGAAGATGTTGTCAAATACTTGGGAGAGTGACATGGTGTCTTTGTATTCTTAATGTATCTATCTGTTGTGGTAACCAAACACCATCATGGTTGCCATCAAGTCCAAAGGGGGAGATTGTTGGAAATATGATGCAGAGTGTTGTCCTTGATGGCAACCCACTAAATGAAGATGAAGACATGCGACTGTTGACATGTGTTGTCCTTAATGGAAAACCACCTGATGAAGTTATTCTTGACTTGATGGACTTGGTAAATGATGTAAATCTGATGTGATATGATGTTTGTTGACAATATGATGCTGAGTGTTGTCCTTGAAAGGCAACCCACTTGATGAAGATAATGACAACTTACTTGATGAAGTTATGCTAGAGAGAATATGTTCTTGATGAAGAAAACATGATGTATCTATAGTGTGTACAGAAGGCAATGAAGAAAAGAATTCAGAATGTGCTCAAAGTATGATGAAAAGAGTATGTCTCTATGTATACGCGGATCTGTCTAAGGGAAGTCGCGTATGCACGCGGAAAAGAACGTTCCAAGTCGCGTATGGGTAAAAGCGCTCAAAAAGTGCAAAACCAAGGGTAACCACCATGGTATTATTTTGGCTCATGGTATTGAAAAAGGGGCCCGTGGTATTGAAGGCTCGTGGTATTGGTTTGGCTCGTGGTATTGAAAAAGGGGCCCGTGGTATTGAAAAAGGATAAACCTATATAAGGAGAAGAAATTCATTATGCAAATGATGAGGGTGAGAGCAAGAAGTCTGAGCTTGAATGAATACTTCTCTGTGAAGTATATCTGTATGGAAAGGGTAAAGGTTTGATGATAGATCTGAATCTTTGATGCACCTATGAAGAAATGATGAAGCGGGATATCTAGATCTGAAATGTATCTATATTTGCTAGATCTGTTTATGGAGTGATTAGATCTGTGATGAGGCGAACATCTAGGCGAACATCTGTCTGAAGTAAAAAGGTAAATCTGAACTGAATATCTGATCTGTAGAAGTATGCTGCTCTATAATGATTGAAGATCTATACGCTACTTCGCCGCGGAGGAAGCGCGTATATACGCGGCTTCGCTGAAGAGAAAGCGCGTATGCGCAATGAAATACATACAGAGGTATACGCTGGTTTGTGTGGACGGAAGCGCGTATATACGCGACATCAGTGAAAGGAAAGCGCGTATGCAAACTAGGGTTTGCTGAAGTCTGTGGTAAGAAATGTCTGATCTAATCTGCTGTGTTGCTGCTATCTGTATTCTACTGTTCTGAGTTGCCTGTATCAGTTTGGTTGTATGGTTGAGCTTGAAAGGATGAAAAGGGTCTAGTCTGAAAATATGATGAAACGTGGCCTGCAATTTGTGTTCTATTAAAGTTATTGGATCCAGTGTGAAAATTGATGAAACGTAGTCCAAGGAGGTGCTGAGGGTTGTAGCCTTCAGTCAGGGGGTGGTAGCTCCCTTCCAGGTGAGGCTGGTAAACGAGAGCAGGGGGTCGTAGCTCCCTTCCAGAAGAGGCTGGTAAACGAGTCAGGGGGTTGTAGCTCCCTTCCAGGAGAGGCTGGTAAACGAGCGCAGGTGGGTGCCTGCGTGCTGGTAGAGTCTGCACCAGCACATATGTTGTAAGATGTTTTCTCTATAATAAAATATTAAAGGCTGAGCAACTGCAGCGGTGGTTTTCTCCCGACTTGGGTTTCCACCTAAAATCCTGGTGTTCATGTGTGATGCTTATGTGTGATGGTTTATTCTGTTCTTACTGCACATGTTTACCGTTTATAGAACATCTAATGAATGAATGATGGAATGATATAAGTGAAGAACTAATGGCATAATTAGATCTCTGAGTATACGCGAGTTTTATGAAGGATATCCGCGTGTATATGCTACTTGGCTTCATCAAAGTAGCGTATGGGTTTTAAGGAATGAAAAAGTAAAAAGTTTTGAATATGCAGTAAATACTGATTCACCCCCCCCCCCTCTCCCCCCCCCTCTCGCATTTTTCCCAACAAAACTCGAAAGGTAGACCCACTAGCCATAGAAGACATGGGTGTAGATCCAGCTGCAGCAGCGGAAAAGGAAAAAGAGGGATTCCCACTAGAGGGAATCCCTGAACAGAAGGGACCAGAATGAGAAGCATGTGCTTGGGTGAAACCAGAGCCAAACACAGTAGTACTAGAAGCAATCGAAGATAAAGCAATAGTGCCCCCTCCTTCAACAGAAGCAGGGGTTTGAATGCCTGCAGCACTCACGGCAGAAGTCGCGTTCCGAGTCGTGGCCATCAAAAGGTATGAATGATACGGAAGATCTTCCGGTCTCTCAGACTCAGGTCCGATGTACTGAACAACGAACGGATAGTCAGGAGGAAGAGGAGATGGACCTGTCGCAGGAGGCTCAAGTACGTCTTCAATTTGAAAATCTTCTTCCTGAGGAAACAAAACTCGCGAGGTGAGCAGAACGCTCCTCTCGGAACCGACACCAGAATCAGCTATGAAACCTTCAGACCTTTGTGGAGGATCTCTCTCCACTGCGTCAGACGTCACAGGGTGGTAACCACCTGCTAAATCACTCCTACGCCTTCTCGAAGAAGGCTCTGGACTCTCGGGAGATAACTCCCGGATTCTCCTCGATCGTCGAGGCGCTTAATCAACCACTTTTATAGATTTTAAATTAGACTCAAAAAAGTGAAAAGCTAGGCAAGCTAGGAGCAAAGAGCACTCACTATAAGAAAAATCCCTGAGATACAATCAAGCAAACAACCTCCAAGTATTTCCGCTCCGGGTGATGAGGACCGGACACCAAAATACAGGAAAGCGAAATATAGGACCTCCCGAAAGCAGTCTGGGATGATTAGGGCCCAGAACAACTAGCGAAGGTATCAGAAACAGTTACGCCAACCTCCTAACGACAGCCTTTGCCGGCTCAAGTACCCAAGCTTCGCAAGGGCACCCCCCAGAAGTACTGCTGAAAGTGATGCGACGTCTGCCTCAGGTACCACGGGTATTCCCCCCCGCAGTCACCTATGTGGAACCTAGGAGTGGCAACTATGGGCACCAATCCGTGTCAGAAGCCGGGCAGAACGGTCTTGAGGTCAGATTCAGCAAATCAGAGAGGGGGTATCTCTCTTCTCAGCCTTCACTTCCCCTCGCGCTTGACTCTCTGGAGGAGAGCTTTCCCGGTCCACCTAACGGAGTTGGATTTCGCTCAATTAATCAACTTCTATGTTTTGTTTGAGCGGCCTTGGAGAGTTAACTCTCCACTCACCTAATCCAAGGCCATACAACCTAGCTAATTGGTGTATGACACTTAGAAAACTTGCTAGTTGATTTTAAATTATATCGCTTATTTTAATGGGCTGTTATGTTAAGTCACAAGGATATGGAGATGAAACTTATGATGTTTTTGGCGCAGAAAGAAATTAATAAAAACTTAACTACATGCAAATGCAGTTATTGTCTTTCGATGAAAAGCAATCTCTACATGGGTTCTACGAGATTAAAAATTGTATTTTTTCTTTTCAAATAGAAAACTCACACTCACAAAAACTATGAAATTGACTAAATGTTTAAATGCACCTAATGCAAATCACTACAAGCATGCAAATCCTAAGATGCAAAATCTCCTAAAGCAGAGTGAAATTTCCCAAAAGTCCTTCAATTTTAACTCTTCTTGGTTTTCCAGAAAGCTAGTTCCCGAAATCAAGAACTCTTAATATGAATACACAAAAACGCTTAAAAAACAAGAAGAAGCAACGAATGACAACTCCCTTCCAATTATCAAGCCAAAAACCAAAAGCAAGAAACCTCACAAAAGCTTCAAAAGATATAGCAAAACGAAAACAAAAATGCAACAACAAAAGAAAATAACAAGACAAAATATTTTTTGAGCCTTTGAAATGCAAAAACAAAAAGCAAAGCGAATGTTATTTGAGCTTTTTAGTTTTATAAAGAAAGAGCTCGAAAAGACCAAGCAAAACTATCAAAATCCAAACCAAACAAGACTGAATTTCAAGCACAAGCTTCAACAATGCTCCAAACCTTATAAAGCTAACTAGTAGCAAGATCAATAAGAGAAAAAGAAGACAAGAAAAATCAACCACTCAGCCTAGAAGAATAGTATAAACTTGCTGCAAACAAAAACTTCGAAGAAGCAAGAAAAACTCTTCAAAAGTTGCAACAAGACCTAGCCTGCTGAACTCAAGAAAACCAATCAAGAAATGAGCAAAAATCGTAGTGCCAAGCAAAACACAAAGACAGGAAAGAGTAAATGAGCAGGAGCTCTCTGTTCTGATAAAGCAGAACAACCAAGAATGCTCAGAAAGTTATCTTGGTACTCAAACCAGAAGTGCCAGCACCAGAAACAACACTTTGCCAAAAAGACTAGTTTTCAATCAAACGAAAGAGATAAAAGACAAAAGACCACCTTCTTCACAATCCAGAGAGTGCAAAGACACTGTAGGGACAGGTCTCCACAGCCAGAAAGGACCAAAAAGTCAAGAAATCCAAAAATTCAAAATCTGCCTAGGTATACGCTACTTCACAGTTTAGCAACAAGCGTGCATACGCGACTGTGCTAAAGGAAACTCGCGTATACGCGACTCCCTTTAGAAAACATTGCGTGTATACGCGACTGTGTGCAGAAAAAAGCGCGTATACAAAGGTAAATAATGAAAAAACAAAAAGGATCAACCCTGGATAAGAAACCAGGACTTCAGACTGACTGAGAAAAAGTAAACTGGACTGCAAATGAAAGTTAAAACTGTCGGCAACCTATCAAACAGCTGAAACCACCCAACAGGGGAGTCACAAGAATGTGATCCCCAGCGGAGTCGCCAGTTTTGTTTCGGGGAAAATTACCCTAGAGGTTCGTTGGGTTACAACCTCCACAGAGCAGGGGCATGCTACTTAAGAAGGACTCACACAACCATGCATGTTCAGGAAAAACTAAATAGAGTAGATCGAGGAAGTTACCCGTAGGTCCTACGGTTGAAGCAGATCCCGCAGGGTCCAAACCCCCAGCAACCGTCCTTCCTTCTTAACCTGAAAGACAAGAAGAAACAAGCACGAAGAACTGGTTGTACAACATATATCTACTCTAAATTTTAGTGAAATCCATATAAAACATCAGATAAACCATAATGAATGCTTAAATAACAATTTTCTCATATATGTAAGCAGACACTAACACGTATATTTCGGGAACAAGATGGTACTTCTGTATTATAAATAGCATGTACAGAAATAATGAGTGGAGAGATCACCTGAATCCTTCCACGATCTTCGAGCAGACCGTCATCCGGATCCGTCCCGCCCTTGCCTCACTAAGACTCCTTCCAAACTGGTGCATACGAGATGACATATAGGAAGATGAGAATCTCAAGGAAACAAGGGTTTCCTGTAATGAACTGGGAAAGTGCAGGAGGCACGGGGAATCAAACTTGGATAGGGAATACCAACAGAGTATAATATCAATAAATTCTCTCTCTCCCTTAGGCCATGCACATGAGGGGTTTTTATAATCCCTCCAAGTAGTTTCAATAGTTGGAAATAGTTGGCCACGTGCTGGGGTGGTTGAACTACCTGAGTAACCATCAACCCAGCCCGAAAATAGAGAATTTTTATATATTTTTTCATAATTTTAATGGCATACGCGGAAAATTCATGTTAACTCGCGTATACACGCGGAAAAAGCTGGGCATAACCGCGTATGGGGACTTTTACACTGTTTTTAAGTGAATTTGTCCAAGTCTGTAGGAATGGGTGCCCAAAGCCATAAAAGAAATCATGAATCATATGAAGGTGAGAAATGCTGCTATAACACTGGCACATCTCAACTGGAGTGGTGGAGTTACCACCATTTGCAACATCACTTCAATGTTCTCATGCTAACCTACATGGAGTGGTGGAGTTACCACCATTTGCAACATCACTTCGATGTTATCATGCTACTGTACATGTAGAGGACCCATTATTCATTATATTAATCACTAAACCTTCTTGTCCATAGAAAAAAAAAATTTATTATATATTTTTATTTATTAGTGTTTTTATTATTTAATCTATTTTTTCTTTTTTGAATTTTTGGTTTAATTTTTATCTTTTATTCACCTTTTAATTTTATTGTTATTGTTAAGTACCACTAGCAAAAATGGTTGAAGATGATCCCTGTTAGCAGGGAGACCCAGGATGAAACCTCAAGGGGGGTGGTTGTGTCTTTTCCTAGGTGGAGGAGACATGCTAAAAGTCGAGTCATCTCTTTTAACTGGTGTGGCCGAGGTACGAACCTCGACTAAATTTGATGAATTACATACCACTAGGTCACATCTCCTCGAGCCAGATGTCAAGCCTATAGGATCACATATAAATTGAAAATAAAACCAATAAAATGTTGTTTTTATTTTTTTACAAGTTTCAACCCTTTTTAAACTCTCCTAATTTTTGGAAATCCTTTTTCATTTCCAAAGATGCACTTCACAAATTATATTTTTTAGAACTTTATTTCTTTTAACCTTTTCTTTTCTTATTTCCGTTTTAACATTATCATGTTAGTATATTATGATGTGTTGGTTACAAATTATTCACATTAGGATAAAAAATATTGCATCGACATAATATTTCATTAATCCATACCGTTCATATGAGAAAATATAACATCCCAACCAAAATGCATAAATAGGAATCTTTTGTTGACCTCTTAGGAAAAGATGAGGTTTTAAAATAGCATTGTGCAATTCATATGAAAATGGTTTTTCCACCATTTTGAAAAATCTCCACACTAATTTTAACTTTTATCCCACAAACTATCTATATGGAAAATAGAATTCATAATTACAACTATAAAAATGTTGATGGAAAGTCATACCTACATGGTTTTGCACATATTTATTTACTTACTCCTTGATATATTTTTGAATCAAGTAATGGATGTTAAAATGTAAATGAAGAAGAAAAAATATCTTTTACAATCCAAATAAAAAAAATAAGAGATCCCTAATGAGAAATGATGCATAGTTGTCTCAATTGTAGGCATTCTTTAGATTTATTATGCATCATTTTCATTAGTGATTTTTTTATTTATGAAAGTCTTCTTTAGAATCTCATTCATGGCTTGAAATTATATTTATAGGCTCTTGATTATAAATTTTTTATATTTATACACATAGAAAAAGTTCACAATGTGTCCTTGAATGCATCCATGAAATGATATGCAACTCGTCATAAAATACAAACTAGGACTTGGATGGAAAAATAATTGATTCTATTAGACACCTCCCAATGGGTTATAACAAGAGACAACCCACCTAGTAGGATACCATAGTCCGAAAATGGTTTAAATCTATTTTATTATTACAACCTATAAAATAATATTAAAGTATAAAAATTATAAAAATAAAGGAAACAATAAGTTGATTTGTAAAGCATATATAAATGAGCACTTAGATCAACAATGTAAAAGTACTAACTTACATAGTTTTGCAACATTTCTCATTATTCCCAGGTTTCCTCACCTAAAATCTTAACTTATAGTTTCAAAAAAATTTCACTTAGGGTTCCATAGGAGAAATTTTGCCATTAATATATCCTAGCCTCTTTTTCATAAATATTTCTGAGCCTCATATGCTTACATGTTTTCGACTATGTGGTCCAAGGATTTTTAAATTATATTTTAAGTGGTTATTAAGTGATTTATTATTTTGATATTATATTTTACTAATTTAGTTTATATATTAAATAATATGATGATGATGATGATGGTTACCGTGGATCTAGGCATCAATACATGTATGCATTTTGAAAACATGCAGAAATATTCTTAACCATGGAGATTCATAGCTTGAAAATAGATTTTTTTGCAATACCATGGTCCAATACCATGGTTTATCATACCCCACGCACAATATAACACTTGTTGATGTGACATTTTCTTACTATTAAAAAAAACATAACTAACTTTTAGAAAAATATTAACCCTTGGTCTGTAAATACTACTATGAATATTTTGGCATATTTCATATTTCATGGAGGTTGAACCTCTAACATCCACCTAATAACTATTTATAATTAAACTAAAATTATTGAAAACCTATTACACTCATATCAACATAATTATGTTTTGTGAAAGGGCTGAAAACATTTTCATATTTTTCTTTACTGTAATTCTTTATATTAGTGGTTGGTATATCATTATATATTATTTTCAAAGGGTGAAGATTCAAATGGAAATTTAATACTTAAATAGGATTTTTCAAATTATTGCAATGGGGATTCTAGTGATATGAGTTATGAGATCTTTAGTTCATGTATTTTTCAAACGAAGTATTTGTAACTAAACGATTTTAGTCTTGGAATTATTTAGGCATTTAGATTTAACTTAACTAATATTGGAAACTCATTAAAAATTATATATATATTTTGTTAGCGAGTTTTCTATTGCTTTGTAATATTATTACAAAGTGCATACTGATCATTTTCTACTCCTATTAGTTAATTTTCCAAAAATGGTCTAGCATTCCTACCAAAAGATACTAAAAATAAACCATAGAAGAAATATTTTATACATGTATATCTAGATAGACACCTACCTACGAAGGAAATCTAGTTCTAGAAAGAACAATTCTTATACCAAACCATGAAAAATATAAAAGAAAAATTCGCATAGCTCCTGAGAGCCTACCATGAAGGAAAATAGGCCTAAAATATCCATAGGTTTATTGACTATTGTAATTTAGACTAATAGATTTCATATCAAATAAAATAACATAAAATTCAAACGTCGAAGTGGAGCAATGTGAATTTTCTCCTCCAATGAATAATGAAGCACCATGGAGAAATTCTTGGAAGATATTTGTGCTTCCACTAATATTTTACCTTCATGCTTCATAACTAGCCATGAAACAAAGGTGGTCAAGATGTGGTTATAATTCTAAGTAATCTCTAGGAATTCAAACATTTATTATCCTTCCTTTTCTTGTGACATGCATTCTTAGGCCATGAAGAGTTATATGAGCTAGTATAAATATATCAAACAATGATGCTTGGTTTCCTTAGTTCTACTACAATGAAGGACCATGATGAAAGACATCACTTCTCCCATAATACCATTTCTCCCATTTTTATGTATACCCATGGACAAAATCCATAATGCATCCCTAAATGGCCCCAAGAAGCTTGTTGTAAATCACCATTAAATTCAAACTATGACTTGGATAGGAAAATATTTTATCCCATTAAATACTTGTTAATGGATCACAAGTAGGGGCGAACCCCTCCTAGGATTACATAGGCTAGAAAATGAATTATTTTAGAAACTTTAGATCTAGAGTTCTTTTAGTAATACCAATGAAAATTTTGCATAAGTGGGTGAATTTTTCAAAGCAATATCTCCAGTTATTGTGAGTAGTGTGCTCACATAGGCATTGGAAAAACATAGTTTCCAATGCTTATGGGACTCATTTATACTAGTCATTTTGGTGTTTATCTCCTTAGAAAATATTCATAGTATGTCCTTGAATCACTTAAGGAAGAGAGCTACAACTCGCCATTGAATTAAACTCAAGAATTGGGTGGTAAAACCATAAAATTCATTGGACTCTAGCATCGATTGACAACTAGTGGAACTCCCCACCTAGGATTTTTAGAACTAGTTTTTTGTTCCAAAATGACCAATGTAAATTCGCATAACACTATATATTTTGTAAAACATTGTCTCAAGAGATTGTGTGTAGTGTCATAACATGTGGTATAGAAAAACACACGTTCCAATGCTTATAGAACCCATTCTTTCTACTCAATTTGGTTTTTTATACCCCTATACCAAATTCACCATATGTTAATGAATGTCTTTCAGAATAAAGATATGACTAGCCATCAAATTCTCAAAAAAATATTAAATGCGTGAATGGTTAATTCCATTGGAATCATTGTACTAAGTTAAAACTAGTCACACCACCCTCCTAGCACTCCATAGGTAAAAAATTATTAATTTGAGAATATTGAAATCTGAGGTTCCTCTTAGTAAAGGCTAATGAAAATTTTACACAAGGGGTTTATTTTTTGCAAAAACAGGAATAAGTGATTTTCTTTAGTGTGCATACTTGTGCCTTGGCCAAACATATGTGTTTGATATTATGGAAATATGTTTTCTCTCTATTTTGTTTTTATAATACCATACAAGATTCACAATATGTCTATTAATTCCTTTAGTAAGGAAGTCACAAATTTCCATAAAATTCAAACTGGAATCTAGATGGGAAAATCATCTATAATGTTGGACTCCAACTAGTGGTATTAGATTTGGTTCTATTTAGTGAAACTTAACTGCTCAAGGGTAAATCCTAAATTATGATGGTTGGTTTGAGGATCATTTCAATTGCACACTATTACTTTTTTAACTATATTGGATTATTTTGGTTTTCAAGGGAAATGATGGAAGTGGTGTAAAGAAACAAAAATAGGGTGAAAATCGCAATTATGGGTGAAAATATCATGGAAAAAATAATTGATAAAAAATTATGACCACAAAACTTGGAAAGATATAGGATCATCTAGCTTTTGAGGACTAGACATGGGATGGAGGGGGTTAGGGAGAGAGGAGGGGGTGATGGGAGACAAGGGTGCAGAGAGTGGCGAGAGAAGTAATGTCAAAAAAGAGTGCATGGATTCTAGGATGCATGGAGTCCTGCCATGTTCAACCACATGTGAAAATGGAGAGGAAGGAAGGTAGGTGGATGTTAGTCTCAGAAACATCAATATGTTTTTATTAGGAATGCATGAACACTTATACCGATAATTAGCACATTTTTTTCAATGCTAATTTTATGTTTATGGAAGTAGATCTTCAATGCTAGATTTGATTTAACACACATTCTAGAATGAGATCCCAAACTATGATGGTTGGTTTGAGGATCATTTCAATTGCACACTATTACTTGTTTAACTATATTGGATTATTTTGGTTTCAAGGGCAATGATGGAAATGGTGTAAAGAAACAAAAATAGGGTGAAAATCACAATTATGGGTGAAGATATCATGGAAACAATAACTGGTAAACAATTATGACCACAAATTTTTGAAAGATAGTGCTTAAATAGGAATTATAGGGCATAATGAAAAAAACTCATTATGAACAAGGTAAGGTATTAGTCATAAAAAGTATTCCATTCATTAATTTAATTATGTTGCTTTTTTTTAGGATATTTCTTATGGATAAGCATTGTTATGTCTAGGATAACCTGGTCTTAGAGGACCACTAATAGTGGCGGGGGGAGGGATAATGGAGAGAGAGATAAGAGTTATTGGACATAAGTGGGTGTAGAGATAGGGGAGAAGTAATTTCACAAATTCTTTAACATTCCACAATTTATATGGTATTTCCAATGTCCTCCAAATGTGAAAAGGTAGATGGAGGAAGGTAGGTATACACTAGGAAGGATATATAATAATATCCCAATTAAGATAATTGTACGTTGAATTTTTGAATGGTGCACGCACTCAACTAACTACATGGGTATTTTCTATTGTATTTTTCCATGTTGTTTTCTTAAAAAGGTCATGGAACATTACATTTAATCTTTAAAATTGTTAAATTTTAAAATTTCCCTCATTCAATGAAGATCTAGAAAGATCAAGTTGAGGACAAATTTTCAAAATATTGGACTAGTTCAATAGGGTGAAAAGAATTGTTGAGATTTCTACTCACTTGTACTTATTGTTTTAATCACTTTATAAAAATATTTATGTTAGGAAATTATTTATAGGAAATGTTGGGTTAGATGTATTTTGAGTTTGATGAAGTGTGTGAGAGGAGTGTGCAATATGTGAGAAACATTGTGCAAAAAATTTGAAGCAGTTTGCAAAAGTTGCAAAAGGTAGCAGATGTGTGTTCAAGTCAACATCTTATGCAAAGAGAAAGTATATAGAGTCAGTAATGATTGAATATCATTGAGTGTATTTTTGCTACTATTGTATTCATCAGAATGTTGTTTTTTATGCATAATTTATTCTTGGAAAAAATATTATATTGCAAATAGAACTTACATGTGTTTTTGAGCTGTGAAGTTCTCCTTGGAGTTTCATCTGAAAATGAATGAAAGGATGTATTTGATAGTTTGAGGAGATTGGTGCCTTTCTTAAGTAGTGGATGAAAATGAAAGGGGTAGTTTCTCCTTCCTAGTTGTGGTCATCGAAATGATATTTAAGGAGTGGTAACTCCATCCAATGGTGGTTGAGTGAGACTTATTTGGAGTGGTGTCTTCTAGTAGGTAGTGACTTGTGACTTCATGTGAGTATATACTTCCTACCTGGTGGTGGCTAGGACTACTATTCAAAAGGGTATCATCTCCTAGATTGTGGAGGCCAACTGAAAATATAATGATTTGATTTATTAATGAGAAGAGAATGAGATTAAATAGAACAACAACATGTGGCTTTTGTCCCGTGAGGGTTTCTACCTAAAATCATTGGTGTCCCATGTGTTTATTATTTTTGTGTGGTTTTGTGTTATGTTTTGATTTTTTTACCTCTCCCCAGGTGCTATAGATGATAAATTTTAAATTAAATAATTAATTACAAAATAATTGTAAGAGATCCATCACTACTGATTCACCACCCCACTCAGTATTTTCTACATTTCTAACTAGTGGTATTAGATTTGGTTCTATTTAGGTGAAAAGCAATATATCAAGTTATTGTGAGTAGTGTGATCACATAGGCATTGGAAAAACATAGTTTATAATTCTTATGGGACTCATTTATACTAGTCATTTTGGTGTTTATCTCCTTAGAAGATATTCATAGTATGTCCTTGAATCACTCAAGGAAGAGAGGTACAATTCACCATTGAATTAAACTCAAGAATTGGGTGGTAAAACCACAAAATTCATTGGACTCTAGCATTGATTTACAACTAGTGGAACTCCCCACCTAGGATTTTTAGAACTAATGTTTTGCTCCAAAATGACCAATGAAAATTTTGCATAAGACAATATATTTTGTAAAACATTGTCTCAAGAGATTGTGGGTAGTGTAATAAAATGTGGTCTAGAAAAAAACACTTTCCAATGCTTATAGAACTCATTTTTTCTACTCGATTTGGTTTTTATACCCCTATACCAAATTCACCATATGTCAATGAATGAATTTCAGAATAAAGATATGACTGGCCATCAAGTTCTAAAAAAAATATTAAATGGGTGAACGGTTAATTCCATAGGAATCATCATACTAGTTTAAAACTATTCACACTACCCTCCTAGCACTCCATAGGTAAAAAAATATTAATTTGAGGATATTAAAATCTAAGGTTCCTCCTAGTAAAAGCTAATGCGAATTTTACAAAAGGGGTTTATTTTTTGCAAAAACAAGAATAAGTGATTTTTGTTAGTGTGCACACTTGTGCCTTGGTGAAACATATGTGTTTGATATTATGGAAATATGTTTTCTCTATATTTTGTTTTTATAATCCCATACAAGATTCACAATATGTATGTTAATGCCTCTAGTAAGGAAGTCACAAATTTCCATAAAATTCAAACTGGAACCTAGATGGGAAATTCATATATAATGTTGGACTCCTAGTACTAGGCTACAGTTAGGGAAAACCGCCTCCTAGGATTCTGTATTCTAGATAATTATTTATTTGAGGATATTGAAAGCTAAGGTTTTTTTTAGTAAATAAACATGCAAGTGTTACACAAGGGGGTGGAAAAGGTCAGGAACTAATTTTAATAAATTTTTCATTGCTTACTCTAATTATATTATTTTCACAAGGGAATTGTTTATTGATAAACATTCCTATGTATAGGATCATCTAGGTTTTGAGGACTAGAAATGGGATGGATGGAGTTAGGGAGAGAGGAGGAAATAGAGAGAGAGGGGGGTGTGATGGGTGACAAGGGTGCAAAGAGTGGGGAGAGAAGTAATGTCCAAAAAGAGTGCATGAATTATAGAATGCATGGATTCCTTCCATGTTCAACCACATGTGAAAATGGAGAGGAAGGAAGGTAGGCGGATGTTAGTATGAGAAACATCAATATGTTTTTATTAGGAATGCATGAACACTTGTACCAATAATTAGCACATGTTTTTAAATGCTAAGTTTGTGTTTATGGAAGTAGATCTTCAATGCTAGATTTGATTCAACACACATTCTAGAATGAGATCCTAAATTATGATGGTTGGTTTGAGGATCATTTGAATTGCACATTATTACTTGTTTAACTATATTGGATTATTTTGGTTTTCAAGAGAAATGATGGAAGTGGTGTAAAGAAACAAAAATAGGGTGAAAATCACAATTATGGGTGAAGATATCATGGAAAAAATAATTGATAAAAAATTATGAACACAAAACTTGAAAAGATAGTGCTTAAAAAGGAATTATAGAGCAAAATGAAAAGAAAATCATTTCGAAAAAGCTAAGGTATTAGTCATAAAAAATATTCCATTCATTAATTTATTATGTTCCTTTCTTTAGGAAATTTTTTATGGGTAAGCATTATTATGTCTAGGATAACCTCGTCTTAGAGGACCACTAATAGTGGTGATATGGGGTGGGGGGGGGGTAATGGAGAGAGAGATAAGATTTATTGGATAGAAGTGAGTGAAGAGATAGGGGAGAAGTAATTTCACAAATTCTTTGACATTCCACAATTTTTATGGTATTTCCAAGTTCCTCCACATGTGAAAAGGTAGATGGAGGAAGGTAGTTAGACACTAATCTCAAGAAGGGATGTGTTTTTTGTTAGAAAATAATGCATGTTTTTGCAATCATTAGGCATGTTTTTTAATGCTAAGTTTTGTTTGTTTGCATGTAGAAAATCAATGATAAATTTGTATGGAAAATCACTATAGATAGAGATACTAAATTAGGAAATTAGATAAATTTGTATGGAAAATCACTATAGATAGAGATACTAAATTAGGAAATTAACTTTTAGGGTCATTTTAATTACACCATATTATTTGGTGAACAATATTTGATTATTTCGGTCTTTAAGGGAAATGATGGGATTGGTTCAAAGTAATGAAGATTTGTTGAAATCAATAATTTTGACTAAATTAACCATTGAAGACATAATTAGTAACAAAATTACGACTAAGGATTTTGAAAATACGATGATGATGTAGGAATTATATAACATAATGAACAAGAATTTCATGTGAGGAAAGGTAAGGTATTAAATTTTAGAAATATGTAATTGATTTATCTAATTATAGTTTTTTAATAAGGATATTTCTTATGGATAAAACTTCCTATGTATAGGATCATCTAAGTTTCAAGTATGACCTATGGGGGGGCGAGAGAGAGAGAGAGAGAGGAGATAATGAAGAGAAGAAGTATAGAGAGAGGAGGGAAGTGTTGTCACAAAAGAATGAACATGTCCCAAAAAGTCTCTATGGTACTAAAAAGGACCACCACACATGTAAAGGGCAACCAGGAAGGTATGTGAATTTTAGGCTCAGGAAAACTTGTGTGTTTCTTAAAATATGCACATGATTTTTTAGGGAACACATCCACATTTCTACCAATCATTAACATGTGTTTTTCATGTGGTCTAAAATGAAGAGAAAAATATCGTAGGTGTATAAAAAATAAGTTGCGCTAGGATCACATGTGCCTTACTAAGTATGATGCATCATAAACATGTGAACATTTCCATGAACACATGCATATTTCTAATAATACATGTCCACTCCTAGGATATTCTTACTCAACATCCTAGTTGGTGTCCTGTTTGGTGATCTAAGGCTTTCCAATATTTCGTGCCCTAGAAGGCATGCACGTTATTAGGAACACCCATGCATTCATGTGCACAAACAAACCTACTGGCCCCATTTCCAATTTTTATATCATCATTATTACTGTAGCATCCTTTTCTATTCATAGAAAATTTTAGAGGTGACATTTCGCCCATGGGAAAATTTTCAATGATTTAAAAATTCAATGATGAGAGAGAGAGAGAGAGAGAGAGATTTATGCCATGAATTCACCATATTGTGTTTCAAATTAACCCAAATTTCAAGGAATCAAGCCCTAGTGATCACAAATTTTCTCGCAAAAAAATTATATATATATATACATATATCATTAGTACACCCTAATATGCCTAGAATTCACCTTAATTTCATGAAATGAAGCTCTAGTGATTATGATTTTACCCAATTTTAAATGTATTTATTACATATTTGATGTATATTATATTATCCCAAATAATCCTAAGAAGAAGGAAAAGGAATAAGTAACACGCTATGGAATTTTGTTAAAATATATGAAGTTATTAGAAAGGATTAATATACCTAATATGCCTAAAGTGTATATAGACATATCACAACCCCTCAAAAATTCCATTAATATATCTTATTAGGACATAGTATGGAAGGAATCATTAGATTATGAATATCTCCATTTCTAATTCTAGGAATTCCAAGAATATGGCCACCTATTTACAGATAGTCCCTTATTAAGGATAAAACCCACCCAAAATCAAGCATATCTACCATACAAGGATGGTTTTTTATACTTTATTTAGAGGTGAAATGGACCCACACATGATTATCTTTTATGATAAATGCAAAGGTCTCAACTCAATACTTTTGAGTAACTTAACACTTAGAAGTTATCAAATTATGGGCAAGTTACCCAAGCAGATTCAAGCAATATCCATGCTAAAAGGGGAAAGATTCAATATGAGGGGGATATTATGAAATTCAAACCATTGAAACCAATAAAAAATCCAAACTTTACATTTTGTTTCTTGTCATTTTTTGTGTCTCTTGAGCATTCTTAGAAACATTTTATTATTTCCTCTTCTTCTTTGGACTTCCAGGTTTATGAGGATTATTTTATTTAACGAAATGAACCATATGTACCTTAATGGTGTGCTTAGGATACATAATGACCAAGAGCTCAAAATTATGCTAAAAAAATAAATTTGTTGGAATGGTGTAGAACCTGAATGACCACGTAGATCTAATCGTTATGAATCTGACGCAACTTGTTTCGTAGAAAACTGACACCATATGCCCCGAGAAAAACATTTTGTTTTCCCAAACAAATAAAATTTCAGCAGAAATTGTGCTGGCTAACCAGTCAGTACTCTGTACAACTGAATGTTCATGGTTGACTGGGTTCATTGGGCCAATGAGGCCTCGCCACTTTTCAATATTATGGTGGTGATGGTTCACGTCTTTTGGTAGGTTGATTGGTGGCCAACCGCATGTTTCCATGTGGCCCAAATAGAGGGCGCCATGTGGCAGCACAAGGGCCACCAAAATGTGCTTAAGTGTCAAATTGCACCACATAGGAATCAAACTGGGAACCTCACATAAAAAAACTCCAAGTCTTAACCGAGCGGTCTATTTCAATCCTTGATAATACATACAACTAAACCATTATTTAATTGTTATTTTGGTCGACTATGGGGTAAGGGGCTAGAGCGTAGCCCTTCCCCCTCAACAAACTCACCATACAACCAATGACGCAAGACCAAGGGCGCGAAGGAGGCAGAGGCCCACCACCAAATTTCTTAATTATAAAAAAAAAAATGAATAAAATATATTTAATTAGTTTTCAGACCTTAGGCCTTGGCACACAAAATAACTATCCAAAACTTTCGTCTGAAATTTCATGAATTTATTGCTCAATTAGCTGAAATCAGAGCGAATTTGTAGGACGGTTACAGATTTGGGGAAATGCTAGAGCGGTTAGGAGAAAAGCTCGGGAGGCTCATAACTTCTTCAACTTTTAACCAATTTTGGATCAGAAAGAGGCTAGACAAGAATTTCTGATAGTTTTGGAGCTAATGAGGTTGAAGCAACCGATTGGAGGGACGAATTAATTGTAAAAAATAGGTGTCAAAGTAGTGAGGTTGAACAAATAAATCCAAGCGTAATAGATTTAAAAGAAGAGGTGTCAAGATTCCCTAATGTTGAAGTAACCAGTTAGTGAAAATGGTGGGTTTCTCCTTGACACGATTTGAAGTTGAGTTTCTTGAATTTCGTGGATCTGCATACATCTCTGGAACCATAAAAATGTGCCAATAAAACTTCCAGTCTACATGCAACTTATACGATCCATCACACGAACAAGTCTTGCAAATCGATTTCCAAATTTGGAAGAAGAAGAAGTAATATTTCGAAATAGATTTAGTTTTTCCTTGTGAATTAATGAGATTTAGTTTTTCCTTGTGAAGTCCAAGAACATGGAAATGCTGGGGATTTCAATAATAGCAATAACAGACACCAAAGCTGTGAATGAAGGTTGCACGCGTCGAGGATTGCTTGGTTGGTCGGGAAACGCTAAGGCTGCATCAGGGTGCCACAGACCGGGCTACCCTGTACCCCCTGGTTCTACCTGCCTCTTTGCATCTCTCCATTTCATTCTCCCAGACACATTGTTCTTTACATTCGGTCACTTTCTCCTGTAGGTAGAGACTCAATAAATACAAGTCAACCATGTTATCATTGAACATGATATCTCTATTATCAAAATAAATAATGGAGCTTTTTTGGGTTACTTTTATTCTTAAATATTTATATGACAGGATAGTAGTTCGATGCAATTATGTTTTATATTTCAAGGATGTTACTGTTATTTTCATTCAATTTTTATGTATATAGTTTTATTGGAAGTATGAATTAATTTTCAATATATTTTTTTATTTTTCTATTAGTTTTTTAACATTTCAATTTTTAAAATTTATATTTATATATTAAATTATTTAGAAACCTTAATATATTATAGAATTACTATATATACTTAAAGAATTACTATATATAATTTTTATAGTTTTTTCATTTTTTTAAATAATCTTATTCGAAAAATTCTTACTTCATATTTATGTGATGAGATATCATTGCTCCCCTCTATTTAACAATATTGAACATTAAACACCTACAATATAAACCAAAATAGATATAAATATAAAAAAATATTACATTTATTTTCTTAATTCATTCTCTCCTCATCTTTCAATATATTAAAAAAAATATAATACTATAAAACACTTCACATAGAAATAAATTTAATGAAAATTGTATAACCGTAAATATTTTTTTTGTTTTCTTTTGAAAACAATTTTCAATTTAGATATCCAATAAATATGTTTTTATTCAATATTTTTTCCAATGAAATTGTTCTTTATAATTGAAAAATTATTTAATTAAAATAATAAAAAACTAAACTATAAATCTATTTTATGATTATAACTTGTAAAACAATATTAAAGTATAAAAACTATAAAAATAAGGAAAATAGTAAGTTGAGTTATAAAGCATATATAAATGAGCACTTAGATCAACAATGTAAAAGAATTAACTAGACATAGTTTTGCAACATTACTCATTATTGCTCATCTTAGCTCGCGTCTACAACCTCTTGCCCATCATTGTGGAAGGTGATTCTCAAATTCTGATCAGCATGGCAAATAAGTTGCTCCAAGGCTCCAGCTTGACCAAGGTTGTTACCAGTTGGCGTCTAGCATCCAGAATCGACAAGATCAGCAAGTGGATACAGGACAATCAGGCAATATCCTTCACCCATACCAAGCGTGATGGCAACAAGGTTGCGGATTTCCTTGCTAATCTAAGAGTTGATTGTCTGGACACTCTCAAGCACGGCACTATCCAGATCATCAATGACAGAAACTCAATTCAAAACTGCATCAGTTTGGTGCAAACGGATCAACCCTCTCCGGATGCGGATGATTAGAAGCGAGAAGGGGCCAACAGGCCCGGTTATGATCCCAACGCAACCCACTTGGGGTGGCCACATGGCCCCCCATGGCAACTTAAATGCTATGTTTATTGCCCATCTGCGCTGTGCATTCATACCTGTTCGCCGCCATCTCCTGTGCATTGGTCAGTGCAGTCATCTTCAAATGGCGCATAAACGATCAAATTCTCCCGATTGCTCCATCGAAGGCCACCGCCCTCTGTCGCCTTTGAACTCGCTCTGCCCGGGAGGTTCTGCTACAGGCGGAGAGAGAACAAATACAGGTCGACGGTGTGCGTTGTATAGCTGTTTGGAACTCGCTCCAGGCTTCCATTACTCCCACAGTAACTTCTGCCTGATTCATTTTAATTCTCAAGTTTTTCCGGTTTCGTTTGATAATTCTTCTGTTATAACTGCTGCTCCCTCCAGAGGCTGGGCGAACTCTTCCGAGGTTTTCACCATGCCCAGATTGAGGCAACGAATGGCTTGTAGGAAGGGGGCTTCTCGGGGAAGATCCATGGGCGAGCGCCCTCCCCTCAGCCCCAATGTAGACCGACCTCTGGAGCCTTCTGCTAGGCGTCCTGCTCTTTTATCTTCGGACCCTCCTGGTCCTCGCCCTGACTTCCATGACATGGCGCCTCCTCGTTCTGCCCCTCCGCCCCTTTCTCCTCCTTTGTTCCTGCCCCAGCCCTTCGTCGCCGCCTCCTCTCCTTCTCCGAGCGGTAGGTTCCTCAGACAGTCCACGCAACACACTGAGTTGCGCTTCGACCGTGCTTTTGACCACCCTTTCTCTGTATTTCTTACTGTTACGTTGAGCGAGGAACTCCCTTTCCCTCCTGCCTCACACCCCAGTCTCTTGCAGACTCCTTCAGCTCCTGCCTTTGTTCCCCCTCCTGGCCCTAACCTTGCTCCTTTCATCCCTTCCTCATGCGCGCCTACTGTCCCCATCCCTTCCTCCTCGGGACATTTCAATTTGCAGATGGACGCAGGCCTGACAGAAGACGAAGAGAACAAGACTGATGAAGGGGACCAGAACAACCAGTATGGCTGCAGAATTGTGGAGGAGCACTCTGCTTCAGATTAAATGCTCTCTCACCTCCATGAAAAATTTCCAGTATGAACTCTGCTTTAAAAGTTTTGCTAGTTTCAGGTGTTTTAATGACTGCTCATAGCAGATATAGCTGCATGTATTTTTGTATCTTTACAGCTTTCATATGCACAGAACAGTTAACTCTTCGCTGGTTTCCCAGTTATTGGGCGGTGTAACTACTTACAAACGAACTGGTTTCCCGTTTATGGGCAGTTCTATATCTAGTCTGATAGTAGCACTCAAGCCCGGCCTCAGGCTTCCTCAGCTGAGCCGTGGCAGTTTTGTAATTTTATGTTCATAATAGAAATAGCGTAATTTAGCAAAAAAAAAAAAAAAAACATTACTCATTATTCCCAAGTTTCCTCACCTAAAATCTTAACTTATAGTTTGAAAGTTGTTTTCATTTATGGTTCCATAAAAGAAATTGTGCCATTAATATATTCTAGCCTCTTTTTCATAAATATTTGTGAGCCTCCTATGCTTTCAAGTTTTGGACTATGTGGTTCAAGGATTTTTAAATTATATTTTAAGTGCTTATTAAGTGATTTAATTTTTTTTTTTATTCCATTTTACTAATTTAGTTTATAAATTACCCATGGGGCTTTGGTTCAATGGTGAAGGGTGCTTTGTTAAGGCACTCCATGTGATAGGTCACCTGTTCCAATCCCCCGTGGGTGCTGACTTAACAAAATAAAATAAAAATAAAAATAATTAGTTTATAAATTAAATGATTGATAAAATAAGGTGATGGTGGTGATGATGATGGTCACTGTGGTTCTAGGCATCAATACATGTATCAAAGCATTTAGTTTATGATATATTTCTAATTGTCCAAATTAAAAAAAAATTAAAAATTGTGAAAGTCAACTAAATTATAATTTCATTATAGGTTTTGTTATTGTGAATTATAAAAGGAATTAATATATGAGTTAAACATGTATGTATTTTGAAAACATGCAGAAATATTCTTAACCATGGAGATTCATAACTTGCAAATAGATTTTCTTGCAATATCATGGGTCAATACCATGGTTTACCATACCCCATGCACAATATAACACTTGTTGATGTGACATTTTCTTAAATTAAAAAGAAAAAAAAACATAACTAACTTTTAGAAAAATATTAACCCTTGGTCTATAAATACTACTATGAATATTTTGGCTTATTTCATATTTCATGGAGGTTGAATCTCTAACATCCACCTAATAATTATTTATAATTAAACTAAAATTATGAAAAATCTATTACACTCCTATCAACATAATTATGTTTTTTGAAAGGGTTGAAACCATTGTCATATTTTTGTTTACTATAATGCTTTATGTTAGTGGTTGGTATACCAATATATATTTATTTCAAAGGGTGAAGGTTCAAATGGAAATTCAATACTTAAATAGGATGTTTCAAATTATTGCAATGTGGATTCTAGTGATATGAGTTATGAGATCTTTAGTTCATGTATTTTTCAAACAAAGTATTTGTAATTGAAGGATTTTAGTCTTGCCATTATTTAGGCATTTAGGATTTAACTTAATTAATATTGGAAACTATATATATATATATATATATATATATATATATATATATATATATATATATATATATATATATATAGTTAGCATGTTTTCTATTGCATTGTAATATTATTACAAAGTGCATAATAATCATTTTCTTCTCCTATTAGTTGATTTTCCAAAAATGGTCTAGCATTCCTACGAAAGAGAGTAAAAATAAACCATAGAAGAAACTGATTATACATGTAGATCTAGACAAAGACCTACCTACGAAGGAAATTTAGTTCTAGAAAGAACAATGGCTATACCAAACCATGAAAAATATAAAAGAAAAATTCACATAGCTCCTGAGAGCCTACCATGAAGGAAAATAGGCCTAAAATATCCACAGGTTTATTAACTATTGTAATTTATAGTAGCATATTTCATATCAAATAAAATAATATGGAATTAAAACGTTGAAGTGGAGCAATGTGAATTTTCTCCTCCAATGAAAAATGAAGCACCATGGAGGAATTCTTGGAAGATATTGGTGCTTGCACTGATATTTTACCTTCATGCTTCATAAGTAGCCATGAAACAAAGGTGGTCAAGAAGTGGTTATAATTCACTATATGTCAATAAATGGCTTTCAGAATAAAGATATGAGTGGCCATCAAATTCTAACAAAAATATTAAATGGGTGAACAGTTAATTCCATTGGAATCATCATACTAAGTTAAAACTAGTCACACCACCCTCCTAGCACTCCATAGGTAAAAAAATATTAATTTGAGGATATTAAAATCTAAGGTTCCTCTTAGTAAAGGCTAATGAAAATTTTACACAAGGGGTTTATTTTTTGCAAAAACAAGAATAAGTGATTTTTGTTAGTGTGCACACTTGTGCCTTGGCCAAACAAGTGTGTTTGATCTTATGAAAATATGTTTTCTCTCTATTTTGTTTTTATAATCCCATACAAGATTCACAATATGTCTGTTAATGGCTCTAGTACGGAAGTAACAAAATTCCATAAAATTCAAACAGGAACTTAGATGGGAAAATCATCTATAATGTTGGACTCCTAGCACTAGGCTATAGTTAGGGGAAACCCCCTCCTAGGATTCTATATTCTAGAAAATTATTTTTTTGAGGATATTGAAAGCTAAGGTTTTGTTTAGTAAATAAAAATGCAAGTGTTGCACAAGGGGGTGGAAAAGGTAAGGAACTAATTTTAATAAATTTTTCATTACTTACTCTAATTATATTATTTTAACAACGGAATTTCTTTTGGATAAACATTACTATGTATAGGATCATCTAGGTTTTGAGGACTAGACATGGGATGGATGCGGTTAGGGAGAGAGGAGGGAGTGATGGGAGACAAGGGTGCCGAGAGTGGGGAGAGAAGTAATATAAAAAAAGAGTGCATGAATTTTAGAATGCATGGAGTCCTGCCATGTTCAACCACATGTGAAAATGGAGAGGAAGGAAGGTAGGTGGATGTTAGTCTCAGAAACATCAATATGTTTTTATTAGGAATGCATGAACACTTATACCAATAGTTAGCACATGTTTTTCAATGCTAAGTTTTTGTTTATGGAAGTAGATCTTTAATGTTAGATTTGATTCAACACACATTCTAGAACGAGATCCCAAATTATGATGGTTGGTTTGAGGATCATTTCAATTTCACAATATTAGTTGTTTAACTATATTGGATTATTTTGGTTTTCAAGAGAAATGATGGAAGCGGTGTAAAGAAACAAAAATAGGGTGAAAATCACAATTATGGGTGAAGATATCATGGAAAAAATAATTAGTAAAACATTATGACCACAAAACTTGAAAACATAGTTCTTAAATAGGAATTATAGGGCATAATAAAAAATAAATCATCTGAAAAAGCTAAGGTATTAGTCATAAAAAATATTCCATCAATCAATTTAATTATGTTCATTTTTTTAGGAAATTTCTTATGGATAAGCATTATTATGTCTAGGATAACCTGGTCTTAGAGGACCACTAATAGTGGTGGGTGGGGGGGATAATGCGTAGAGAGATAAGAGTTATTGGATAGAAGTGGGTGTAGAGATAGGGGAGAAGTAACTTCACAAATTATTTGACATTCCACAATTTGCATGGTATTTCCAAGTTCCTCCAGATTTGAAAAGGTAGATGGAGGAAGGTAGGTAAACACTAGTCTCAAAAAGGGATGTGTTTTTTGTTAGAAAATAATGCCTTTTTTTGCAATCATTAAGACATGTTTTTTAATGCTAAGTTTTGTTCATTTGCATGTAGAAACTCAATGATAAATGTATATGAAAAATAACTATAGATGGAGATACTAAATTAGGAAATTAACTTTTAAGGTCATTTTAATTACACCATATTATTTGGTGAACAATATTTGATTATTTTGGTCTCTAAGGGAAATGATGGGATTGGTGCAAAGTAATGAAGATTTGTTGAAATCAATAATTTTGACTAAATTAACCATTGAAGAGATAATTACTAACAAAATAGCGACTAAGGATTTTGAAAATACGACGATGATGTAGGAATTATATAACATAATGAACAAGAATTTCATGTGAGAAAAGGTAAGGTATTAAATTTTATAAATATGTAATTGATTTATGTAATTATAGTTTTTTAATAAGGATATTTATTATGGATAAAACTTCCTATGTCTAGGATTGTCTCAATTTCAAGTATGACCTATGGGGGGGGGGGGAGAGAGAGAGAGAGGAAATAATGAAGAGAAGAAGTAGAGAGAGAGGAGGGAAGTGTTGTCACAAAATAATGCACATGTCCCAAAAAGTATCTATGGTACTAAAAAGGACCATCACACATGTAAAGGGCAACCAGGAAGGTATGTGAATTTTAGGCTCAGAAAAACTTGTGTGTTTCTTAAAATATGCACATGCTTTTTTAGGGAACACATCCACATTGCTACCAATCATTAACATGTGTTCTTCATGTGGTCTAAAAGAGAAAATTATCGTAGGTGTATAAAAAATAAGATGCACTAGGAGCACATATGCCTTACTAATTATGATGCATCATGGACATGTGAACATTTCCATGAACACGTGCATACTTCTAATAATACATGTCCACTCCTAGGATATTCTTACTCGACATCCTAGTTGGTGTCTTGTTTGGTGATCTGAGGCTTGCCAATATTTTGTGCCCAAGAAGTCATGCACGTTATTAGTAACACCAATGCATTCATGTGCACAAACAAACCTACTAGCCCCATTTCCAATTTTTATATCATCATTATTATTCTAGCATCCTTTTCTATTCATAGAAAATTTTAGAGGTGACATTTCAGCCATGGGAAAATTTTCAATGATTTAAAAATTCAATGATGAGAGAGAGAGAGAGAAAGAAAGAGAGAGAGAGAGAGAGAGAGAGAGAGAGAGAGAGATTTATCCCATGAATTCACCATATTGTGTTTCAAATTAACCCAAATTTCAAGGAATCAAGCCCTAGTGATCACAAATTTTCTCCCAAAAAAATTATATATATCTCATCAGTACAACCTAATATGCCTAGAATTCACCTTAATTTCATGAAATGAAGCTCTAGTGATTATGATTTTACCCAATTTTATGTATTTATTACATATTTTATGTATACTACATTATCCTGAAGAATTCTAGGAAGAAGGAAAAGGAATAAGTAACACGCTATGGAATTTTGTTAAAATATATGAAGTTGCTAGAAAGGAATCATATACCCAATATGCCTAAATCTATGTGTATATAGACATATCACAACCCCTCAAAAATTTCATTAATATATCTTATTAGAACATAGTATGGAAGGAATCATTAGATTATGAATATATCACTTTCTAATTCTAGAAATTCCAAGAATATGGCCACCTATTTACAGATAGTCCCATATAGAGGATAAAACCCACCCAAAAGCAAGCGTATCTACCATACAAGGATGGTTTTTTATAATTTAGTTAGAGGTGAAATGGACCCACACACGATTATATTTTATGACAAATGCAAAGGTCTCAACTCAATACTTTTGAGTGACTTAACACTTAGAAGTTATCAAATTATGAGCAAGTTACCCAAGCAAATTCAAGCAATATCCATGCTAAAAGGGGAAAGATTCCATATGAGGGGGATATTAAGTAATTCAAACCATTAAAACCAATAAAAAATCCAAGCTTTACATTTTGTTTCTTTTCATTTTTTGTGTCTCTTGAGAATTCTTAGAAACATTTTATTATTTCTTCTTCTTATTTGGACTTCGAGGTTTATGAGAATTATTTTGTTTAATGAAATGAACCATATGTACCTTGATGGTGTGCTTAAGATACATATTAACCAAGGGCTCAAAATTATGCTAAAAAGTTAAAGTTGGTGGAATCGTGTAGAACCTAAATGACCGCATAAATCTCATCGTGACGCAAATTGTTTCGCAGAAAACTGACACCATATGCTCCCAGAAAAACGTTCTGTTTTCCCAAACAATTAAAATTTCAGCAAAAATTGTGCAGGCTACCCAGTCAACAGTCTGTACAACTAATTGGTCATGGTTAACTGGGTTTGTTGGGCCAATCAAGCCTCACCAATTGTCAATATTATGGTGGTGATGGTTCACGTATTTTGGTTGGTTGGTTGGTGGCCAACCACATGTTGCCATGTGGCCCAAACAGAGGCCACCATGTGGCAGCACAGGTGCCACCAAAATGTGCTTAAGTGTCAAACTGCACCACATAGGAATCGAACTCTGAACCTCACATCAAACAATGCCAAGTCTAAACCAGGCGGTCTACTGCAATCCTTGATAATACATACAACTAAACCGTTATTTAACTGTTATTTCGGCCGACTATGGGGTAAGGGGCTAGGGCCTAGCCCTACCCCCCCAAAAAACTCACCATACAACCAATGAAGTGAGACCAACGACGCGGCGGAGGCGGAGGCCCACCTCCAAATTTCTTAACTATAAAAAAAATAATTGAATAAAATATATTTAATTAGTTTTTCGGGCCTTAGGCCTTGGCACGCAAATTAACTATCCAAAACATTTTCATGAAATTCCACGAATTTATTGCTCGGTTAGCTGAAATCAGGGCAAATTTGTAGGATGGTTACGGATTTTGGGGAAATTATAGAGCGGTTAGGAGCAAAGCTGGGGATGCTCATAACTTCTTCAACTTTTGACCAATTTTGGATCAGAAATAGGCTAGACAATAATTTTTGACAGTTTTGGAGCTAATGGAATATGTTTTGAAGCCATTTGAGCACTGTAAATGTATGTAATCAGCATTTTGAGCATAATGATATAGGTTCAAGCCATTGGAAGCTGGACCAAGGAGACGTAGTCCAGGATGGGTTAACTACTTCATCACTTGTTCTGTTGTGCTTATTTTTATGGTGCATTTGTCTACTATTTCTACTATTTCAAAGGTTTAAATTCATGCTTTATGAGTTTAAAAATTTAACATAAAGGCTCATAAAACTGAGTTTTAACAATTGCAATTTACAAACCATCAAGCACATTTTCATTAAGATCTCATACAAATCACATAAATTATAGAGAATTAGGCATATAAGATGTGGATTATGGTGTAACAATCATTTGGCCCAACAAAGCAACTAATTGGGTCACAATGTCTACAGGGACAAAAACTATCATGCCATCAAAATGTGTTCCTCATTTGGAATGAGGTGTATCATTCGATCGTTAAGGAGAATTTTGGATGATTCTATACAACGTGCTTCATTATTAATATATAATATTCCACTAAAGAGTTGCATTAAGACCAATGGTGATATGCGGCGATGTGTGTAGTTGAGTTATCTCTTGGATTTCCATTTATGTATTTTTTATGGTAACTTAATGGGTGTAGGTGTTGGCACTGTCGTTTGGAATTTATGTCAACACTTGGCACTATTTTCCTTTTAATGATGTCTTCTACGTTTTGTATTTTCTTTCTTGTATGATATTATATGGTTATAACAATGTATATGTTTACATGTTAATTTCTTAAAGAAAAGTTGCAACATTGGTGAAAAAGAGATGCAAACTCCATGTGTTAGGGAATCTTATATGTCAGGGGTGAACCTTGAGCTTTGAGATTGTGCAATGGACAGTCTAGGGGATGGGTACTGGACCAACACATTGCACAGGTCTGGGAGACAGAGGAGGATAATCCATTATGCAATTGTGTAGGTCAAGAGTTCAAGGGATGAGCTTGAGGCTAGATATTCTACAATGCGTAGTTGAGGCTAGGTTGGGAAGATGGATTGTACAATTCTGGGAGCCAAGGTTGGGGCTTGAGCACTGGAAATACGAAGTGCAACAGTCTTGGAAGGAAGTAACTATGCATTGTGCAATTCCAAGAGGCAAGGTCGCAGCTTAAGGGTTGGGACTGCGTAATGTGTAGTTGAGGAGGGTCGGATGAGGCTAAGTTGCTAGGGAATTTCTGAAAATTCGCTAAGTGTGGGATCAATAATGCTGAGGTGAACATTAATATGACTTGAGTGTGATCATACACTTAGAAAAATTGATGACACAACAACATAGATCATCCAAAACATGTTAACAACATGTTTCCTTCAATGTGACAACCTTGCGATGATTTTACGACAAGTGCGACACTAAAGATACACTTTATGACGATTATGACGAAACTTGTGCGATAATTCTTAAAACTTTGGGAATGAGTGCTACGAGTGTTTCATGGAAATATTAACTCATTCACACAAGGATAACCATTCAAAAGCACCTGAACAAGCATATGTACAATGTGCGACAGTTAAGATGCGAAAATATGGCACTTTGTCCTTCTTGCAAAAAGGATCAAAACACTTAGAAAAAAAACATGGAATGGTTTTCATTGTTTGCTACAACACTATACAATACCAAGAAAGGCTGTGAAATTAAGCATAGGAAAAAATTCTGGAGGGTGTTATAGTAGCGACAACACATATCTTCTTCAAATTTTGCACTAGATTATGATCTTATACTTTTTTTCATATTTAGTTATGTGAGGGTTATCAACTACCCTTATTAGGTTCTTCCAAATTTCATGGGAAAGGAGCAGTTCCTATGCTAACCCATCAATTAATAGGCTAATGTGATAAGTGATACGCTTAAGGGTGGAGTTAATAAGTGGCATCATAGTATTTTACATGGGTAATGAAACACCATCATTCATTAAGCCCTTTGTAGAGGGATTACATGCATTACTTGAGTTTCCCTTCCCTCAACACTACTTTTTACACCCTAAGCCTTTTTCTTTGTTTTGATTATCTTTTTTTATAGGCTTCATCAATTTCATTTAAAACCTCATTTTGGTATGGGTATTTCATTGGTCGTAAGGATTGGGATATTGTTTAAGTCCCTTTTATTTTGATAGATAATGATGTTCACGGGACTAGCATGATGGCCACATGAGGGGGTAAAGCTTAAGGTGGTCAAACTTGAATAGAAGGAGAAGATAACTACCAAGGTGAAATATGGCAATGAGTTTAACTTCCAAGAATCACGATTCATTACATGATTTCAACTCATGATGATTACTTAAATTCCTAATATATTAAATGTAAAGAATTAATATGTAACAATTTGATTAATGTACCTAATTTGTCACTGAACCGCCATCTTTGTTTGGGCATGCTAATCAAGTGGATGAGTTAAGCATGTAAGGAAATAACATGCATCTATGATGCTATTGTGTGTGGAGGATGTTGGTCATCATATTTGCAAATGTGGATCAATGAAGGAGGATCTGTATTGGGTGGCTAAGGATTTTCATCATCGGAGAAAAAAAATTCTTCTAAGGTTAACCATGTATATAGATGGGTAGCATAGAATAAACCTTAAAATATGGTTTTCACATTTTTCTAGATCTCAATGTTGATAATATGTATGAGGTTAGTGTCATAAAGCAACAAGTGAATGATCGTTGTTTTAATCAACCCTTAATTAGTTATTTGGTAGGTCTGTAGTGTGGCAAACTTTACTAGTTTATTGAGCTACTTGTGTTATACATATGTATCATATGGGTATGATATCATGGAAAGATCGAATCAATCACCCATTATTTTGTGTCGCATCTACAATCCTCTTCCTTAGATTCCTTTTACAAAATTAGTTAATTTAATTGATATTGTATATTGCATGAAATATAAAAATCCTATGATATTAGCAATATTTTGAGTGTTCTTCATTAGAAATCATTTTAAGAATTTGAGTGCTTTAATTTAATATTGTATAATGCATAATACATAAAACTCTAATTACATTAACAATAATTTTCTTGTATAAGATATCTTTATTTCTTCTCATATTATTGGTGCTCTTATCTTAAATTGAAATATTATTTAAAACTACTTTTATGATCATGTGACTACTTTAGAACAATTATAATAAAGTGAAGTGATTAGACTTTAAAATTAATGATTTATATTAAATAACAAACACAAGACACTCACATAAAAATTGATTATTTTGATATTTTTCTATTTTAATAAATTCCTTGTTAATCATACTATTTAGTGAATTGGAGAACTTTATCATAAATCCATGAACACAATTATTGCAAACATAGTTTTAATATATGATTAGTAAAAACCCATATATATTTGAGAACACAATTATTATAATAATACATTTTTATATTATTATTAGTCATAATTTAATTTGGTTCAACTATTGAAGTACTCATTATTCATATAATTACGTTTTAATTTTCATTTTTTTCTTAAATATCATAATTTCATTTTATTAGATATTATATTTTGGGATTCAACTTGACCACTTTCATGAGAGGTAGTGGTAAGTGACTAATTTCTCATGATTTTTGAATAGTCCACTTAGCATTCATTACATAGAGTGATGCTAGTTAGTTACAATTACCTCTCGATCACATGAATGACTTACTTAACACAATTAAATCCCAAAATATAATATCTAATATAATACACTCTAAAACCTCTCAATATTTCAATACTTAAATTTCATTTTAAACAACTTTAACCACGAAAATAATAAAAAATAATATCATTAATAATAACTTTAAATACCTTCAAATATGAAATTAAATTTAAAAAGAATGAAAGTCTTCCAATTTTAAATCCCAGTCCGGCACCAACAACAGCACAACCACTCCTTTATTTTGATAATTTCATAAAAATGAAAATTCTGCGTAGCAAAAGAAACACCACCGCTGTTTTCTTTTATCACAATTCACAAACATGAATCCCCGCAACAATTTTCTTATTTAAAAAAATAAAAAATAAAACCTAATAAACTTTGGTTAAAACTGAAATTCGCATAAACTTTGGCATGTGTGCCGAATAGCGATTACCCCACCTGTGCGGCAACTTAAATTAAAGAAAAAACGCATAAACTTTCATTAAAGCTGAATAAATTAAAGAAAAAACGCATAAACTTTCGTTAAAGCTGAAATTTGCATAAACTTTAGCATGTGTGCAGAAAAGCGAATGCCCTACCTGCCGGGCAATGTAAATAGATTCGCAGAACTCTCATTTGGCAGAACAATTTTTTTTAAAGAAAGAAATCGTATATATTTTCACCTTATAGGTGGAATTCGAATAAACTTTAGCTATCTGTGGTTCAGAGGGACATTCGCTGAATGTCACGGCATTCGCTGAATGTCACGGCAACTAATAAATGGTAAGTTATAGAGAATTAAATGTTGTGAGGCAGTATATGTTTATTGTTAAATTTAAATTTGTTCAAGTTTAACTGTAAAAAATTATAGAAAATTAAATGCGGTAAAGCAATATATACTCTTGGTTAAATTTAAATTGGTTTAAATTTAACAATAAACCTATACTGCCCCACCACTCACATTTAATTCTTTATAACTTACTATTTACGACTTTAATCCTACCCGTTGTTTGGTGCCTGGCATCCGTTAATTATTAATGGAAAGTAAGATGGCGAGAATCTGCTGGCATTTATTAACCCTATCCAAACAATCATGATTCTTGATTAAAAGTAAGATGAATAGAATGCTTGTCAATCGATCGTCCTCAATCGATCGCCTACCCAAGTAATTAAGGTGAATGTGCGGTAATAATTATTTAAACTAATAATACAATACTCTGGCCAATTCAGTAGCTTTATCAGACAGTCATGATTATTAATGAAAAGTAAGATGGCGAGAATCTGCTGGCATTTATTAACCCTATCTAAACAATCATGATTCTTGATTAAAAGTAAGATGAATAGAATGCTTGTCAATCGATCGCATACCCAAGTAATTAAGGTGTATGTGCGGTAATAATTATTTAAACTAATAATACAATACAATAATTATTTAAACTAAACTAATGATTCTTGATTGAGTCGCTTTATCAGATATGAATGTACAATTCATGATCCCGATATCGATTTATAATCTTCGCCATAGCTCCAGCTCTGCACGGAATATAAGATGGCGTAGGTTCGGATGGGATAGGTGACCATACTTTATATGTTCCTTCCTGCAACACTAATAAATGGTAAGCTATATGAAATTAAATGCAGTTTCAAAACGGATAATACATAGAGATTTCATTTACAATGTACTCATCAAGATCTCTTTGTAGAGATGGACTGCAGGGATTTACCAGATTTGCTATTCAATGAATGAGAGAGCGATATTGGAGACTTCCTAGCCAATTGCAGACTGTTTCAGAGAATCTTAAATTATATGATATTAAATGTAGTAAAGCAGTGTATGTCTATGATTAGAAATTTGATTTTATTTAAATCTAACGGTAAACCTATACTACTCATATACTACTCACCGCATTTAATATTGTATAACTTAAAATATATGGCTTTTCCCAAATATAACGCATTTTTATAATACATGGTCATGATTTAATTATCTTTTTTGTTGGAGTGTCTGCAAATCTAAATGTACCAGAATTTCTCGGTTCGTGTGACTACGATTTTTCGAATATCATGACGGTTTTGACGAGCCGTTCAAGCGAGGCGGTTCATCATTTGATTTATCTCCAAAATCTCTATATAATGCTATGCCGGAAGAAACAAGCGACAGAATTGTCTGAAAGTTTCGTGGATATCAGTTTGTGACGCGGCGGTTGAATTAAGTTGTAGTAGTATTCGGATATCAATGGGAAATTCAACTTCTCACGAAAATTCCCCGGGAAGTTCGAGTTCTCCTGGAAGTAGTTCTGTTAATCCGAAAGACCTGCGTTTTACACAGAAAGATATAAATGGGAGCTTCAGCAAGGGCCACAGTGGTGTAAGTGTATCAGATGTGGCTGCGGATATTAAGGCTGGAAAGCTTGATCCGTTGTCTTTAGGCCCGCTTGATGTGCACAGAGACAGTGATGGCGACATTTGGTGCCATAATAACCGGAGGCTCTGGGCAATTCGACAGGCTGACGTGCCGTCGGTTGATGTGAAGTACAAGAACAACGATTTCAAGTCTCGTTGTCTCGATGACAAAACGAAGGATCAGCTGAGAGACCCAAACTATCTTCCGAAAATCAGAGGTTCCGGTGTTTAAGGGGCATAGGTTAATATTACTATTGTCATTAGCTGTTAATGAATGTGTGGGGAACGTATAAGTTTTGAAGGTGTGTGTTATGGCGTTTTGTGGAACTCGTAGTTGGATAGGCTAGATGAGTTGCAGTTTTTGGGTTAAATGTTTTGGTTTTTCGGTAAATTTCAAAGTAGTAAAGTGCTCTCCTATAGGAGCATAACAAATTTGTGAAAAACGAATGGCATGTTCACTATTAATGTGTAAAAAATATATTTGTGAACTAATATAATTGTTTGTCATATATGGTGTGAGGTTTCGTATTAGATGCTCGAGATATATGTTGTGTATGTTTGTTAACCAATATAAATGTTTGTCATATATGTTGTGAGGTTTCGTATTAAATGCTCGAGATATATGTTGTGAAGTATTGTAAATGTTTTTGAAAAGAAGTATTGTAAAGGTTTTTGATTTATGGGAATTTCATTGAGAGAACTACGTGCTAAGGGATTTTATTCTATAGCAGAATATAGCAGTTGATTTTTATGGATATTAAGGAAATTAGTACCGGCAGTGTCTATGCTGCGGAGTAATATAAATGTTCGTGATATATTGGGAGGTTTCATGCCAAATGTGTGAGAAATGTATTGTGACGTATCATAAAAGTTTGTGTTTCCACGGAAGTTCATGGGAAGTAATATAAATGTTTAATGTAAGGTTTAATACTAAATGCTTAGGATATATAATATTACATATGTTCGAATCACAATAATGTATGTATGTAGCTGAGTTATGTATATTTAGCTGAGTTATGTATATTTTTGGAAGTCAGATATATCATTTGTTCGGCACGTATTTTATACGCGATCTTCTGACGGCTATTGGAAGTTAATGTGGGTGGTTATATGGATTTTGTATTAATTTTGAATATGTTTTTGGTAAATTTGGTTATGTATGTATTTGAAAGTCATATGTTTTGGGCACATATTTATTACGCATATCTTCGCAGGGCTATTTGAAAATGTTTGAATGTTATTCGACGGATTTAACGGTCGCTTGTCGGTTCACGTTAACGAAATTGTGATGGATTTATTTTCGAGTTTTACACCCAACCCAGTGTGTTCTACTTAATTGACCGAATCCCAGCTTCCCCATAAGCAGTTCGAGAGCCAGCAACACTTTACTATCTTGCCCCAGCCTCGAGGGGAAGGATAAGCAGTCTTCCGAAAGATAAGGGAGGGAGAATAGCTCCAAAAAAATACATGTGAACCTCGACGATTTAATATTTAAATTTATGTTGATATAGAATCGGAGTATTTAAGAAGCGAATGCAAGTGAAACAGAGTTTTAAATCAATTTATTCAAGTGAAACGCATCGGCCCACCATAGTACGATATAATACAGATGTGCACAATTTAAAGATTGATTGAACGAGTCTTCACATAAATGGTGGGAGACTGAAATTTCTACAGCGATTCAAATGGATGCAAGGGGCTATTTTTATTTAATGGATTGAATGAAGTTGTGTAATGGGGAAATAATATTTTTAATAGAAGTTCGATATTAAATGTATATATAAAATATGTGGTGAATTTAATTGAAACTTGATATTAAATGTTTATATAAGATATTTGGTGAATTTTTAGAAGGTTATTTTTGTTTACCAGAATTTGAAAAATCTTGTAAGTAGATTTTATTGAATGTTATTGTTTGAAAAATCTTGTAAGTGGATTTTATTGGGTTTTATTGTTTTGATAGAGTGGAGGAAGAGATCTGTCTTAAAGTGGGGAAACAATATTTTTGATAGAAAATTTATAGTAAATGTTTATATGAAATATTTGGAGAATTTTTATGAGGTTATCTTATTTTATGAGAATTCGGAGAATTTTGTAGTGGTTTTTATTTTTCTGATAGAGTGAATGAAGTTGTGTAAGTATCTAAAAGATTGGTTTATTTATTTGAAACAGATAAAAATATTTTATGTTATTGAGAAGTAGGAAGTTAATATTATTGGGAAATAGGAAGTTATTTTACATTATACATTTAATAGATTTGTGCAAATATGTAAATAGTTACTCAATTTTAAAAAGAAAAAATTATATAATGTAGATAGGTTTTTAAAGATTAATAACGAGTAAGAAAAAAATTATGTAATGTAAATAGTTTTTTAAAGATTAATAACAGTATGTAAATAAGTTTTTAAAGATTAATAATGAGTATCCTCTTAGTGTAATAACACAACTATTTATTATAGAATTTTGGAAATTTATCTATTAAATGGATTTTATTGTTTTCATATAGTGAATGAAGAGAACTGTCTTGACATGGGAAACAATATTTTTAATAGAATATTTATATTAAATGTTTATATAAACTATTTGGTAAATTTTTAGAAGGTTATCTTTGTTTATGAGAAGTTGGAAAATCTTGTTAGTGGGTTTTATTGATTTGATAGAGTGAATGAAGATGTGTAAGCATCTAAAAGATTGGTTTATTTATTTGAAAAAGATAAAAAGATTTTATGTATTGGGAAGTAGGAACTTAATGTTATTGGGAAATAGGAAGTTATTTTACATTATCCATTTAACGGATTTCTGCAAATGTGTAAATGGTTACTCAATTTGAAAAAGGAAAGAATTATATAAATTATGTAAATAGGTTTTTAAAGATGAATAATGAGCATCCTCATAGTGTAGTAACACAACTTTTTATAGAATTGTGGAAATTTATCTACTAAATTCACTTCCCCATTTATATAATTGTGGAAATTTATCCACTAAATTCACTTCCCCATTTTTTTTGAGATGGTGCATCTTAAATTAAATTTTCACATCTTCCTATTTTTTCTTAGAGGTGGTATAAAATTTTCACATCTTACTATCTTATCTTTAAAGGTTACATTTTCAATTAGATTTCTGAGTGTTATGGTTTCAAAAAACTATGTGTTGGTTGCTTTTATAGATTATTAAAAATGTTATCTTACATAAGAATGTCAAATAAATTTTTATGTTATTTTGATGAACAATATAAAAAATTTAAGGATTTGTTGAAATATTTGTAATATTGTTTTCACAAATACAAGTAACAAATATTTTGATGAAATTTGGATGATGTCAATGTTTTTTATTTTAAAATTTGTATATGTTATAATAACACATTTAATGATGAAATTGTGAAAACTATTATCCTCATTTTACATAATAAAACAATTACCGATGAAATTGTGAAAACTATTATCCTCATTTTACATAATAAAACAATTAATGCTCAAGTTGAGAAAACTATTTCTCTATTTTCAAAACTAATTTACATTGTACTGCAAAATGTGTCTTTTCATAACATTGGAGAACTGAACACAATTAAATATTTGTTGATTGTAATATAAATGTTTTCAATTGATTTATGGGTAGTTGTTTATTACTAGCAAAGATTTGTAATATTGTTATAAGTTTTTTAATAGATTTGGGATGAGGTATTTAAATGATTTTAGATATAGGAAAAGGTAGAGCTCTCAATTAATGAAATTGTTACAGTTTTAACTACTATAATATTTCGAGTTTTTGATCATCTCATTATCTAGGTAAGAGTGTTTCTAGATTCATGTTTGGTTTATAATTGGGACAGGTAGAATACTTTGTCTAATAACATATAAATTTTTATAGAACATCACTGGACCAAATTTTAATTATAATTTTTTGGGAAAAAAATTTAATTTATGCTAATGAAATTGAATTTTAATGTAACATAAGGTTTATGTTTATATTTTTCTGTATAATAAAGTTAGTATTAATATTTAAGTAGAATTTTGATGAAGCTTATAAATAATTAAAGTAAAAATTTAGAGGATTAGTAGAAAGATTTTTAAGAATTTTTTTTGTCACTTATCTAATAAATATTTAGATCAAATAAAAGTCATTTTCAATATTTTTTTAAAATTTGTAACGAGGCACATTCTACTAATGAAATTGTGAAAACTATCATCCTTCTCACTTTAAAAAATAAATGTTACCTTCTAGTGAAAGATGTAAACCTTTTCATAAAATTGGACCTTGTAAAAGATTTAAAAATTTGGAGTTTGTAATATTAATGTTTTTAATGGATTTACTATTTGTGATGTATTATTATGAAATATTTGTCATTTTGTTATGTGAAATCTCTAATATTGTTATGGGATTCACGATAAGTTATATAAATGATTTAGATACGTGAAAAAGTATAATTTTGAATAATGATACTCTTACACTTTTAACTACACATTTTTTTTTGAGCTTTTAATCAATTTCATTTCTCTAGTCCAAAGACTTGAAAGATGAAACAAGTAGAATAATTTGATTAAAAAATGTGAATCCTTACAGAAGATCATGACACCAAATCCTTAGAGAAGATCATGACACCAAAGTTCAATTAAAACAATTTGTGGAAAGTTTTAATGTATGAAAATGAAACTGGTTTATTAAGTAACATAAAGTAACATTCATAGTTCATAAAGTTAGCATCAATATTTATGTGGAATTTTGTTGATGTGTTAGTGAGATTTTGATGAATCATAGAAGGAATTTAAATAATAAAATTTAAAATATCAGTTGAAATATTTGTAACATTGTTTATGGAATTAAAAGTAACAAATATTTGGAAGAAGTTTTGAAGGAAAACAATTGATGTTAATGTTTTATTATTTATAATACTTTATAATAAGACATTTATGAGTGCTCTACAATTGTGTTATCGTGGCTAGAAGCTTGTCTTATTTCACTTAAAAGAACAAAAAACTGAAGGTATTTGATAGGAGTGAAACATGTCAGACCACCAACAACAGGGTAATTCTAAGTGGGCATGGTTCTCCTTTAATAGCAATAACGAGTCAGACAATGTGCATGTGCTTGTTCTCACGACTAGTTATGGTAGATTTTCCCACTATTTAAAAGAAAAAACATATTTTTAAATTGTGAAAACTATTGTGCTTACTTTTTAATATGAATACTACATTGAAGTGCAAAGATGTGAGCCTTTTCGTAACATTGAACCATTTAAAGCATTTCAAGATTGGTTGATTGTAATATAAATATTTTTAATGGATTTATGGGGTAGTTATGTATTTTTAATGAATTTATGGGGTAGCTATGTATTTTTATTATAAATTTGTGATATCATGATGATATTTTTGATAGATTTGTGATGAAGTATTTAAATGATTTTCACTGGTTAAAAGGTATAACTTTTAATTAATAAGATTGATACAATTTTAATTACTAAATATTTTTGAACGATTTAAAACTAAAGGCTTTACTAAATATATGTTTGTTTTAAATTGAAAAATGAAACAAGTAGAATATTTTAATTAAAAAAACATCGTGACAACCAAATATAATTGAACAATGAAAAATTTGTTTTTTGGGTATGCAAATGAAATTAGAGATGTTTTAAATTAACCTTAATATTTATTCAATTTTAAATATCAAATAAAAATAAAATTAATGTTTTCAGATTTCTTATATTTTTTTTGTTTTTAATTTCTTCACTTTCCTTTTAAATTTATGGAAAGCTCATTTCCATATAATATCACTTCTAAAAATTTTGGTCATCTTTTTTAAAATTTTCACTAATATTAAATTATATCACTTTTAAAAAATTTCATCATCTTTTTTGAAGTTTTCATTAATATTAAATTTACAATACATATTATTATAAATATTCTAATTATTGAAGTTATAAACATCTTATGTTAACTATATTTATATTATATTTCCATATTGATGACCATCTTCCATATTTGTGGAATCAAAGATAAACACTGTGAAGAGGATTAATGTGAACTTTCTCACCAATTCTGAATTATCTTTTAGCTTTGGAAAAATTATTTCCTTAATTATAAACTAGTTATATTCAAATACTTTTGATGGATCAAATGCATCTCTAATAATAACATCAGTTTAATTACTAAAAATGAGAAAGTCAATATTATGAGCATAAACATTATATTTTGTTGACATTTTAATTGTCTCAATATTGTTAATGCAAAATGGTATCCCCTTTTGTTTTTGTTTTTATGGATTTGCAAAGATATTGCATATTCAATTAAAATGTGTATAAGTTGCTCATTTCTAATAGATGTCTGAGTGTTATTTTTTTTTGTTAAGAGATGCCTGAGTATAATTTTTTGTTATGATATTATTTATTATTAGTGTATCACAATAAAATTTTCATTTTTCATTATTAATTATATGGTTGTTTTGATTTGAATGAGAATATTAGTTTTGTTGTGTTATAAGATCCTATTCAGAATATAAATAAAGTGCTTGAAGATTGTGAGGTTAATTGAAAGTTTAATAAGAGTTTTTATGTGTTTTTATGTGAATTTCATGAGAAAATTAACATAATTAAAATACCGAACAATAGCATCTAACAGATATGAAAATCACCACAAACAGAGACATAGCACATGATGAAGGAGTTCATCTCGCCTGGGCTACGTCTCCTTGGTCTAGCTTCCAGTGGCTTGGTCCTCTTCTATTATGCTCAAATATGTGATTACATGTGTTTACAATGCTCAAACAACTTTAAAACATGTTCCATCAGCGCTCCAAAATGCCCGAAAATGCATGTGTAGTCTATTTTTTCATCGAATCTGGCCAAAAAATAACCATGACTTCATCTAGTTTCTCTACTTTTCATTCCACATTTTCCCTAAAATCCGGCACCGAACCCACAATTTCGCCCCAAAAGGCGCTTTTAGAGTGCCAATTCCCCAAAAATAGGGCGAAATTGTCGGGGCATTAATTTTCCTTCTAACACCTAAAAACTGGATTTAAAACCATATAAGTTATGGGTTCATACAAATTTTTATATATAAAATCACCGATGGTTAGGGATGACCGCCAACATTAACCTTCAGCGTGGACAAATGGCCGTATATAATGATAACGGTTAGGGCTAGAGGCTTGGCGCCCAATGGTTACTTGGCGGTCTTCGCGACGACATCTGTTGCATTCACATTGCAAATTGTTAGGGTTTAAATTTTATGGTTATGGTTAAGAGCGGGGGCGTGGGGCTAGCCTCCCATTTTTGGTCCCTCCTCCGATGGTGAATAGGCTAGGGATAAACCCCGACCCCCTTCCCCCAACATGCCATGTATACTAACATAAAAATAAACTCAAACCATGGATTGTTAAGACTCATGGCGCGAGGCACAGTGGTAACATGTTTGCCTTGGTGCTTGGTGGTCGCAAGTTCAACTCCCGCTGCTACTGGGTTGACTTGACCCAATATTTTGGTGACCCTATGGCTGCCACGTGGTGGACCCTCGCTGGGCCATGTGGCATCCTGTGGCTGGCCACCAATTCCACCAATAGAAACTTTCCATTTCGAACTAGTACCAATGTGCCACTTGGCACCAAACCATTCACAGGAGGAAAACATATTTTGACCGTTAAAACTACCACATAGGCATGCCCAGTCAGTTGTATGGACTATTAACCGGGCTGCCTGCATTTTTTTTTAAAAATTTCCCTATATGACAAAGTGGACAAAACATGTTTCTGGGAGCATATGGTGTCGGTTTTCCGCGAAACGAGCTGTGCTAGCTTCCGAATGACGAGATCAATGTGGTCGTTTAGGTTACACACTAATTCGATAACTTTTACTTTTTAGCATAATTTTGAGCATCTGATCACTCTTCTCCACTGGAAGCTTTTTGACCCCAAAAGATAACTTTCAGTTTTTCATTAGATGAGGGTACAATTATCTCACCTTTCCAATCTTGATCCATTTGGCCTTATAAGAATTTGTGCCTTTGAGTCCCACACGAAGGTAGTCTACATTCTCTCTTTTTGATGTCCTTGTTCTTCTGTCAAGAATGGCGTCAAGCTAAAGCTCATCAAGGTATTTAGGAGAAAAGTATTCAATAGAAGGAATCTAAACCTATTCTCCTTGATCTTCAATCAATGGAAGCTCATACCACCTTAAGTTCTCAATATTGACAACAAAGGAAATTAGCATTTATGAAGAAAAATCTAACTTGAAGACATTTTCACCAATCTTTTCAAAAATTAAGAAAGGACCATAACAAATTGGTTTCATTTTTTTACCTTCCCCTTGAAGCTTTTCTTTGCTAATGTGAAGCCAAACTTCGTCACCAACTTGGAACTTGTGATCTACGCGATATTTGTTGTTCCTTGCTTTATACTTGCCTTGGCTCCTTTTAAGCTGATATTGAACTGTTTGATGTATCAATTGGATTTGTTCTATGAAACTCTTGGCTTCGTCTATGTTGATATGAACATCAATAGAAACATCATTCTAGAAAATGAAATCCAATGGCTATCTAGAGAAGTATCCAAGACATGCCTCAAACGTCGATGTTTTTGCAGAGGAGTGTTTTTCACAGTTGTAAGCATGTTGAATGTAGTGCAAGTTTCATCCCACAACTTGGGATGCTTGCTGCAATATCCTCGAAGAATATGTATGATTGTTCAATTGACAACCTAAGTTTGACCACATGTTTTCGGATGAAAGGTTGTACTCTTTTTCAACTTGGTGTCCATCAAGTCCCAAAAACTTGACCAAAAATTCCCAACAAATTGAGAATCTTGATCACGAACAATGGATGTGGGAAAACCAAAATAAACCCAAACATGCTGAAAGAATAAGTGAGTTGTTTGTTCAGCTATGAATTTCTTTTTACATGGCATTAATATACACATATTTCTGAACCTATCCACAACTACATATAAATAATCATGACCTTTTTTTGACAAAGGAATACCTCCTACAAAATCCATAGAAACACTCTACCATGGACATGATGGTACGAGAAGTGACATGTACAACCCTAACTTCCTATTGCTAGGCTTACTGACTGCACATAATGAACAACCTTTAATGAGATGTGACACACTTTCAAGCATACGAGGCCAATAAAAATAGCTCTGAAGACGTGCCACTGTTTTGCGTACACTGAAATGTCCAACAATTGGAGAAGTGTATGCTTCCCTTATGACATTCACTCTCTTCCCCTGTGGAATAAAAAGCTTGCCCAAATGATACAAGAAGTTATTATGTACATGGTAATCCAATTATCTTACTTGGTTGCCTTGACTCAAGCTTGCATAAACATCTTGAAATTCATTATCACATGCATATTTCTCAACATAAATTTCATGCAAAACACAATTATGCTTGGGTAAAGTAGCTCCACTAATAATAGGCCTATAAAGAATATCATCAACCTTGTTGTAAATACCTTTCTTATATCTAATGACCAAGTGGAATTGTTGTAAGAAACCCTTCCATCGAAAGTGCTTTGACTGCTGCAACTTAGTTTGTGATTGCAAGTATTGCAATGGTTGGTGGTGAGTCTGTATGATGGTTTACTTTCCCATCAAATAATGTTTCCACTTTTTCACACATTGAACCATCACACAAAGCGCCTTATCATAAGTATCATAGTTAAGCACTGCACGATTGAAAATTTCTGAATGAAATGAAATAGGCTTACCATGTTGCATAAGGACTGCGTCTATGACAGAGTCCCTTGCATCAATTTGAATCTTAAAGGGTTGTTTCAAGTCCAGTAATGCAAGTATTGGGGTTGAATTGATCTTCTCTTTCAAAGCATCAAATTTTTTTTGCTGCTTACCTCCCCATTGAAAGACCTTTTTCACACTATTCAATGCATGTAAAAGACCTGTGATAGAAGATAAGTTAGTAATAAAATTTCTCCAATATTGAGCTACTCCCAAAAAACTTCTCTCCTCAGCGACTGTCTTGGGCATTGGCCAATTGACAACAACCTCAACCTTAGAGGGGTCTATCCTCAACTCACCTCCTCCAACAATAAGCCCCAAGTACACCAAAGAAGTTTCATCAAACTCACATTTTGACATCTTCAAAAACCACTGTTATTTCCTTAACACATAGGGATACGATGAAAAATTAAGATATTATCTAAGTAGACAATGAAAAAATTATCCCGAAATGGCCTTAAACATCATTCATCATACGCATGAAGGTAGCAGTAGCATTACATAAACCAAAATACATAATAAACCATTCAAACAAACCTTGCTTTGTTTTTAATTCCTTCTACTACATGGTCAAGTTTTTGACAGTTGAAACACTTTAACTTTATCATAATGGGAGAAAAAATATTTCTTGGTGAATGTACCTTTCATGGCTCATTCTCTTTCTCCTTTCTTGGTTTGGACTCTTGCAGATGAATCTTCTTTTTTAATGTTGCTACTAGCTTCTCCAATGTTTTTTATTTTATTCTTTTAGGCGCTAGATCTAGTCCATTCCAATTCTTCGCTTGCAAATTCTACCTAAGCTTCCAAATTTTCACAATAATATATTATTTCTTTAAGGTGATTGATCAATACATCCTTGACTTTGATTGCTCCTTTAAACTAATTTTTTTAATAATTATTTATTCTTTGTAGAAACACTATTTTTCATAAAAAAAATTGTAATAGTTTCTGATAATATTTATTCTCACGTCTGATCCTTTTAATCTCAGCTTCAAGGGCCACATTTTTTCTATTTTCCTGTCACCTTCATAAATGTTTTAACATCATTCCTCTATTATAAAATCATCTACCTTTGTTCTTGGAGAATCAATTTCAAGCAACTGATTATCATCCTCCATATCAATAATATCAAGTATTTTACCATCACTTTTAGTACAAGGAAATGAGAATATATATGTATAATGGTCATGAAATCTACAATTGAAGAAACATGTATTACATGATATACCTGCATGGTTGTCATTAGCCTCATTTACTAGCAAAAAGAGGGGATTTTCTCGATCTGAACTTTTTATTTCTTATTTTCTACCCTTCAATTTCTGAGACATATTCTTCATATTCTTGGTCATAATTTTGTGATCTACCCTTGAGCAGATAAGTTTCACTAAATAGAACCATATATAATACCACTAGTTGGAAATGTAGATAAATACTAAGCGGGGGGGTGAATCAGTAGTGATGGATCTCTTACAATTGTTTTCTAATTAATTATTTAATTTAAAATTTATCATCTATAGCACCTAGGGAGAGGTAAAAACATCAAAACACAACACAGAACCACACAAAAATAATAAACACTTGGGACACCAATGATTTTAGGTAGAAACCCCGAAGGGACAAAAGCCACATGTCGTTGTTCTATTTATTCTCATTCTCTTCTCATTAATAAATAAAATCATTACATTTTTAGTTCGCCTCCATAATATAGGAGATGATACCCCTTTGAACAATAGTCATAGCCACCACCAGCTAGGAAGTATATACTCACATGACGTTGCAAGTCACTACCTGCTAGAAGACACCACTCCCAATAAGTCTCACTCAAACACCATTGGATGGAGCTACCACTCCTTAAATATCATTTCGATGACCACCACCAGGAAGGAGAAACTACCCCTTTCTTTGTCATCCACTACTTAAGAAAGGCACCAATATCCTCAAACTATCAAATACATCCTTTCATTCATATTCAGATGAAAATCCAAGGAGAACTTCATAGCTCAAAAACACATGTAAGTTCTACTTGCAATATAATATTTTTTCCAAGAATAAATTATGCATAAAAAAAACATTTCTATGAATGCAATAGTAGAAAAAATACACTCAATGATGTTCAATCATTAATTACTTTATCTCCTTAGTCTTTGCATGAGATGTTGACTTGAACACACATCTGCTACCTTTTGCAACTTTTGCAAACCACTTCAAATTTTTTGCACAATTTTCCTCACATATTGCACACTCATCTGACACACTTTATCAAAATCAAAATACATCTAACCCAAACTTTTCTATAAATAACTTCCTAACATAAATAATTTTCTAAAGTGATTAACACAATAAGTACAAGAGAGTATAAATCTCAACAACCCTTTTCACACTATTGAACTGGTCCGATATTTTGAAGATTTATACTCCTTAACTTGATCTTTCTACATCTTCATTGAATGAGGGAAATTTTAAAATTTAAGAATTTTCATGATTAAATGTAATATTCCATGACCTTTTTAAGAAAATAACATGGAAAATAAAATAGAAAATACCCATGTAGTTAGTTGACTATGTGCACCATTCAAAAATTCAACGTACAAATATCTTAATTGGGATATTGTTATATATTCTTCCTAGTGTCTACCTACCTTCCTCTATCTACCTTTTCACATGTGGAGGACCTTGGAAATACCATATAAATTGTGGAATGTCAAATAATTTGTGAAATTACTTCTCCCCTATCTCGACACCCACTTATGTCCAATAACTATTATCTCTCTCTCCATTATCCCCCCCCCAACAACCACTATTAGTGGTCATCTAATACCAGGTTATCCTAGACATAATAATGCTTATCCATAAGAAATTTTCTCAAAAAAAGAACATAATTAAATTAATGAACGGAATAATTTTTATGACTAATACCTTACCTTTTTCAGAATGATTTTTTTTCATTATGCCCTATAATTCCTATTTAAGCACTATCTTTCCAAGTTTTATGGTCATGATTGTTTACCAATTATTTTTTCCATGATATCTTCACCCATAATTGTGATTTTCACCCTATTTTTGTTTCTTTACACCTCTTCCATCATTGCCCTTGAAAACTAAAATAATCCAATATAGTTAAACAAGTAATAGTCTGCAATTGAAATTATCCTCAGACCAACCATCATAATTTGGGATCTCATTCTAGAATGCGTGTTGAATCAAATCTAGCATTGAAGATCTACTTCCATAAACACAAACTTAGCATTGAAAAACATGTGCTAATTATTGGTATAAGTGTTCATGCATTCCTAATAAAAACATATTGATGTTTCTGAGACTAACTGTAATATCCCGTTTCGGGGATATTTCTAAAACACAAGCAAACTCAAACCAGAGATAGACTGCGAGGGCATTTACAAGATATGTCGCCTCTAAAGAGGACGAGATCCGGAGGTTACTTGGCCCTTTCCAGACTCTGTCTAAGAGTGAAAGATAACACACCAAGTGGTATAGAACTAGAATGCTTAAAATCAATAATAAACATACAATAGAAAGAGTACACGGCAACCACGACAACAACGACAACTACGACAACTCATCCAAAAAACATATAGAAGAAATGCTAAGCCATTTTGTTAATCTGAGAAATGTAATGGAGTACAATAAGCTAATATTGCACAAGAAAAGTGAGAAAATACTCTCAGAGAATACCGAAAATGGCTGCTCTAGGAACAACGTCCTAGCTGCTGGGAACTACTGTGTAGCTGCAACTGCTGGAATGGACAGAAAACTAGGGGCTGATCCCCTTGCCAGAATGAGCTGAAAATCGGAAAACCTCCTCTCCTCAATAACTCAAACAAGATCCGCAAACCATTCCAAGAATGGCCAACTCCCGAAAACACCAGAAACTGCCTCCCCAGTGAATTACGCTAGCCTCCAAGGGACAACGCAGTAGCTAGATAGAAACAGCTAAAATACTGCCACCAACTCTGCCAAAACCCTCCGACGGGCAAAGACTGACCCTCTGCTCGAAATCTCAGTGAAATCATCTGCAGAAACACCAATCCAAAGCTCCTCCACAATGGACTGCGTCCTCTCTCCCAGTGACTGGGCAGTCTCTATCAGCTCTAGCTCTGCAATAAACCCAAACAATGAAACTATTCACAAAATGAGATAAAACAAGCCTTGCCCGAGCAGGCACTCGAAGTCCCTCGGGGCTAAGGGTGAGATCTCTACACGGAGACACTCAGTGCATTAAACAGTGCTGCAGACAGGCTAAACAGTGAGCGTGCGAAAGAAGACCAAAGTCTCACTCCAAAATCAACAAATCCAGAATGATCCAAATGAGGAGGCTCCTCCATCTTTTATAGCATTGGTTTCCCTCCAAAACCCGTCGTAACTTCTCTCTCCTCCACATCCTCATCCTTATCTGTGCAGAAGATTCTAGAGTGCATGTAGGCCCCCTCCTCTACGTGGTGTGTGGTCCCCCTTGACCCCCCTTGAGTCACAACGTTGTGCTACTAGGCGGATGTCTTATTCTACTAAAGTGAGTTAGACCCTCTTTACTCACTTTTTTATTTATCTACAAACCATATACGGCAAAACTATACAAGGTCGAATATTCCAATTAGCTGTCGCTAATTAGGAATATTACAGTCCCCCCTAGCAAAATGTTGCTTGTCCTCAAGAAACTGAAGTGATGGATGCTGCAGAATTTTCTCGCTCTCCCAAGTGGCATCCTCATCCGGCAATTTCTTCCACCTCACCAAGAATTCCCGGACCGTCCTACTTCGTAACCGCCTCTCCCTGGTATCAATAATGGCCTTCCACTGCAACACCAAGTGCCCCTCATCATTTGTAGGCGGTAGCTCCTCTGTCACTGTCACCTGCTGTCCCAGCGCCTTCTTCAGGCATGATACATGGAAAATGTTGTGGATCTTGCTGCCTTGGGGCAGCTCCAATTTGTATGCAACCTGCCCAATCCTGCGTATCACCCTGTTTGGCCTGTAGAAATGCGGCTTGAGCTTCTCAGCTCCCTTTTGCTTCAGCGATGACTGTCGGTATGGCTGTAAGCGTAGGTAGACCAAGTCCCCTACCTCAAACTATCGCTCCACCCGACCTCTGTCAGCATACAGCTTCTGCTGGTTTTGTGCTGTAGCCATGTTGTCCTTGAGAGCTCGGAGGATATCCTGACTCTCTTAGATCCACATCTTGGCTCTAGGAGCCTTACTCACACCGAACATCACATTAGCAAATGATAAAGGATGGTACCCATATAAAGCATAAAATGGTGACATCCCAGTAGACATGTGATGTGTCGAGTTGTAGCAGTACTCCCCCAAATGCAACCATCTCAACCATGCTCACTGCTGCCCAGTGACATAGTTACGCAAGTAGTCCTCCAGCCACTTGTTAACTATCTCTGTCTGTCCATTCGTCTATGGGTGGTAACTGGTACTCGGTGTCAACTCCATCCCCACTAGCCGGAAAAGCTCCTTCCAAAATCCGCCCATGAAGCGGCTGTCCTTGTCACTGATGATGGTCTTGGGAAGACCATGTAACCTGAAAATCTCCTGGAAGAACAGCTCAGCCACCTGTGTTTCTGTGTAATGCGCAGATATGGTGAAGAAGTGCGCATACTTTGTCAATCGATCAATGACGACAAAGATACAATCCTTGCCCTGCACCATGGGAAATCCTGTGATGAAATCCATCGATATGCTCTCCCATTTCCCCTCCGAAATGGGAAGAGGCTGCAACAACCTTGCGGGATGGCTCATCTCACCTTTGTTCCTCTGACAAACATCGCACTCTGTGATGCGCTGGAGTACATCCTCCTTGAGGCCCCTCCATGAGAACCTCTCTCTAATGGCCCAGTAGGTTTTGGTAAACCCCTGATGGCCTGCCAATGGAGAATCATGTGATGCCTGGAGTATCTTCTTCTTAAGCTGAGCTCCCTCAGTCAAGAAGATCCTGTCCCTGTAATAGATGATCTCATTGACCACCCTGTATCAGTCATCCACCACCTGCCCGTCCAACACCTCACATGCAAACCTGTCCTTGGAGTACTCAACTAAAAGTCGAGCTCTCCAATCTGCGTCCAAGCTCATAAGAGATAACGTGGCTGGTCTACGTGAAAGGGCATCTGCTACCACGTTATTCTTACCCTTGACATACTCAATGTCAAAGTCATATGCTTGGATCTCACTGATCCACTTCTGCTGCCTCTCCTGTAGCTGCTTCTTCTCCAAAAAGAACCTAAGGATATTGTGGTCAATCCTCACCCTGAATCTGTTTCCTACCAGATATTGCCGGAATTTGGCCAATCCATGCATGATGGCCAACATCTCCTTGTCATAAATAGGATACAATCTCTCGTGCAGAAGGAGTTTCCGACTCTCAAAAGCTATAGGGTGTCCCCCCTGCATCGATATTGTGGTGATCCCCTCTCCCGACGCATCACACTCCAAAACAAATGGTTGTGTAAAATTTGGCAACACAAGCATTGGGAAACTACTCATCACCTCCTTAAGCCTATCAAAGGCTTGCTGCGCTATGTCTGTCCAAATGAATGCCCCTTTCTTCATCAAATCTGTAAGGGGTGCAGCAAGCTGTGAGAACCCTTTGACGAACTTCTTGTAATAGACACATATCCCAATGAACCCTCGAAGTTCTGTCACATTATTTGGCTCCGACCAATCTCTGATGGCTCTAATCTTCTCCTCGTAGACCCTCACTTCGTCCACTCCAATGATGTGACCCAAATACAACATCTATGTCATCCAAAACTTGCACTTGGAGAGCTTAGCATAGAACTGTTGCTCTTCCAAGATGCGTAGTACTGCCTCGATATGCTGGAGATGCTCCTCCCACGTCCTGTTGTATATGAGTATGTCATCAAAGAAAACACAAACTTCCTCAGATGACTGTGGAAGATATGGTTCATGCAGGACTGAAAGGTGGTTGGTGCATTGGTCAGCCCAAAAGGCATAACCAAAAACTCAAAGTGCCCATAATGACACCTAAAGGCGGTCTTGGGAATGTCCTGTTCCCTCACATGAATCTGGTGGTACCGTGATCTCAAATCAATCTTCGAGAAGAACTTAGCTCCTCTCAGCTCATCGATCCTGGGTATAGGGTACCTATTCTTTAGAGTCTTCTTATTCAGGGCCTTGTAGTCAATGCACATCCTCAAAGTGTCGTCCTTCTTCTTCACCAACACTATAGAAGAAGAAAATGGACTCGTGCTCGGTCTGATGTGTCCAAGAGCCAACAACTCCGGGATGGCCTGCTCAATCTCATCCCGATAGGCTTTGGGATGCATATAGGGTGTAGTGATCACCGCCTGGATACCCTGCTCCAGCTCGATGGTATGCTCAAACCCTCTATCTGGTGGCTGACCTGGTGGTATAGCCCCAAATACTACCTCATGCCTGTCAAGGATGGCATGTATGTCTGGATGAACTGCTCGACTGCTGGTCTCTGCCTCTGATGCCTGTAACTCAACCGCCCACTCTATGTTACCCTTCCGGAAGTCTGCCTCCATCCGGTGTGCCAACACTATCTGAGGTGGGTAAGTATGCATCCCGCGGATCTTCTCATGCTTCCCGGTCTTCTTGTCATCCTACTCCATCTCTAAGGCCTCCCAATCCATGGTGACCTTCCCCAGCGTAATCAGCCACTGAAAACCTAGTACCACATTGGTATCTGGTATGTTGACCACGAAAAAGTGATCAGTCACGGTGTAAGTACCCATCATCACTACTAACTATGGAACATACTGGGAACACTGCATCGTCTGGGATCTTGGGACCAAAACTGTTAATCCGTCAAAAATTTCGGTCGGTATGCCCCGCCGTTCAACCATTTGCACATCAATAAAGTTGTGGGTTGCCCCACTGTAAACCAAGACTGATACTTGCTGGCCACATACTATCCCGCGTACGCACAGTGTCAAATACTTAGGAACTCTTCGCAAAGCTGCAAAGGCCCCTCCTGTAGGTGTAAAAGCTGCACCTCCTGTCCCTGGAGGTGGAGGTGGAAACTGATCCTGGGCCATCTGACTGTCTCCTGACTCCTCATCATCCTCCTCGTCCTCTTCCTCGCTATCATCGGAGAAGACCTCAATGAAGTGTGCTTTGCCAGCAACACACCTATGCCCTGGTGCCCACGGCTCCTGACAAGTGAAGCACAGCTGCTTCTTCCTCAACTCCCTCCTGGCCTCATCATCAACCTGTGCCCATCTTGGATTCCCCTTTGGAGGAGGAACCCTCACATCCTTCCCCTTGGGCTGGGTACCCTGTCTCTGGGGGTAAGGTGTCTGCATCCTGGGCAATGCATCCTGCAAGTCTTTAGTCCTGCGGATAGCTTCCTAGAGTGCAGTTGGTCTAGTGGATCTGACTAGACCTTGAAGTGGCTCTGACAATACCTCTACAAACATATAGATCATCCGTGTCGCGAATAGATCTGGCACCATCACTGAAACCCTCAAGAAATCTGCAATGTATGTCTCTGGGCTCCCTGTCTGTCTGAGCTTTGTAAGCTCAACAAAATGCTATTCCGGATCCCTCCGGTTAAAACGCTCTATCAATCTCCTGGTGAACTCGGCATATGTCGTCAAAGTGGAATGTCAGAGTGTCGCCATCCCATGGAACCACCAGTCCTGCGCCTCACCATCCAAATGTAATTTTGCCACCTTGATGGCCTCCGTATCCGATATCTAGTTAAGTTGGAAATAGATGTCTAGCTTCTCCACCCAAGACTTTGCCGAACTATTTGACGATCCATCAAACGTAGGAAAATGAAATCTACTAGAGGCACAGTGGGAATCTCCATCATGGTAATGCTGGTGCCCTCTATGATGGTCGCGGGGTCTACTATCCCATTGGAGCTGCACAAAATCTCTGAATGTGAGAGCATCCCTGAACTCCAGCCCGTAGGACTAATACTCTACAAAGTACTCATCTAAGTGCCCAGGCCCTACCTCCTGCTGGGCTTCTGCCCCTGTATCAGCTCCCAAGAAAATGGGCATAGTGGAGCTGGTAGGTGCACAAGAAGCCGTCGACTGAGGGGTATCACGTTGAGCAGCACCCTTCTCCGGCAAATGGTGAGATGCACCTGATCCCTATCCGACCTCAAAAGCCCGTGGAGTCTCACGCTGCCTAGCCTCCACCGTTGTGAACATCTGGCCTGTCACCTCAATCTGTCGGGCTAAATCCTGCACCGACTTGAGGGGTGCCTCTCCAAACTGTTTGGCCTTTGTGTCATCTGCCATCAGCGCCTTCTGCCTTAAATCTACTACAAGCTCTACCTCCTCTTCGTCCTTCATAGGTTCTCTCTCCGGATCTGCGTTTTCTTCCTGGGCACAGTCTTCCTCTTCGTAGGTGGCCTCCAACCTACGATCACAGTCTCTATACTTCCTTCCTCTGTAAGGTCTATTTCCTGATGTCATAGACCACAGGGTGAGCCAGAACTATGCTCTTATACCACTGTAATATCCCGTTTCAGGGATATTTCTAAAACACAAGCAAACTCCAACCAGAGATATACTGGGAGGGAATTTACCAGATATGTCGCCTCTAAAGAGGACGAGATCCGGAGGCTACCTGGCCCTTTCCAGACTCTGTCTAAAAGTGAAAGATAACACACCAAGTGGTATAGAACTAGAATGCTCAAAATCAATAATAGACATACAATAGAAAGAGTACATGGCAACCACGACAACAACGACAACTACGACAACTCATCCAGAAAACATATAGAATAAATGCTGAGCTATTTTATTAATCTGAGAAATGTAATGGAGTACAATAAGCTAATATTTCACATGGAAAGTGAGAAAACACTCTTAGAGAATACCATAAATGGTTGCTCTAGGAACTCCGTCCTAGCTGCTGGGAACTGCTGTGTAGCTGCAACTACTGGAATGGACAGAAAACTAGGGGCTGATCTCCTTGCCAGAATGAGCCGAAAATTGGCAAACCTCCTCTCCTCCATAACCCGGACAAGATCCGCAAACCATTCCAAGAATGGCCAACCCCCGAAAACACCAGAAACTGCCTCCCCAATGAATTACGCTGGCCTCCAAGGGACAATGTAGTAGCTAGATAGAAACAGCTGAAATACTGCCACCAACTCTGCCAAAACCCTCCGAAGGGCAGAGGTTGACCCTCTGCTCGAAATCTAGATGAAATCGTCTGTAGAAACACCAATCCGGAGCTCCTCCACAATGGACTGCGTCCTCTCTTCCAGTGACTGCACAGTCTCTATCAGCTCTAGCTCCGCAATAAACCCAAACAATGAAACGACTCACAAAATGAAATAAAACAAACCTTGCCCGAGTAGGCACTCGAAGTCCCCTGGGGCTAAGGGTGAGATCTCCGCACGGAGACACTCGGTGCACTAAACAGTGCTGTAGACAGGCCAAACATCCAGCATGCGAAAGAAGACCAAAGTCTCACTCCAAAATTAACAAATCCAGAATGATCCAAATGAGGAGGCTCCTCCATCTTTTATAGCATTGGTTTCCCTCCAAAACCCATTGTAACTTCTCTCTCCTCCACATCCTCATCCTTATCTGCGCAAAAGCTTCTAGAGTGCACGTAGGCCCCCTCCTTTATGTGGTGTGTGGTCCCCCTTGACCCCCCTTGAGTCACAACATTGTGCTACTAGGCGGATGTCTTATTCTACTAAAGTGAGTTAGACCCTCTTTACTCACTTTTTTATCTATCTACAAACCATATACGGCAAAACTATACAAGGTCGAATATTCCAATTAGCTGTCGCTAATTAGGAATATTACACTAACATCAACCTACTTTCCTTCCTCTCCATTTTCACATGTGGTTGAACATGGCAAGACTCCATGCATTCTAGAATCCATGCACTCTTTTTTGACATTACTTCTCTCCTCACTCTCTGCACCCTTGTCTCCCATCACCCCCTCCTCTCTCTCTATTTACTCCTCTCTCCCAAACCTCCTCCATCCCATGTCTAGTTCTGAAAACCTAGATGATCCTATACATAAGAATGTTTATCCATAAGAAATTCCCTTGTTAAAATAATATAATTAGAGTAAGCAATGAAAAAAATATTAAAATTAGTACCTTACATTTTTCACCCCCTTGTGTAGCAATTGAATTTGTATTTAATAAACAAAAAATTGCTTTCAATATCCTCAAATAAATAATTTTCTAGAATATGGAATCTTAGGATGGGTTTTTCCCTAACTGTAGCCTAGTGTTAGGAGTCCAACATTATAGATGATTTTCCCATCTAAGTTCCAGTTTGAATTTTATGGAAATTTGTGACTTCCTTACTATAGCCATTAACAGACATATTGTGAATCGTGTATGGGATTATAAAAATAAAATAGAGAGAAAACATATTTCCATAAGATGAAACAGATATGTTTGGCCAAGGCACAAGTGCACGCACTAACAAAAATCACTTATGTCTGTTTTTGCAAAAAATAAATCCCTTGTGTAAAATTTTCATTAGCCTTTACTAAGAGGAACCTTATATTTTAATATTCTCAAATTAATAATTTTTTACCTATGGAGTGCTAGGAGGGTGGTGTGACTAGTTTTAACTTAGTACGATGATTCCAATGGAATTAACTGTTCACGCATTTAATATTTTTGTTAGAATTTGATGGCCAGTCATATCTTTATTCTGTAAGCCATTCATTGACATATGGTGAATTTGGTATAGGGTTATAAAAACCAAATTGAGCAGAAAAAAGGTGTTCTATAAGCATTGGAACGTGTGTTTTGCTAGACCACATGTTATGACACTACGCACAATCTATTGAGAAATTTTTTTACAAAATATATTTCCTTATGTAAAATCTACATTGGTCATTTTGGAACAAAAAACTATTTCGAAAAATCCTAGTTGGGGAGTTCCACTAGTTGTAAATCGATGCTAGAGTCCAATGAATTTTATGGTTTTACCACCCAATTCTTGAGTTTAATTCAATGGCGAGTTGTAGCTCTCTCCCTTAAGTGATTCAAGGAAATACTATGAATATTTTCTAAGGAGATAAACACCAAACTGACTAGTATAAATGAGGCCCATAAGCATTGGAAACTATTTTTTTCCAATGCCTATGTGAGCATACTACTCACAATAACTTGAGATATTGCTTTGAAAAATTCACCCACTAATGCAAAATTTGCATTGGTATTACTAAAAGAACTCTAGATCTAAAGTTTCTAAAATAATTCATTTTTTAGCCTATGTAATCCTAGGAGGGGTTCGCTCCTACTTGTGATCTATTACCAAGTATTTAATGGGATAAAATATTTTCCTATCCAAATCATAGTTTGAATTTAATGGTGATTTGCAGCAAGCTTCTTGGAGCCATTTAGGGATGCATTATGGATTTTGTCCACGGGTATACATACAAATGGGATAATTGATGTCTTTCATCATGGTCATTCATTGCAGTAGAACTAAGGAAACCAAGCATCATTGTCTGATACATTTATACTAGCTCATATAAATCTTCATGGCCCAGGAATTCATGTCACAAGAAAAGGAAGGATAAGAAATGTTTGAATTCCTATAGATTACTTAGAATTATAACCACAACTTGGCCACCTTTGTTTCATGGCTAGTTATGAAGCATGAAGGTAAAGTATTAGTGGAAGAACCAATATCTTCCAATAATTTATCCATGGTGCTTCATTTTTCATTGGAGGAGAAAATTCACATTGCTTCACTTCAACGTTTGAAGTTTATGTTATTTTATTTGATATGAAATCTATTAGTCTAAATTACAATAGTTAATAAACCTATGGATATTTTACCCCTATTTTCCTTCATGGTAGGCTCTCAGGAGCTATGGGAATTTTTATTTTATATTTTATATTTTCTTTCTAGAACTAGATTTCATTCGTAGGTAGGTGTCTATCTAGATCTACATGTATAAGCTCTTTCTTCTATGGTTTATTTTTAGTATCTTTTGTTAGTAATGCTAGAGCATTTTTGGAAAATCAACTAATAGGAGTAGAAAATTATCATCATGCACTTTGTAAAAATATTACAAAGCAATAGAAAACTCGCTAACAATATATATATAATTTTTAATGAGTTTCCAATATTAGTTAAGTTAAATCCTAAATGCCTAAATAATTCCAAGACTAAAATCGTTTAGTTACAAATACTTTGTTTGAAAAATACATGAACTAAAGATCTCATAACTCATATCACTAGAATCCCCATTGCAATAATTTGAAACATCCTATTTAACTATTTAATTTCCATTTGAACCTTCACCCTTTGAAAATAATTTATAATGATATACCAACCACTAACATAAAGAATTACAGTAAAGAAAAATATGACAATGTTTTCAGCCCTTTCACAAAACATAATTATGTTGATAGGAGTGTAATAGGTTTTCAATAATTTTAGTTTAATTATAAATAATTATTAGGTGGATGTTAGAGATTCAACCTCCATGAAATATGAAATCTGCCAAAATATTCATAGTAGTATTTATAGACCAAGGGTTAATATTTTTCTAAAAGTTAGTAAGTTTTTTTTTTTTTTTAATAGTAAGAAAATGTCACATCAACAAGTGTTATATTGTGCATGGAGTATGATAAACCATGGTATTGGCCCATGGTATTTCAAGAAAATCTATTTTAAAGTTATGAATCTCCATTGTTAAGAATATTTCTTAATGTTTTCAAAATGCATACATGTTTAACTCATATATTAATTCCTTTATAATTCATAATAACAAACATAAAACTAAATTATCATTTAATTTTTTTTTTCTTTTTCTTTTTTGAATAAGGCTAATTCTATTTATGTAACATAATGGTACAAAACTGCCACAGCTTCAGCTGTGTGAGCCTGAAAGTTGAGCTTGATAGTCATGAAATGCATAATTCTGGACTACCCTACAAGGGGAAACCAGTCCCTTAGGAACTTGTCTTGCCGCCCACATAGGGGAAACCGACATAGTGTGCATATAGTTTGACAAAAATAAACATGTAAAAATTGCATTCATCTCTTTCAACAGAAGAGAGTTTAACAGAAAAACAAAATTCATCCCAAGAAACCTGGGCTTCAGTATCGAGGTCCGCCATAGGTTGCTGTGTTCACTTGTCATGAGTAGGAGAAGGAGGTTCCTCCACGATGCGGCACTTGTAATCATCACTACTGCAGTCATCACCTTCAGTGGATGCATGGGTAGCTTTGTCAGCGACCTCCTGTGTCTGTTCCTTGTTCTTGTCAGCGCAAGCTATCTCCAGTGATGCCCTTGAGTCCTTCGTTGCGTCTTTGTTCAGAGGGGACTGAAGACCGAGGCCAGATGAGGGGTTGGGGCTAGCAACTTCTTCCCTAAGGGTGACGATGACATAGGCAATGATTAATGGCTTGTTCGAGGAGCACTCAAAGCGAAATTCTGCTCTTTGAGAGGATTGGCGGAGGGGCAAGTGAGCCAACGGATGGGAGGCAAGGGAGATGAAGGAATGGATTAATGAGTACGGAGGAGAGACGACATGGGGAGGCGAAGAACCTTGAGATAATTTCACATGTCTCGCTTGGCAGGCCCTTCCTTTGTGACTTCTGGTTTCCAGGTTGTGGCCCCAAGAGACATCCTCAGAGGAGGAGTCAGAGCTGGTGGATGGCTGGGAGCGGGTAGCACGGCCCCTGCTACTACCATGCCGACACTTCATTCTTTGACGGAGCCGAGGCATGGAGATGGAGGTTAGATGATAGAACCGACTGAGAGGAGGAGGAGAGAAACACAGAGGAAATGAGATGGACACAGCAGTCTGAACACAGGGCTGATAATTCATGCAGCAAAAATCACTTTGAGAAAAATGATAGTCCGACAGAGTCTCAAGGCAGCAGAGAAGCATGTAGTGATGCCCAGTGTGCGTGCGAGTGCTTGGCTCAACACAGGTGGGAGGGCAAGAGCTTCTCTGTGGGGCAAGAGAGCTACAAGCAGAGTGAGAATGAGTCGAGTGACAGTGAGTGAACTCCATTGAAGACCAAGCAAGCTGATCAAAATGGCGGAGAAGCATAGTGAAGCTGCTAATGGAGAGAAGGATTGCCATAGTAAATGTGGAGTTAATGTTACTGGAGGTGGCCATATGGCCAACCCACGCGAACGCTCTCAGGAGTCTCGAAGGGACGGACGTCCCATCCACCCTAATTAACATCTGCATCCAGAGTTGTGATGTCTTTGTGCACCATTATGGTGCAGTTCTGTAAGATAGCACTCTCATGGATAATGTTAAGGGAGCCATGATTGACAGTGTCGACATTATCCACCCCAAGATTGGCCAAGAAATCTACCACTTTGTTACCATCCCGCTTGATGTGAGTGAACGAGACATCTTTCTTATTTTTTAACCACTCACCGATCATTTCGAGCCGTGCCGCTAGTCGCCAATTAGTAGCTACCTTAGCAGAATTGGTGCCCCAAAGGAGTTGATTGGCCATGTTGATGAGCACCTGTGAGTCTCCTTCAATTGTGATGGGGAAGAAATTATAATGCTGGGCTAGACATAAACCTTGCCACAGACCTTCCAGTTCGGCTGAGTTATTGGTATCCCATCCAATTTATCCATAGTATATTGCTAGAGGATTTCCCTTCGTGTCTCTAAAAATACCTCCAAATCCTACTTGTCCAAGATTTCCTTTTGAAGCTCCATCGAAATTCAATTTGATAAGCCCTGTTGGTGGAGGAGACCATCGATGAGAAATTTCTGGAGAGTTCCTAGCCTTGTTAGTTGGAATAGGGGTGATTTTAAGTTGCCAGCTCTCCCAAATGGATATTTCCTTTGGCTTGCTGGGGATGTCTTCTTCCTTCTAGGCATGAAGAGCCATAGATTCTTGAAGTTTGTTACTGAAGATGCTCCAGATAGTCTCCAATGATGTGGTTTGGCTTTTGAAGATTCTCGTGTTTCTCTCATTCCAAATTGACCATAGGAGCAGGGCTGGTATGAGTTTCCAAAGGGTGTTGAGAAGGGCACTACTGTAAGGGTGCTTAGGCCAGTTGCGTAAGATATTGGTTATATCCCTAGCTGGTTTGCTCCTTTGGCAACGAAATATTATTTTCTCCCATAGAGTATTAGCGAAAGTACAGGAGACCATGAGATGCTAAATTGTTTCATTGCTTTGATTACAATTGGAACATCGGGAGGGATCAGAGAATCCCCTTTTAATCAGGTTGTCCCAAGTGAGAATTATTTTGTGACTGAGGAGCCAAAGGAAAGTGGAAACTTTAGGCTAGATGCCTGGAGACCAGATAAGCTGCCAGAGAGGATCAAGAGGGAGATTCGTCGGGTGCATCAGGGTGTAGGCTTCCTTTGTGGAAAACATTCCTTTTGTTGTATAACCCCACCTAAGAATGTTTGAGTTCTTTGAGCATCTGATATTCCTTTGCTGTAACTCTGCACTGAGAGCTTTTTAGGTGTCTTCCTATGCTTGGGGAGCAATCTGGGTAGGGTGTTTCCATTGCCTGAATTCGTTGCTGCTTGTGGGGAGCCAATACCGATTTACCTTGTTTTCCATGGAAGTGGGTGGATCTCCGATGTTGAGTTGATTGAGAGAGTTTACTATCTTGGGTTTTTGTTTCCAAGAGTCCACCCAAAATCTAGTTGTATCACCATTGCAGACTTCCTAGAAACTGTGTTGTTGTATTAGCACACTGTGTTGTTTGGCAACATTCCAAATTAGCGAACCTATTTCCTCAGGGGAGAGTCTTATTAGTTCTTCTGGAGGTCTATTATTGGCATATTTTGTAGTCCATAATATGGCCCAAGGTGTGTGTGGATTTGATAACCATTTCCACCATACTCGTGCTCCCATCACTTCATTGCTGTGGATCGGGTTTCTGAGTCCAAGTCCCCCGACTTCTTTTTGGGTGAAGACCGTATTCCAATTGACCAATGCCCATTTTCGATTCTCACCAGAGGAGCCCCAAAGGAACTTGCGTTGTAGGATTGTTATCTGTTTGAGGACCCATTTCGGAGCAGCTAGAACCAAGAAGAGATAAAGAGGCATGGATTGCAGCAGTGCTTTAATGAGAGTTAATCTACTTGCCATGTTGACGGCTCTAAAGTTCCAGGAGGAAAGACGGGCTTCCAATTTTTCAAGGAGAAGATTCCAAGAGGAGTGCTTGATAGCAGAGTCGATGAGGGGGGCTCCTAGGTACTTTAACAGAAGAGTAGCTATAGAGAAGCCTAGGATACGAGCAATGATAGCTTGGGTTTGGGCAGGGGTGTTGAAGAAGAAGATCTGAGATTTGGTTGCATTGACGGAAATGACAGAGGCTTCAGAGAAGAGGTTCAGGATGGATTTAAACAAGCGGGCTTCTCGTACAGAAGGATGGCCAAATAGCATGTTATCATCCACGAATTGCTGATGGGTGGTAGCTGGGGAATCGTGGAGGGAGATACCTCTCAATTGCTGGGTTTGAAGAGCATTTTGAGTTAGCCTTCCAAGACCTTCAACCATGAGGAAAAAAGGAAGGGGGATAGAGGATCTCCTTGTCTGATACCTCTCGAGGGAGAGAAAGGATGAGAGGGGACCCCATTGACCAGTATGGAGTAAAAGGTGGAGGAGCTAAGGTTCATAACCCATCTTATCCACATTTGATTAAAACCAAAAGCGCCCAAAATATGCTGAATGTAATTCCAACTCAATTTATCAAAGGCCTTAGAAAGATCAATTTTAGGAAGCATACCTGCCTTTTTGATGATCTTTAATGAGTGAATGACCTCGTGCATCAAAATTATCCCATCCAAGATTTGATGACCTTCCACATAACCAGTTTGTTCGGGCGAGATGAGAAGCAGAAGAAGAGGCTTAAGTCGATTAGCAATGACCTTTGAGATCACCTTGTAGATCACATTTCACAAAGCTATAGGTCAGAATTTGTCTGGTGTTCTTGGTTGATCTTCTTTTGGTACCAGAGCAATGAATGTAGCATTGAGAGAGGGGAGTAGCCAACGCATTGATCTTGATTCCTCCACTGGTTGCCAGACTTCTAGCTTAATGAGATCCTAGAAATGATGAAAGAAGTTTGAGGTAAAGCCATCTGGGCCTGGGGCCTTGCCATCCTTGGATTGTTCCATTTCAGTTTCGACCTCCAGCAAGGTGATAGGCCGCAGCAAAATTTGATTGTGCTCCTCCGTTATCAGTTTGGGAATGAGCTGAGTTATTTTGTCGATGGCTGGTTTTCTGTTGATTGGAGGCTCTTGCTGAATTATTTTGAAGTGCTCCAGTAAAACATGCTCAATATATTCATGTTTTTCCAATCACTCTCCTTGCTGATTTGTGATGTGGTCAATGCAGTTGTGCATTCTTCTTTTAATGGTGGATCGATGAAAGAACTTTGTATTTATTTCGCCTTCCTTTAACCAACGAATTCTGGATTTTTTCCTCCAGAGAATTTCTTCTTGTTTATGCCTTTCATCCAACTGCTTTTGGAGGTCCTATTCGTTGGCTGCAAGAAGTTCTGTTCTTCCCTTGTTGATAATTTCCTGCTGAATCTCTACCATTCTGTGCTCGAGGATCTTTTCCTCCTGAAAGATATTATAGAAAACTGAGTGGTTCTAGGCTTTGATTTGAGATTTGAGGTTTCTGAGCTTTTGCTAAAAATTGTACATTCTAGAGCCCTTGGGCGGGATAAATATTTTCCAAGCAGAGTAGACCAGGGTTTTGAAGGAAGGGTGGTCAAGCCAGAAAGCTTCGAATTTGAAGGGCTTCTTCTGTTGGATACAAGGGCTCTGCCGTTGAAGAGAAATAGGCCAATGATCCGAACCCACCAGAGGTAAAATGGAAGAAAAGATGTCCCCCCCCCAAATGTATGGCATTTTCCGAAATAAGGAAACGATCCAGTTTGGAAGCTATTTGCTGACTTCCAGTTCTTCTGTTGTTCCAAGTGTACATACCATTTGAGAAAGGCAGGTCAATAAGCCAACTTCTGTTGATGAAATCTCTGAAGTGGGAACATTCAGGTTCCAGTCTTGGCCGTCCTCTTGTTTTTTCTTCAAGCTTGGTTATCATATTGAAGTCCCCTCCTATTATCCATAAGGGGTGAGTCCTATTGGAGTTAAGGGCCTCCATCATGTTTAAGAGCGCTATCATGCTGGCCTGATCTTGAGGGAAATAGACATTTGAAAGGTGCCCATGTATATTGGTACCTATGGGATGAAAGGTGGCCTGTATGAGATTATGCGCAACATGGGAGTTTGCTAGCATAATAGAGTGAGCCTCTCGAGGAGCCAGAGGCGTCAAATGCTACTGAATGGCAGCCGGGCCATGCTTTTGATAAGATAGTGCCTAGAGATGTGCTATTACATTTGGTTTCTTGAAGAAAGATGATTTTTGGTCTTTCTTTCTGAATCATGTTTTTAATCATTCTGTATTTCCCAAGGCTATTTAGCCCTCTTACGTTCCATGATATGAGCTTCATGGGGAACAATTTGAAATTGGTTTAAAGAACCGGGTTAACTTGGGGTATCGTACTAACTCCACCAGCATTTCCCCTAAGGTGATGGTGCGTTGCCAATATGGTTTCCTACCTCTTTTCTTGGACTCTTTTATAACCTTTAGGCCATCCCAGTGACTGCTCGGCTGAATACCCAGCTTCTTTTGTTGTTGAACTTTGGTAAGGATGAATTCTAGGGTCTCTATCTGTCGAGGATTGATTTTGTCAAATTCCTTTCGTCTGCAGGCATTCTCTAATCCCAAAAGATCAAGCTCACCCAATTTGAAGCACTTAGAGACCATTTATTTAATTTAGTTAACTTTCACGATTTTTTTTTTTTTAATTTGGACAATAAGAAATATATTATACACAAAATGTTTTGATACATGTATTGATGCCTAGATCCACGGTAACCATCATCATCATCATCATCATCTTATTTTATCAATCATTTCATATATAAACTAAATTAGTAAAATAGAATATCAAAATAATAAATCACTTAATAACCACTTAAAATATAATTTAAAAATCCTTGGACCACATAGTAGAAAACTTGTAAGCATAGGAGGCTCAGAAATATTTATGAAAAGGAGGCTAGGATATATTAAGGGCACAATTTCTCGTATGGAACCCTAAGTGAAAAAACTTTGAAACTATAAGTTTAAATTTTAGGTGAGGAAACTTGGGAATAATGAGAAATGTTGCAAAACTATGTAAGTTAATACTTTTACATTGTTGATCTAAGTGATCATTTATATATGCTTTATAAATCAACTTATTGTTTTCTTTATTTTTATAGTTTTTATACTTTAATATTATTTTATAGGTTGTAATCCTAAAATAGATTTAAACCACTTTTGGGCTATGGTATCCTACTAGGTGGATTGTCTCTTGTTATAACCCATTGGGAGGTGTCTAATAGAATCAATTATTTTTCCATCCAAGTCCTAGTTTGAATTTTATGGCGAGTTGCATATCATTTCACGGATCCATTCAAGGACACATTGTGAAATTTTTATATGGTTATAAATATAAAAAAATTATAATCAAAAGACTATAAATATAATTTCAAGACACGAATGAGATTCTACAAAGAAACTAATGTGGATTTTATAAACCCTATGAAGACTTTCATAAATAAAACAGTCATTAATGAAAATGATGCATAATAAATCTAAAGAATGCCTACAATTGAGACAACTATGTATCATTTCTCTTTAGGAATCTCTTCTTTTCTTATTTGGATTGTAAAATATATTTTTCTTCTTCATTGACATTTTAACATCCATTACTTGATTCACAAATATATCAAGGAGTAACTAAATAAATATGTGCAAAACCATGGATGTATGACTTTCCATCAACATTTTTATAGTTGTAATTATGAATTCTATTTTCCATATAGATAGTTTGTGGGATAAAAGTTAAAATTAGTGTGGAGATTTTTCCAAATGGTGGAAAAAACATTTTCATATGAATTGCACAATGCTATTTTAAAACCTCATCTTTTCCTAAGAGGTCAACAAAGGATTCCTATTTATGCATTTTTCTTGGGATGTTATATTTTCTCACATTGCGGGTATGAATTAATGAAATATTATATCGATGGAATAGTTTTTATTCTAATGTGAAAACTTTGTAACCAACACGTCATAATATACTCACATGTTAATGTTAAAACTGAAATAAGAAAAGAAAAGGTTAAAAGAAATAAAGTTTTAAAAAGTATAATTTGTGAAGTGCATCTTTGGAAATGAAAAAGGATTTCCAAAAATTAGGAGAGTTTGAAAAGGGTTAAAACTTGTAAAAAATAAAAACAACATTTTTTTTGGTTTTATTTTCAAGTTATATGTGATCGTATAGGTTTGACATCTGGCTCGAGGAGATGTGACCTAGTGGTATCTAATTCGTTAAATTTAGTCGGTTTCATACCTCGGCCACACCAGCCAAAAGAGATGACTCGAGTTTTAGCATGTCTCCTCCGCCTAGGAAAGACACAACCACCCCCCTTGAGGTTTCATCCTCGGTCTCCTTGCTAACGAGGATCATCCTCAACTGTTTGTGCTAGTGGTACTTTACAATAAAATAACATTAAAAGGTGAATAAACGATAAAAATTAAACCAAAAAATCAAAAAAGAAAAAATAGATAAATAATAAAAACACTAATTTATAAATATATATAATAAAATATTTTTTATGAACAAGAAGGTTTAGTGATTAATATAATGAATAATGGGTCCTCTACATGTATGGTAGCATGAGAACATCGAAGTGATGCTGCAAATGGTGGTAACTACACCACTCCATGTAGGTTAGCATGAGAACATCGAAGTGATGTTGGAAATGGTGGTAACTCCACCACTCCAGTTGAGATGTGCCAGTAATACACGATTTCAATGTTTATACCTTTCCTCTTACAATGAATTCGTTACAACACTTCCAGTCCATAGGAGGGTCATAAAACTCCTTTATTATGTAATTATAAGTTATCAAGGTATTCAAGGTAGAGTCATACTCAGGAAACTAAGATAGCCACCATAAACGATAATGACATCTTGAAGGATTTGGTGTGGCATGAGGTAGATCAATTAGATATCCCACGTGCTCTTCATGATAATGTTGTATGGTGTTTTCAAATGTGGGTGAATTAAGGAGCGTATTTGGGACAATATCCTTAGTTCACCTCCCAATTTCCCCACTACTTAGTGGATTTTATGGTTTGGTTTTCAATACATTTCTCTAGTTCTAGTTTACATTTGACCTTTAGGCTCAATGTCTCAAAGATTGGCCCACACAAGAAAATATCCTCTCAAAGAAAGTCTCCACCACACTCCACTAATGCATTCGTTCCACCTCATCGGGTCTATATAGTGACGTGTAATCAAAAGAGAAAAATTTTCATGGTTAGTGGGGTCTTTTGAAGAAAGTCAAAATTTTGGGAGAAATGATGCATTTCATCATGGTCCTTCATTGTAGTATAACTGAGGAACCAAGCATCATTGTTTGATACATTTATACTAGCTGATAGAAATCTTCATGGCCTAAGAATTCATATATCAAGAAAAGGAATGATAAGAAATGTGTGAATTATAACCACTTCTTGACCACCATTGGTTCATGGCTAGTTATGAAGCATGAAGGTAAAATATTAGTGGAAGCACCAATATCTTCCAATAATTTCTCCATGGTGCTTCATTTTTCATTGGAGGAGAAAATTCACATTGCTCCACTTCAACGTTTTAATTTCATGTTATTTTATTTGATATACTACTATAAATTACAATAGTCAATAAACCTGTGAATTTTTCTTTTATATTTGTCATGCTTTGGTCTAGCCATTGTTCTTTCTAGAACTAGATTTCCTTCATAGGTAGGTCTCTGTCTAGATCTACCTGTATAATCACTTTCTTCTATGGTTTATTTTTAGTCTCTTTTTATAGGAATGCTAGAACATTTTTGGAAAATCAACTAATAGAAGTAGAAAATCATCACTATGCACTTTGTAATAATGTTAAAAAGAAATAGAAAACTTGCTAACAATATATATATATATATATATATATATATATATATATATATATATATATATATATATATATAATGAGTTTCCAATATTAATTAAGATAAATCCTAAATTCCTAAATAATGGCAAGGCTAAAATCTTTCAATTACAAATACTTTGTTTGAAAAATACATGAACTAAAGATCTCATAACTCATATCACTAGAATCCACATTGCAATAATTTGAAAAATCCTATTTAAGTATTGAATTTCCATTTGAACCTTCACCCTTTGAAAATGATATATAATGGTATACCAACCACTAACATAAAGCATTACAGTAAAGAAAAATATGACAATGGTATCAACCCTTTCACAAAACATAATTATGTTGATAGTAGTGTAATAGTTTTTTCATAATTTTAGTTTAATTATAAATAATTATTAGGTGGATGTTAGATTCAACCTTCATGAAATATGAAATATTCCAAAATATTCATAGTAGTATTTATAGACCAAGGGTTAATATTTTTCTAAAAGTTAGTTATGTTTTTTTTCTTTTTAATTTAAGAAAATGTCACCACCTAAAGTATAATTTAAAAATCCTTGGACCACATAGTCGAAATATTGTAAGCATAGGAGGCTCAGAAATATTTATGAAAAAGAGGCTAGGATATATTAATGGCACAATTTCTCCTATGGAACCCTAAGTGAAAAAAACTTTGAAACTATAAGTTAAAATTTTAGGTGAGGAAACTTGGGAATAATGATAAATGTTGCAAAACTATGTAAGTTAATACTTTTACATTGTTGATCTAAGTGCTCATTTATATATGCTTTATAACTCAACTTATTGTTTTCTTTATTTTTATGGTTTTTATACTTCAATATTATTTTATAGGTTATAATCCTAAAATATATTTCAACCATTTTTGGCCTATGGTGTCCTACTAGGTGGGTTGTCTCTTGTTATAACCCATTGGGAGGTGTCTAATAGAATCAATTATTTTTCCATCCAAGTCCTAATTTGAATTTTATGGCGTGCATATCAGTTCATGTACCCACTCAAGGACACATTGTGAACTTTTTCTATCGGTATAAATATAAAAAATTATAATCAAAAGACTATAAATATTTCAAGACACGACTCATATTCTACAAAGAAACTAATGTGGATTTTAAAGGCCCTATGAATACTTTCATAAATAAACCAATAATTATTTAAAATGATGCATAATAAATCTCAAGAATGCCTACAATTGAAACAACCATGCATCATTTATCTTTAGGGATCTCTTCTTTGTTCATTGTGATTGCAAAATATATTTTTTCTTCTTCATTTACATTTTAACATCCATTACTTGATTCAAAAATATATCAAGGAGTAACTAAATAAATATGTGCAAAACCATGTATGTATGACTTTCAATCAACATTTTTATAGTTGTAATTATGAATTATATTTTCCATATAGATAGTTTGTGGGATAAAAGTTAAAATTAGTGTGGAGACTTTACAAAATGGTGGAAAAAAAAATTCATATGAATTGCACAATGCTATTTTAAAACCTCATTTTTCACTAAGAGGTCAAAAAAAGATTCCTATTTATGCATTTTTCTTGGGATGTTATATTTTCTCATATGATTGGTATGAATTAAAGAAATATTATATCGATGGAATAGTTTTTATACTAATGTGAATACTTTGTAACCAACACATCATAATATACTGGCATGTTAATGTTAAAACTGAAATAAGAAAAGAAAAGGTTAAAAGAAATAAAGTTTTAAAAAATATAATTTGTGAAGTCCATCTTCGGAAATGAAAAAGGATTTCCAAAAATTAGGAGAGTCTAAAAAGGGTTAAAATTTGTAAAAAATAAAAACAACATTTTTTTGGTTTTATTTTCAAATTGTATGTGATCCTATAGGTTTGACCTCTCGCTAGAGGAGATCTGATCTAGTGGTATCTAATATGTCAAATTTAGTCGAGGTTCGTACCAAACATCGGCCACACCGGCCCTTAAATGACTGGATTTTTAGCATGTCTCCTCTACCTAGAAAGAGGCACAGCCTCCCCCCTTGAGGTGTCATCCTAGGTCTCATTTCTAACGAGGCTCATCCTCAACCGGTTGTGCTAGTGGCACTTGACAATAACAATAGCATTAAAAGGTGAATAAAAGATAAAAAGAAAAAAAGAAAAAAAGAAAAAAAAGAAAGAAGAAGATTAAATAATAAAAACACTAATTAATAAAATGGTGGTAACTCCACGAATCGATGTAGGGTAGCATGAGAAGTTCGAAGTGATGCTGCAAATGATGGTAACTCCACCACTCCAGTTGAGATGTGCCAGTGATATAAGATTTCAATGTCTATAACTTTCCTCTTACAATGAATTCGTTACAACACTTCTAGTCAATAGGAGGGTCATACAACTCCTTTATTATGTAATTATAAGGTATTGAGGTAGTCAACGTAGAGTCATACTAAGGAAACTAAGCTAGCGACCAGAAATGATAATGACATCTGGAAGGATTTGGTGTGGCATGAGGTAGATTAATTAGATATCCCACGAGTTCACCATCATAATTTTGTATGGTATTTTAAAATGTGGGTGAATTATGGAGGATATTTGGGACAATATCCTTATTTAACATCCCAATTTCCCTACTACTTAGTGGATTTTGTGTTTTGGTTTTCAGTACATTTCTCTAGTTCTAGTTTACATTTGGCACTGAGGCTCAATGTCTAAGAGCTTGGCCCACATGATGAAATAACCTTTCAAGGCAAGCCTCCGCCAAGCTCCTTTAATGCACTTGTTCCACCTCATGAGGTCTATATAGTGATATGTAATCAATAGAGAAAAATGTTCATGGTTAGCAGGGTCTTTTGAAGAAAGTCCATTTTTTGGGAGAAATGATGTCTTTCATCATGGTCCTTCATTATAGTAGAACTAAGGAAACCAAGCATCATTGTTTGATAAATTTATACTAGCTCATAGAAATATTCATGGCCCAAGAATTCATGTCACAAGAAAAGAAAGGATAGGAAATGTAATTCCTAAAGATTACATAAAATTATAACCACTTCTTGACCACCTTTTTTTCATGGCTAGTTATGAAGCATGAAGGTAAAATATTAGTGGAAGCACCAATATCTTCCAAAACTTTCTCCATGGTGCTTCATTTTTCATTGGAGGAGAAAATTCACATTGCTCCACTTCAACATTTTAATTTCATGTTATTTTATTTGATATGAAATATACTAATCTAAATTACAATAATAAATGATAAACCTGTGGATATTTTAGGCCTATTTTCCTTCATGGTAGGCTCTCAGGAGCTATGCAAATTTTTCTTTGATATTTGTCATGGTTTGGTCTAGCCATTGTTCTTTCTAGAACTAGATTTCCTTCATAGGTAGGTCTCTGTCTAGATCTACATGTATAATCACTTTCTTCTATGGTTTATTTTTAGTCTCTTTTGTTAGGAATGCTAGACCATTTTTGGAAAATCAACTAATAGGAGTAGAAAATGATTGAATTTCCATTTGATCTTTCACCCATTCAAAATAATATATAATGATATACCAACCACTAACAAAAATCATTACATTAAAGAGAAATATGACAATGGTTTCAACCCTTTCACAAAACATAATTATATTGATAGGAGTGTAATAGGTTTTTCATAATTTTAGTTTATTTATAGATAATTATTAAGTGGATGTTAGAGATTCAACCCCCATGAAGTATGAAATATGCCAAAATATTCATAGTAGTATTTACAGACAAAGGGTTGATATTTTTCTAAAATTTAGTTATGTTTTTTTTCTTTTTAATTTAAGAAAACGTCACATCAACAAGTGTTATATTGTACATGGGATATGATAAACCATGGTATTGGCCTATGATATTTCAAGAAAATCTATTTGAAAGTTATCAATCTCCAAGGTTAAGAATATTTCTGTCTGTTTTCAAAATGCATACATGATTAAATCATATATTAATTGTAATATCTCGTTTTGGGGATATTTCTAAAACACGACAAACTCCAACCAGAGATAGACTGGGAGGGAATTTACCGAATATTTCACCTCTGAAAAGAGGACGAGATCTAGAGGCTACCTGGCCCTTTCCAGACTCTGTCTAAGAGCAAAAGATAAATGCACCAAGTGGTATAGAACTAGAACGCTCAAAAACAATAATAGTGCAGTAGACATATAATATCATAGAAAGAGAATACGACAAATACGACAATTCATCCAGAAAACATAGAGAGGAAATGCTGAGCCATTTTATTAATATGAGAAATATAATGAAGTACAATAGGCAATCAGAGTGATGGCACCTAATATTGCTCAAGGCAAGTGAGAAAACACTCTTAGAGAATACCGGAAATGGCTGCTCTATGAACTCTGTCCCAGCTGCTAGAAAACTGCCATGTAGCTGCTACTGCTGGAATGGACTGAAGACTAGGGGCTGATCCCCTTGCCGAAATAAGCTGAAAATTGGCAAACCTCCTCTCCTCCACAACCCAGAAAAAATCTAGAAACCATACCAACCCCAAAAATCACCAGAAACTGCCTCCCCAGTGAATTACACTGGCCTCCAAGGCACTGCGTAGAGGCTAGATGGAAATAGCTGGAATTCTGCCTCAAACTCTGCCAAAATCATCCTATGGGCAAGGGCTGACCCTCTGCTCAAGATCCCAGCTAAATCACCTGTAGAAACCCCAATCCAAACCTCCTCCACAATGGACTACATCCTCTCTCCCGGTGACTGCGCAGTCTCTATAAGCTCTAGCTCTGTGACAAACCCAAACAATAAGACAACTCTCAAAATGTTGAAAAACCAACCTTGCCTGAGCAGGAACTCGAAGTCCCCCGAGGCTAAGGGTGAGATCTCCGATCGGAGACACTCAATGCACTAAACAGTGCTGTAGACAGGCTAAACAGCCAGCGTACTCAAGAAGACAAATGTCTCACTCAAAAATCATCAACTCAAGAATGAATCAAATGAGGAGGCTCCTCCATCTTTTATAACGTTAGTTTCCCTCCAAAACCCAACGTAGCCTCTCTCTCCTCCACATACTCATCCTCATCTGCGCAGAAGCTTGCAGATGCTTCTAGAGTGTATGAAGGCCCCCCTTCTTTACGTGGTGTTAGGCCCCCCCCCTTGACTCCCACTTAAGTTACAACGTTGTGCTACTAGGTGGATGTCTTATTTCACTTAAGTGAGTTAGACCCTCTTCACTCACTTTTTTATTTATTTACAAACTATAGACGGAAAACTAACAAAATTGAATATTCCAATTAGCTGTCGCTAATTAGGAATATTACAATCTCCCCCGGCAAAATGTTGCTTGTCCTCAAGCAACTGAAGTGATGGATGCTGCAAAATCTTCTCGCTCTCCCATGTGGCATCCTCATCCGGCAAATTCTTCCACCTCACCAAGAATTCTTGGACCATCCTGCTCCGTAACTGCCTCTCCCTAGTATCAATAATGGCCTCCGACTGCAACACCAAGTGCCTCTCATCATCTGTAGGTGGTAGCTCCTCTGTCACATTCGCTTGCTGCCCCAGCGCTTTCTTCAGGCATGATACATGGAAAATGTTTTGGATCTTGCTGCCTTGGGGCAGCTCCAACTCATATGCAACCTGTCCAATCCTGCGTATCACCTTGTATGGCTCGTCAAAGTGAGGCTTGAGCTTCTCAGCCCCCTTCTTCTTCAGCAATGACTGTCGGTATGGCTGTAACTGTAGGTATACCAAGTCCCCTACCTCAAACTGTCTCTCCACTCGACCTCTATCGGCATGCAGCTTCTGTTGGTTCTGTGCTATATCCATATTTTCCTTGAGAGCTCGGAGGATGTCTTGACTCTCTTGGATCCAAATCTTGGCTCTAGGAGCCTTACTATCACCGAACATCACATTAGCAAAAGATAAAGGATGGTACCCATAAAAAGCATAAAATGGTGACATACCAATAGACATGTGATGGGTTGTGTTATAGCAATACTCCCCCAAATGAAACCATCTCAAACACGCTCGCTGCTGCCCATTGAAATAGTTACGCAAGTAGCCCTCCAGCCACTTGTTAAGTATCTCCATCTGTCCATCCGTTTGTGGGTGGTAACTGGTACTCGGTGTCAACTCCGTCCCCACTAGTCGGAAAAGCTCCTGCCAAAATCCACCCATGAAATGGCTGTCCCTGTCACTGATGATGGTCTTAGGAAGACCATGCAACCTGAAAACCTCTCTGAAGAACAGCTCGACCACCTGTGCTGCTGTGTAATGCGCGGATATGGCGAAAAAGTGTGCATACTTTGTCAGTCGATCAACAACGACAAAGATACAATCCTTGCCCTGAACCATGGGTAACCCTGTGATGAAGTCTATTGTACCTCAAGAAACAATTCCTTGCTGTGTAAAAGAATTTGTGCTCAAGACATTATTTGATTATGTCACAAACAAATTTATATCTGTCTTTGTCTTATAAAACTTTAAACATTAATTATATAACCCTCAAATATCAAATCCATGCATGTTTTGCAATGCCATATTCTTCTTATGCTGAAGTGAATGAACGGAAGAAACAAGAAAGAAAATGATTTCAATTTGATATGTTGTTTAAAATAGAATCTATCATTATAAAACCCTGAAGAAATACGTAAGGATAAGTTAAAATAGAGGAGCGCCCATTAAGGTTTGTTTAACTCTTAAACATACATGTATAAAGAGACCCGCAGCTCAAATTACTCTATTTTATTCACAAATATGAAAACATAATGTAAACTAGAAAACTTTCAGCATAGACAGAATGATAGAAACTTGCAAAACTCTTTCATTGATTCGGTATTCTCCAGTACAAAATTTGGCTTCAAGGTTCAAAAACTCGGAACCCCATTCCTCCTCCTATCTCTGCTTTTATATCAGTCATCTAAAATAACTTCCTAACTGCTATGATCAGTTTTGAAACTGATTCTTGGAAGTGTTGGAATTATTTAAATTTGCAAAATATTTGTTTTAATATTATATATATAATATATAATATAAAACCCAAAAATAGGAGCGCAAGTAAAAAGGACAAATGGTACACTTTGGGTCCCCCATACGTATTAGTGACAAAGTCACCCATGGTTTTTTGAAAACCAATAACCGCCTGGGGGAGCACTGATAGCTGTTTCTGAGAAAGGGCTAAGTGATGCCGTAATGCATCATAGCCGTAGATTTCATAAATAGTAGTTTAAATCAAACCATTTGTGGGGACACCATCTCTCATAAAATCCGTTTAATTTATGCCGCCGCAAACCATTGGATCGAGCTGGATGATCCAAATCGTTGATCCAATTGCAATATTATATACGTTTTCTTGTCTTCGCAATTGTGAACCACAAAACAAATCCAAAACCATTTCTGAACCATCTCCTCATTCCGCTAGGAGATCTTTCAAGAACAGTAATTAATTAGAACAAATTTAGTTCCCTTTTTGGGATGAGACGACCACCATGAATCACATAGAGGCCAGCACCAAGCACTACTTTATATCAATGTTCTATTTCTCCAAAACTGTTCATTGCAGCTCTACAATCTTAATTCCTAGCTATGGATTCTAGCCAATTTTCTACAGAACAACATAATTTTCCCTTTGCTTATAAAGGCCCCTGCATTTTGTTTTTTATGAGGTAAACTAGGTTACCCTATCCCTATTTCTCTCAGATTTTTCAATTGACCTCATACATATCATGTTGGATTGCCTCCATCAAATATTTATGCCCAAGTATGATCGATTTAAATGGGAAATGAACTAATTTGAATTTAGAATCCAAAATATTTGGGCATGATTCATTTATGATTTTACTTAGTTTACCCAAGAGAAACGAGGTGCTGCATAGCTTCAGTGGAAGAGACCCTTATTATTTCACTTAGGGCTTTGCATAATACATTTGTACATACGCATACTATTTATGCTCATCCTTCACTGACTATGTTAATTTCAATTCATAGTCTTCTTTTTCCAGCTGATGCCCAAGTCTTTGATAAACCATGGTGGAAAATATCTACTTCCAACCTTTGACTAGGTTTGCCCAAGTACTGGTTTGACCTTTCATAGATTGCACATATTGATTTGATTGGAAGCCTTCAGAGGTAATTTTTCCCAAGGCTTGATTGACCTGCGTGATGCCCCCCCTTTCAACCTAGCTCCCTCGTTAGTGTTATCCTTTTTCGCCTTTGCCTCCACAGGTTCCTTCTCAGTGTTACCCCACTCTGCATTAACCAAGGCATCTTGTTTTTCATTTGGTACCTGTTTGGAAGTCTATGTCCTTTGAAAATCACTTTCATTCTGGTCCTCTACATAAGGCTCTGGTGCATAAGGTACACCTTTTAGCCATGGATGCAAGAGGCAGTCTGCTGCCGTGGGCCGCTTCCATGGAACAAAGTTTAATAGGGGAACTAAAAAATCGGCAAACTCATTGGATTCTTGTTCATTAAAAAGATATTTTTCAATGAGGAGTCTGTTGAGAGGCCAAAAAGACGGCTCCCTAAGGTTTTTCAAACGACCAGCTCTATTGAAAAACTTACGAGAACGGCGACCACTCAGGGCAATTTCCTTGGGCATCATGCCAAGAAGCTCCATCATTGAGGCCAGGTGCTCATCATCCTTGTTGTATCCATCTCTACCCTGGGTATGAAATAGTATATCACCAGTAGAAAGTTCAAAGGCCAGATCACGGAAGCGAATTTGGTAAAATTAATATCTGTTCGACAAAGCTAAAATTTATGTCTCAAGCTATTAAAACAATCATTCACTTGCACATGTGGACTGTTGTTTGCCATCCTATCCACCGTTTTGAGCACACGACGTCTTTTCGTCTGTGGAGAGAGCACTTTTACATTATTTTAGGTGCCCTCAACAACTACGAAACCTTTCATCATCTTCTTCTATTCCAGTGTGTCAAATTAAAAAGGAAAAATAAATAAAAAGAAGCCTCTTGAATTTTCATTTTGTCATAGATGCAGCTATTTTTGTACTCCAATATCAAAAGTTAGATGAGCTTCAAAATGGACCACGAGACTCTCTGATGTTCCAATGGTCATTGTGACCTTTTATCCAACCTCCAGTCTTGTTATGGTATTTCCTCTTTTCAATTCCATGAATGAGTAGGTCATCAAAGTCGAAAGGATCATCATCAAAGCGTCCATCCTTTCGAAGTGGTAAGCAAGTCAAAATGATGCCCCAATCTTCTTTCTGGGTACCCTGATTGTCGAGAATCATCAGCCCATCATATTTCTTTGATAATTCAAAAATTTGCACTCTGGGCATTCCCATTCCCCTAGATTCAGCTCTCTTTTTGGACGCTTCGAATCACATTGTAGGCAGTTGTGATTTTTTGCAAAGTTGAATGAAATCACACTTTGGACAAAGCCAATCCCCTCTCTTCATTTCAATGACAACACAGCCCACTCTCTTTCTTGGTGGAGGTTGTGACACTTTCACCTTTGGAGAAGGCTTCTTGACAACTGGTTTTGGAAGGTTTGGATCAAGTGGGAGTGCACTCAATCTCACCACTTCTTTTAACAATTTGTGAATAATTGTTCCTCAGCAACCTTAAATTGCCAAGAACTTCTCCTGACTTTTGCTGAGTGATATTGCGCTACAACATCTGGGTCCAATTGGGGATAGTACTTTGGTAGCAAAGTGCTGAGAACTTGTAGATCAGTAGCCTTTATTGGGCATGGAGTCAAGTCAGGCTAAATTTTCTCTCAATTAAAAATCTTTGAAAATTTCAAAACTTCTTTGAACCCTCCTTCTAGGATCTTTATTTTGAACTGAAAATTATAAACTAGAAATACTGCAACTGGGAATGCTCAACTCCTCAGCTTATTTATGTACAAATCCTATATATATAAGCATGGTTGAACTTAATCAAGTGAAGTCAACCTTCTAATGGAACCAATCCAGCATTTTCTTGTTAGATTTAATACCTTCGTACTGCTGAAATTTAAAAATCAAAACAGGAATGTACCATGAAAAATTTTCATATACAAAATTTTGTACATACCCTTGCATAAAATCTTGTTGCTGATCAAAGAAATTTTCCATATATTCAGCAACTGAATCATAGAACTCGTAAAATAAAGTTTCGGCCAACTTCTTTTTTTGAACATTTTGCTGATGTAGGGTTCTTTGCACATGGCGGCTTCTTTCATTGTTTGATTTTTCAATTAGAAATTGTGTGAGGAACTTGACTGCCATTTTTTGTAGGCAGGCATTCAGGCTGAAAATAAAAATCCAAGGTTTGCTCTTCATAATGCTGATGTTCTTCATGTAACATAAATTCTTGACGAAAATTTTCCTCCTCTTGCAAACATGTCTGAGAAACTGCACTATTTTCCTCACTACTCACAAAATTATTGCAATGATCTTCCATGCTTTCATAGTGTAGTTCAGCTGTTGCAACTAAGTTTTGACTAGAATCTTCAAAATGATTAGATTCTTGTTTTTCAACAATACATGAACCTTTTGACACTTTTTGGAAATCTTTATTCACCTCTGAACTTACATTCTCTTGTAAAGAAATTCCAATGTTTTCTTCACAAGCCCTTTTATCTTTGACAAAACTTGGACTTTCTACATCGCAGGAAAAATTTCTACAAGCCCACGCATTATCTTCAATTTCTTGTGCATAGAGAAACATCAGCTTCAGAGTGCTAGGCTTTCTCTCCTTGAGATAAAAAGCCAAGACAACAAAATGAGCCTTCAAATAATAAACCATAGCTGCTGCGTCTAGAGGTCGAATTTCTTCTGGCATGCTGAAATAAATCTTTTGAAACCTCCTATTAAACTCATAAATTGATTCATTGCTTTGCCTTTGGACAGAATATAATCCCAAGAGGTGCTTTTCATATGACTTATTCTCGCCCCAATATGTAAGAAATACATCTTGGAGATCTTGCCAGGAATTAATTGAACCTTCTTCCAAACACTGGAACCATTGCTGAGCATCCTACTTCAAAGAATGGAAAAAAATCCTTAAAGCTACGTCTTCATAAATAATTTGAAATTTGTCCAGAAAGTACTCAAATTCCAAGATATGTAATTTAGCTGAAATGTCCTTCTTCTTCCCTGAGAAACTTGGCAGGGACTTGAATCCATTTGAAGGATATTGATGGAGAATAGTGGGCAGCTTTAGGGGTTTAAAGATTTCTCTATTTTTGAATTGAAAAACAGTCAATTTCTTATGAGGAAAAATATTATCATCCAATGATGATGAATCGTCACCTTTATGCCCAGACTGTAACTGATTATCTTCCAGGATTGTAATACAAAAATCATCCCTCCTTTCATATTTAGGGGATACACTTGTGTCAAGATTTATAATACAAGCAGAAGAAAAATCATCTTTTTCCAATAATGAATTTACATTTTTGGCCTTATAATATTCTGAGAAAATAAAGAAGGAAACAATCCTTTTAATATAAAAGGGAAAATAGACCACTAAACTGACAATAAAAAATAGAACCTCCTTTAAAAAACGGAAATTCTGGTACATGTTTTTTCCATCATACTTTCTCATCTTCTTGCTAGAAAAATTCTTCATCTAATGAAACCTTCATCAGTGGAGTCGCTAGGTGAATAATAAACAACCAAACTTCAAATCTGAATCTTCTTCATCATCAAGAAGAAAGGATTATGAAACCTTCTGTTGCAAGGTATGTAACCTCGTGTTTGGCTTTGTGAAAATGAGAATTCTGTAAAAAGTAAACACAACTGAGTACTTCCTCCTCGCTGAAAAATCAGAGGAAATAGAAAGAAAACCCAGGGAAATGAACTTCGCTTTTTCAATCCCCAGCAACGGCGCCAATTAATGTTGTACCTCAAGAAACAATTCCTTGTTGTGTAAACGAATTTGTGCTCAAGACATTATTTCATTATGTCAGAAACAAATGTATATATGTCTCTGTCTTATAAACCTTTAAACATTAATTATATAACCCTCAAATATCAAATCCATGCATGTTCTGCAATGCCATATTCTTCTTATGCTGAAGTGAATGAACGGAAGAAACAAGAAAGAAAAGGATTTCAATTTGATATGCTGTTTAAAATAGGATCTATCATTATAAAACCCTGAAGAAATACGTAAGGATAAGTTAAAATAGAGGAGCGCCCATTAAGGTTTGTTTAACTCTTAAACATACATGTATAAAGAGACCCACAGCTCAAATTACTCTATTTCATTCACAGATATGAAAACATAATGTAAACTAGAAAACTTTCAGCATAGACAAAATGATAGAAACTTGCAAAACTCTTTCATTGATTCAGTATTCTCCAGTACAAAATTTGGCTTCAAGGTTCAAAAACTTGGAACCCCATTCCTCCTCCTATCTCTGCTTTTATATTAGCCATCTAAAATAACTTCCTAACTGCTATGATCAATTTTGAAACTGATTCTTGGAAGTGTTGGAATTATTTAAATTTGAAAAATATTTGTTTCAATATTATATATATAATATATAATATAAAACCCAAAAATAGGAGCGCAAGTAAAAAGGACAAATGGTACACTTTGGGTCCCCCATACGTATTAACGACAAAGTCACCCATGGTTTTTGAAAACCAATAATCACCTGCGGGAGCACTGATAGCGGTTTCTGAGAAAGGGCTAAGTGATGCCGTAATGCATCATAGCCGTAGATTTCATAAATAGTAGTTTAAATCAAACCATTTGCGGGGGCACCATCTCTCATAAAATCCGTTTAATTTATGCCTCCGCAAACCATTGGATCGAGCTGGATGATCCAAATCGTTGATCCAATTGCAATATTATATACATTTGATTGTCTTCGCAATTGTGAACCACAAAACAAATCCAGAACCATTTTTGAACCATCTCCTCATTCCGCTTGGAGATATTGCAAGAACAGTAATTAATTAGAACAAATTTAGTTCACATTTTGGGATGAGACGACCACCATGAATCACATAGAGGCCAGCACCAAGCACTACTTTATATCAATGTTCTATTTCTCCAAAACTGTTCATTGCAGCTCTACAATCTTAATTCCTAGCTATGGATTCTAGCCAATTTTCTACCGAACAACATCAATTTCCCTTTGCTTATAAAGGCCCCTGCATTTTGTTTTTTATGAGGTAAACTGGGTTACCCTATCCCTGTTTCTCTCATATTTCTCAATTGAAGTCATACATATCATGTTGGATTGCCTCCATCAACTATTTATGCCCAAGTCTGATTGATTTAAATGGGAAATGAACTAATTTGAATTTAGAATCCAAAATATTTGGGCATGATTCATTTATGATTTTACTTAGTTTACCCAAGAGAAACGAGGTGCTGCATAGCTTCAGTGGAAGAGATCCTTATTATTTCACTTAGTGCTTTGCATAATACATTTGTACATATGCCTACTATTTATGCTCATCCTTCACTGACTATGTTAATTTCAATTCATAGTCTTCTTTTTCCAGCTGATGCCCAAGTCTTTGATAAACCATGGTGGAAAATATCTACTTCCAACCTTTGACTAGGTTTGCCCAAGTACTGTTTTGACCTTTCACAGATTGCACATATTGATTTGATTGGAAGCCTTCAGAGGTAATTTTTCCCAAGGCTTGATTGACCTGTGTGTTGACCCCCCTTTCGACCTAGCTCCCTTGTCAGTGTTATCCTTTTTCGCTTTTGCCTCCATAGATTCCTTCTCAGTGTTACCCCGCTCTGCATTAACCAAGGCATCTTGTTTTTCATTTGGTACCTGTTTGGAAGTCTCTGGCCTTTGAACATCACTTTCATTCTGGTCCTCTACATAAAGCTCTGGTGCATAAGGTACACCTTTTAGCCATGGATGCAAGAGCCAGTCTGATACTGTGGGCCGCTTCCAGGGAACAAAGTTTAAGAGGGGAACCAAAAAATCGGCAAACTCATTGGCTTCTTGTTCATTAAAATAATATTTTTCAATGAGGAGTCTGTTGAGAGGCCAAAAAGACGGCTCCCTAAGGTTTTTCAAATGACCAGCTCTATTGAAAAACTTACGAGAACAGTGACCACTCAGGGAAATTTCCTTGGGCATCACGCCAATAAGCTCCATCATTGAGGCCAGGTGCTCATCATCCTTGCTATATCCATCTCCACCCTGGGTATGAAATAGTATCTCACCAGTAGCAAGTTCAAAGGCCAGATCGCTAAAGAGAATTTGGTAAAACTAATATATGTTCGAGAAAGCTAAAATCGATGTCACAAGCTATTAAAACAATCATTCACTTGCACATGTGGACTGTTGTTTGCCGTCCTATCCACCGTTTTGAGCACAAGGCGTCTTTCCATCTGTGGAGAGAGCAGTTTTACATTATTTTAGGCACCCTCAACAACTACGTAACCTTTCATCATCTTCTTCTATTCCAGTGTGTCAAATTGAAAAGGAAAAATAAATAAAAAGAAGCCTCTTGAATTTTCATTTTTTCATAGATGCAGCTATTTTTGTACTCCAATATCAAAAGTTAGATGAGCTTCAAAAAGGACCACGAGACTCTCTGTTGTTCCAATGGTCGTTGTGCCCTTTTCTCCAACCTCCAGTCTTGTTATGGTCTTTCCTCTTTTCAATTCCATGAATGAGTAGGTCATCAAAGTCGAAAGGATCATCATCAAAGCGTCTATCCTTTCGAAGTGGTAAGCAAGTCAAAATGATGCCCCAAATTTCTTTCTGGGTACCCTGATTGCTGAGAATCATCATCCCATCATATTTCTTTGATAATTCAAAAAGCTGCACTTTGGGCATTCCCATTCCCCTGGATTCAGCTCTCTTTTTGGACGCTTTGAATCACATTGTAGGCAGTTGTTATTTTTTGCAAAGTTGAATGAAATCACACTTTGGAAAAAGCAAATCCCCTCTCTTCATTTCAATGACAACACGACCCACTCTCTTTCTTGGTGGAGGTTGTGACACTTTCACCTTTGGAGAAGGCTTCTTGAAAACTAGTTTTGGAAGGTTTGGATCAAGTGGGATTGCACTCAATATCACCACTTCTTTTAACAATTTGCGAATAATTGTTCCTCAGCAACCTTAAATTGCCAAGAACTTCTCCTGACTTTTGCTGAGTGATATTGCGCTACAACAAAGTCCATCGAAATGCTTTCCCATTTCCCCTCTGGAATGGGAAGAGGCTGCAACAGTCCTGCGGGATGGCTCATCTCCCCTTGATTCCTCTGATAAACATCACACTCCCTGACATGCTAGAGTACATCTTCCTTGAGGCCCTTCCATGAAAACCTCTCTCTCATGTCCCTGTAGGTTTTGGTAAACCCTTGATGGCCTGCCAATGGAGAATCGTGTGATGCCTGGAGTATCTTATTCTTAAGCTAAGATCCCTCAGTCAAGAAGATCATGTCCCTGTAATAGATGATCTCATCAACCACCTTGTACCTGTCATCCGCCACCTATCCATCCAAAACCTCACATGCAAATCTGTCCTTGGAGTACTCAACTAAAAGTCGAGCCCTCCAATCTGTATCCAGGCTCATAACAGATAACGTGGCTGGTCTACATGAAAGGGAATCTGCTACCACGTTATTCTTACCCTTGACATACTCAATTTCAAAGTCATATGCCTGGATCTTACTGATCCACTTCTGCTACCTCTCTTGTAGTTGCTTCTACTCCAAAAAGAACATGAGGCTGTTGTGATCAGTCCTCACCCCGAACCTGTTCCCTACCAGATACTGCCGGAATTTGGCCAAGGCATGCATGATGGCCAACATCTCCTTGTCATATATGGGATACAACCTCTCATGTGGAAGGAGGTTCCGGCTCTCAAAGGCTATAGGGTGTCCCCCTTGCATCAATACTATGCTGATCCCCTCTCCCTTTTGCATCACACCAAGACAAATGGCTACGTAAAATGCGGCAATGCAAGCACTGGGTAGCTACTCATCACCTCCTTTAGCCCCTTTTTCGTCAAATCTGTAAGGGGTGCAGCAAGCTGTGAGAAACCTTTGACAAACTTCCTGTAATAGGTACGTATCCAAATTAACCCTCGAGGTTCCATCACGTTCCTCGACTCTGACCATTCTCTGATGGCTCTAATCTTCTCCTTGTGGACTCTCACTCCGTCCACTCCAATAATATGACCCAAATACAACATGTCTGTCATCCCAAACTCACACTTGGAGAGCTTAGCATAGAACTGTTGCTCTTCCAAGATGCGTAGCACTGCTTCTATATGCTAGAGATGCTCCTCCCAAGTCCTGCTATATATGAGTATGTCATTGAATAAAACCAATACAAACTTCCTCAGATGAATGCAGAAGATATGGTTCATGCAAGACTGAAAGGTGGTTGGTGCATTGGTCAGCCCAAAGGGCATAACCAAAAACTCAAAGTGCCCATAATGACACCTGAAGGTGGTCTTGGGAATGTCTTGTTCCCTCACACGAATCTGATGGTACCCTGATCTCGAATCAATCTTAGAGAAGAACTTAGCTCCTCTCATCTCATCCATCAGCTCATCGATCCTGGGTATAGGGTACCTATTCTTCAGAGTCTTCTTGTTCAGGGCCCTGTAGTCAATGCACATCCTCAAGGTGTTGTTCTTCTTCTTCACCAGCACTACAGAAGAAAAAAACAATCTCGTGCTCGGTTTGATGTGTCCAAGAGCCAACAACTCCTAGATGGCCCACTCAATCTCATCCTGATAGGCTTTGGGATGCCTATAGGGTGTGGTGATTGCCGCCTGAATACCCTGCTCAAGCTCGATGGTATGCTCAAACCCTTTATCTGGTGGCTGACCTAGTGGTATATACCCAAACACTACCTCATGCCTGTCAAGGATGGCATGTATATCTGGATGAAATGCTTGACCGGGTCTCTACCTCTGATGCCTGCAACTCAACCTCCCACTCTATGTCTCCATTCCGGAAGTCTTCCTCCATCCGGTGTGCCGACACTGTCTGAGGTGGGTAAGTATGCATCCCGCGGATCTTCTCATGCTTTTTGGTCTTCTTTTCATCCCACTCCATCTCTAAGGCCTCCCAATCTGTGGTGACCTTCCCCAGAGTAATCAGCCACTGAACACCCAGTACCGCATTGGTATCTGGTATGTTGACCACGAAAAAGTGATCAGTCACGGTGTAAGTACCCATCGTCACTGCTAACTCTGGAACATACGAGGCACACTGCATCGTTTCGGCTCCTGGGACCAAGATTGAAAACCCGTTAAAACTCTTGGTCGGTATACCCCTCTGCTTGACCATCTGTGTATTAATGAAGTTTTGGGTTGCCCCACTGTCAACCAAGACTGATACTCGCTGGCCACGTATTGTCCCTCATATGCACAACGTCAAATACTTAGGAACTCCTTGCAAAGCTACAAGGCCCTCCTGTGGGTGCAAAAGCTGCACCTCCTATCCCTGGAGGTGGAGGCGGCAACTGATCCTGGGCCGTCTGACTATCTCTTGCCTCCTCATCATCCTCCTCATCCTCTTCCCCGCTATCATCGGAGAATACCTCAATGAAGTTTTCTTTGCTAGCAGCACACCTATGCCCTGGTGCCCACAGCTCCTGACATGTGAAGCACAACCACTTTGTAACACCCCCAATTTATGTGTTTGAATTTCAAAGCTAGACATTTGAACTTTAATCCTAAGGGGAGTGGACCCCAAAGGACAAGTATTTTGTGAATGTAATATTTAATTTGAGGAAATGAATAAAATGATTTTGTGCAGAATGACCAAAATGCGATTTATGAGATCACTTGCTAAATCCATGAGGATGGATAAGGCAAATACTTTCCCAAAATCTTTCAAAAATCCTTGAAAGAAATTATTTCTAATTTAGATTTTTGAGGAAGAATCTAAATTCCCCAATTATGAGGAAAATAGTTGGGAAGAGGTAAAAAGCTGGAAAAGTTAGGAAAAGCATAAAACAGCTTTAAAGAATCCCTAAAATGGGAAGCCTAGGCAAACAGGAAGAAAAACATCCTGATATTCTGGACGCAGAATTGGAAACAGGCTTTGGGGAACAATAGCTTAAATAAGTTGATCCTAAACAGATTAGTGGTTGGTCTGTTCTAGGAGAGGATCTCAGCTCAGGGGTGAGTTCTGGGAGACAAAAGGACTCTAAGGTTGGGAGGTTGGTCAATTGCATAAGTGGCATGTCTCTAAATTTATTGATATGTTTACTTCATATAGTATGAATTGACTACATATAATAGTTGATTTGTATATTAGATTTATTACTGCTACATTTAACATAATTAATCATAAGGAATTCACCTTTATAATTCTGTATAGTTGTAGAAAGAAATCTGTTGAGTAGAATCCAACAGAAACTTTAAACCAAGGTTGGTTTAAATCTGAGGATACATCATTCTTCACAGATGAGCAAATTTTAAACTACTTCTGATCTATGGGTATACATTTGTGAGCATGATTAGGTAAATTGAAGAGAAACTCTCCAAAATCTCTAAACCAATGCTTAAGTTAAAAGCTGGAGATTTCTAGTACCTCATAATTCACAAATTTGTAACTTTAATCTGTTTCTGTTGGAAATGGAACAGTGAGAAAGTAAATGTATAGAGTGCAGAAGTAATTATTTAGTTAATTACTAAGTGAAGAACAGAGATTTATAATAATTTCCACCGTTGTGCATTTCAACAGTTAAGATATTTACTATTTCCTTTAACAAGGATTAAATGGAAGAGTAGGAAAATTTAGTATTGTATAATTACTTTAAGTAGCAAGGGAATGAACCCCAAAACATGATCGGCTCTGCAGAAATAACTATAATAGGAGATATATGTATGAAAGATATGGGAGTAGCCACAAGGAAATGAAAAGGAGACCCAACTAAAATATATATATATATAGCATGGAAAAGTGAAATATATAACATCGAAAACTCGAAATGCATGGGAACCTACAATAATATAGTACCTGTATCTTATACATATATATATATATATATATATATATATATATGAAAATGGGTACACCAACCTTATGCATGCAAATATATATATAGAGGCAGATATCAGTAAAGGAATTCAGTTTAAACATGGGTATGGTGAGACTGTTATCTCATGACAAATACCTTGCACAAGCATTTAGAAATATCTAGTTACGGAAAAGAATTTAAATGTGGATACAAAATTCAAAATGAAATATAACTCTCCAGAATTCCTGAGAGTCTCTTGTAAAAGTCATGCAAAATATAAATAGCTAAGAGGCTTGTACAATTGAAAAACATTAGCTATAAAGAGAATTATATAAGCTACAAGCAAAGTAAAAGAGGAAAAAATCATTAGTGTTAAATCGTATTAACTCATATTCAATGAATTATTCCATGTGAGGAAGCATGAAAAAGTCCATAAATTAATAAGTTGTAGCTTCGTTGAAATTATGGCAAAACAAGAATATAAGTGACAAGAAATACAAATGTCCAGATACACGCCACAAAATCTGAGCCTTTTGGGCTAGGGTTTGGTAACAGAGACCATATTCCCATTCAAATGTTAAATCATTAAAGAGCACCAACATTACGAATGAAAATTTTTAATACTCCGACTCTGACAGAGTCTAGGTCCTTAATGGACACTGTGAAAAACCCTAAGAGAGTTAATGATTCTGCATAAATGAGACGGAACAACGCAGCGAGAGGGTGGTATTATCCACACAGGCATATACCGACCTGAAATGCCAAGGGAGGCAAAGTTAATATCCACCAAGAATGAAAGGGCTCATAGCTGCTGACAATGGAATACGTATGGGTATGCATTACCTGTGGAAAACACAGTCAAGGTAGGGAATCGGTCAATAGAGCAGTTGATAGCAAATCGTTCGAATAGAGAAATTTACCAATACAAGAAAGGGGTTACCTGTAAATGAAGACTCTCGTTCCTTACGAGCTCTCTGCACCAACGTTAAAAGCAGAATATCAACTAAATTGAAAACCTGAAGGATAATAGTAAATTGAAATAAAAATATATATACCTAAGGAGGAAAAATCAAACCTCACGAAGTCGGGATGGATGACTATCACTCTCCTGTGACGAGGCGAGTCCAGCATTATCACTCTGCATGGTATTAACAAGCTTAGTTAAGTATCAGTTAACGAAATCGACAAAGGGACAATGACGAAAATAAACCAGAAAGAATACACTGAAAATTGGTACAGGAGATATGGCGTAAATGGTTCCAAACGAAACTGAACCATAAACACAATCTCCAGAACGAAACCCCTTCGTATCATTAACGTTCGAGACTTTCACACAAAAGAAGTATGACAAGTTCTGAGAGTCGAATATGAGCTCCAATCCAAAGTGCAAGACGTTTGCATAAGATTCATACCTAGTATCGTCGCAGTGGCATAGATAAGCAGGCCAACGAGTGAGTTCCTCTGTGCGCAGAGGTTAATAAACCATACGAAGGGCAAAGAAACTGCCTTCAACCAAAAGTGCAGAGCTGCGAGGTAAAGAGATGAACAAACTCAACGAAGGCCAAAGAAACTTCCTCCACACAAAAACGAAAACTTATATAACCGTATTTCATTCCAGAAAACCCTAACGTGGTGAGAAAATCGTAACTGTCCACATGGCATGATTCCAAGCGTGAAGACATGGATCAAATGGTTGGAAGGGAAATTACGCCATTCAGTAGACATTCAATGTGACAAGTATTGCAATTAATTTCAATACAGTCTGGCCGTATAAATAGAAATTTCCGTGTATGCAGAGTAGGCTGGCATGGCGATTTCCATATCGACGTGGAAGTATAGCACGTGAATGGGAATGGGATGAAACCTATCCCAACCAATACCATGAAACCAAGAATTATCATAGAACCTGATGTGGAGAAATAATATCACGACTCATTTACCTTATCACATGAAAACGATTCGATTCAGGACGCCATACATGGAAGCAATGAATACGATCAATCTCCACATTAAACTCTGATACGACCCATATGTACAACAAAATGTGATAATATTAACACAGATCATTGAGAACTATGAATACTACATCATCAGATGGTCACAAGAATGATATAGTCACCAATATAAAATACGTAAATTAAATCCTACCACTGATCATAACCAAACTGTATAAAAGATGACGTTATGGGGAAAAATGATAACACAGGGTTTCAAAAAAAAAAAAAGTCAAGGGTGCCCTCGTGGGAAAAATCTATTCAAATCCTTGAATATAAATACATGGAAATGGGTCGAATGCCTAAGGGCCAATGACATTAAAATAAAGGTTGGACATAGGTTGAAAAGTGCGACCCTTATAGGGAAGGGATTAATGGTAAATCACTCCACCATGATTTTTATACAAATACCCTTAGATTAAAATGAAGTTAAAATGGAAGTTAATATATAGTGATTTTGGGGTATAGTTATTGTGTGGAATTAAATTAAAATTGAAACAAAATAAGAAATGCATTAACCAGATCAAATTCAAAGTGTGATGGTATGACATTCTGTCAAAATTAATCTTGAACATTATGGAATGCTAGAAATTTTTTTTTTTTGGTATGGGAAAGTGAATGGGAGGTGTGACACACTTCTTCCTAAACTCCCTCCTAGCATCATCATCTATCTGTACCCATCCCGGATTCCCCTTTGGAGGAGGAACCCTCACATCCTTCCCCTTGGGCTGGAAGCCCTGTCTCTAGGTTTAAGGTGTCCGCGTCTTGGGAAATGCATCCTGTAAGTCCCTGGTCATGCGGATAGCATCCTGGAGTGTAGTTGGTCTAGTAGATCTGACTAGACCTCGAAGTGGCTCTGCAAATCCCTCCACAAACATATAGATAATCCCTGTCACGGATAGATCTGGCACCATCACCGAGACCCTCAAGAAATCTGTGATGTATGTCTCTGGGCTCCCTGTCTACTTGAGCTTCGTCAGCTCAACAAAATGTTGTTCCGGATCCCTCCGGTTAAAACGCTCCATCAACCTCCTGGTAAACTCGACATATGTCGTCACTCTAGAGTGTCCGAGTGTAACCATCCCATGGAACCACCAGTCCTAGGCCTCACCGTCCAAATGTAATGTCGCCACCTTGATGGCCTCTGTCTCTGACATCTGCTTAAGCTGGAAATAGATATCCAGCTTTTCCACCCAAGACTTTTCTAAACAATTTGATGATCCATAAAATGTAGGCAAATGAAATCTACTAGAGGCACATTTGGAATCTCCATCATGATAAAGCCGGTGCCCTCTATGATGGTCGCGGGATCTACTGTCCCGCTGGAGCTGCAGAAAATCTCTGAATGTGAGAGCATCCCTGAACTCATGCCCATAGAACTGATACTCTGCAAAATACTCATCTAAGTGTCTAGGCTTTGCCTCTTGCTGGGCTCCTGCCCTTGTATTTTCTCCCAAGAAAGTGGGCATGGTAGAGCAGGTAGGTGTACGTGAAACCGTCGGCTGAGGAGTATCACGCTGAGTGACACCCTGCTCTGGCAAATGGTGGGATGTACCTGATCCCTCTCCGACCTAGAAAGCCCTCGGAGTCTCACGGTGCCTAGCTTCCACAGCTATGAACCTCTGTCCCATCACCTCAATCTGTCTAACTAAATCCTACACCGACTTGAGGAGTGCCTTTCCAAATTGTTTGGCCTCTGTGTCATCTGCCATCGGCTCTTTCTGTCTTAAATCTACTACAAGCTCCACCTGATCTGCGTCCGTCACAGGCTCTCTCTCCTAATCTGTGTCCTCTACCTGGGCACAGTCTTCCGTTTCGTAGGTAGTCTCCAACCTATGCTCACGGTCTCTATACTTCCTGCCTCTGTATGGTCTCTTTCCCGATGTCATAGACCACAGGCTGAGCTAGAACTATGCTCTGATACCACTGTAATATCCTATTTCGGGGATATTTCTAAAACACGGCAAACTCCAACCAGAGATAGACTGGGAGGGCATTTACCGAATATTTTGCCTATGAAGAGAGGACGAGATCTAGAGGCTACCTGGCCCTTTCTAGACTTTGTCTAAGAGTGAAAGATAAACAAACCAAGTGGTATAGAACTAGAACGATCAAAAACAATAATAGTGCAGCAGACATATAATATCATAGAAAGAGAATACGACAAATACGGTAACTCATCCAGAAAACATAGAGAGGAAATGCTGAGCCATTTTATTAATCTGAGAAATATAATGAAGTACAATAGGCGATCAGAGTGATGGCACCTAATATTTCTCAAGGCAAGTGAGAAAACACTCTTAGAGAATACCGGAAATAGCTGCTTTATGAACTATGTCCCAGTTACTGGAAAACTGCCATGTAGCTGCTACTGCTGGAATGGATTGAAGACTAGGGGCTGATCCCCTTGCCGGAATAAGTTGAAAATTGTCAAACCTCCTCTCCTCCACAACCCAGACAAAATCTAGAAACCATACCAAGAATGGCCAACCTCAGAAATCACCAGAAACTGCCTCCCTAGTGAATTACGCTGGCCTCCAAGGCACTGCGTAAAGGCTAGATGGAAATACCTGGAATTCTACCTCAAACTCTGCCAAAAGCATCCTATGGGCAAAGGCTAACCCTCTGCTCAAGATCCCGGCTAAATCACCTGCAGAAACCCCAATTCGAAGCTCCTCCACAATGGGCTGCGTCCTCTCTCCCAGTGACTGCGCAGTCTCTATAAGCTCCAGCTCCGTGACAAGCCCAAACAATAAGACGTCTCACAAAATGCTGAAAAACCAACCTTGCCCTAGCAGGCAATCGAAGTCCCCCGGGGCTAAGGGCGAGATCTCTGACTGGAGACGCTCAATGCACTAAAGAGTGTTGCAGATAGGCTAAAAAACCAGCATGCTCAAGAAGACAAATGTGTCACTCAAAAATCATCAACTCAAGAATGAATCAAATGAGGAGGCTCCTCCATCTTTTATAACGTTGGTTTCCCTCCAAAACCCAATGTAGCCTCTCTCTCCTCCACATACTCATCCTCATTTTCACAGAAGCTTGCAGAAGCTTCTAGAGTGTATGTAGGCCCCCCTCCTTTACGTGGTGTTAGCCCCCCCCCCTTGACTCCCACTTAAGTCACAACGTTGTGCTACTAGGGGGATGTCTTATTTCACTCAAGTGAGTTAGAACCTCTTCACTCACTTTTTTATTTATTTACAAACTATAGACGACAAATTAACAAAATCGAATATTCCAATTAGTTGTCGCTAATTAGGAATATTACATTAATTCCTTTTATAATTCATAATAACAAAACCTAAAATGAAATTATAATTTAGTTAACTTTCACGATTTTTTTTATTAATTTTGAAAATAAGAAATATATCATAAACTAAATGTTTTGATACATGTATTGATGCCTAGATGGACGGTAACCATCATATTATTTTATCAACCATTTAATTTATAAACTAAATTAGTAAAATGGAATATCAAAAATAATAAATCACTTGATAACCCCTTAAAATATAATTTAAAAATCCTTGAACCGCATAGTCCAAAACTTCTAAGCATAGGAGGCTCACAAATATTTATGAAAAAGAGGCTAGGATATATTAATGGCACAATTTCTCCTACGGAACCCTAAGTGAAAACAACTTTGAATAAGTTAAGATTTTAGGTGAGGAAACTTGTGAATAATGAGAAACGTTGCAAAACTATGTCTAGTTAATTCTTTTACATTGTTGATCTAAGTGCTCATTTATATATGCTTTATAACTCAACTTACTCTTCTCTTTATTTTTATAGTTTTGATACTTTACTATTATTTTATAAGTTATAATCATAAAATAGATTTATAGTTTTGTTTTTTGTTATTTTAATTAAATAATTTTTTAATTATAAAAAAAATTCATTGGAAAAAATATTGAATAAAAACATATTTATTGGATATCTAAATTGAAAATTATTTTCAAAAGAAAAAAACAAACTCTACAGTTATACCATTTTCGTTATGAAGTGTTTCATAGTATTATATTTTTTTTAATATATTGAAAGATGAGGAGAGAATGAATTAAGAAAATAAATGTATTATTTTTTTAATATTTATATCTATTTTGGTTCATATTGTAGGTTTTTAATGTTCAATATTGTTAAATAAAGGGAGAAAAATGATATCTCATCACAAAAATATGAAGTAAGAATTCTTCAAATAAGATTATTTAAAAAAACCAAGAAATAATAAAAATGATATATAGAAATTCTTCAAATATATTTTTTACTAATAAAAATAATGAAAAAAAGTAATAAAATAAAAAGATTTAAAAATTTAAAAGAAATTGTAAGTGTAATTCATTTTATTCATAGTTTATAATTACTTGATAACTAAATTATATAGAGTTATATAATATATTAAGGTTTCTAAATAATTTAATATATAAATATAGATTTTAAAAGATAAAATGTTAAAAAACTAATTAAAAAAATAAAAAAATATATTGAAAATTAATTCATACTTCCAATAAAACTATATACATGAAAATTGAATTAAAATAACATAAACATCTCTGAAATATAAAACGTAATTACATGGACTACTATCATGTCATATAAAAAAGTAACCCAAAAATGCTCCATTATTTATTTTGATAATAGAGATATCATGTTCAATGATAACATGGCTTACTTACATTTATTGAGACTCTAACTACAGGAGAAAGTGACTGAATGTAAAGAAAAATGACTCGTATTCTGTCTCTGGGAGAATGAAATGGAGAGATGCGAAGAGCCAGATGTTGCTAGACTAGGCAGGCAGAATAGGAGGAGTATGATGGAGAGGTGGACCGGGACCAGGAGGGTAGGTAGAACCAGGGGGTACAGGGTACCCCGGTCTGTGGCACCGTCATGCAGCTTTAGCGTTTCCCGACCAACCAAGCAATCCTCGACGCGCGCAATCTTCATTCGCAGCTTTGGCGTCCGTTATCAGAATCGTGGATGTTAGCAACATTATTGCTATTATTGAAATCCCCAGCATTTCCATGTTCTTGGACTTCATGGCCATCTCGTTAATTCACAAAGAAAAACTAAATCTATTTCGAAATATTACTTCTTCTTGTTCCAAATTTGGAAATCGATTTGCAAGACGTGTTCTTCTAAATTTGATCGTGTGATGGATCTTATTTATAGACAACGTATAAGTTGCATGTATGCGGATCAGTGTTGGTGGCACATTTTTATGGTTCCAGAGATGTATGCGGATCAGAGACGTATGCGGATCCACGAAGTGAAGGAGAAACCCACCTTTGTCACTAACTGGTTACCTTCAACATTAGGGATTGTTGACACCTCTTCTTTTACAATTCACTCATCTCTGCAACCTGTTACGCTTGGATTTATATGTTCAACCTCATTACATCGACACCTATTAAGTTGTCCCTCCAATGCGTTTGTGTAGACACTTGTTTTTTGCAACGTGACCTCTCCAACGTCTTATGCTTGGTTTTCCCTATCACACATCCATACCTATGATTTGATTTCAGCTTCTTTTCGCGTCTTTTTTCTTTCACTTTAAAAGGTATAATATTCGATTTCAACTTAGCATATCTCCAACCTCCTCAATCGTGTATACATATTCCTATTTGATAGGTTTAACATTTAAATATTTGTTACTATATCTTCAGCTATTAAATATTTTAATTATCATAATACTATCACTACTTCAAAAATTTCTTTAATTATCATAATACTATCACTAACTGGTTAATGTTGACACCTCTTCTTTTACAAATCATTCATCTCTGCAATCTGTTACGCTTGGATTTATTTGTTCAACCTCACTACGTCGACACCTATTTTTCACAATTAAGTCGTCCCTCCAATTGGTTGCTTCAAACTCATTTTTGCGTTTGTGTAGACACTTGTTTTTTTGCAACATGATCTCTCCAACATCTGATGCTTGGTTTTCGCTATCACACATCCATACCTATGATTTGATTTCAGCTTCTTTTCGCCTCTTTCTCTTTCATTTTCAAAGGTATAATATTCGATTTCAACTTACATATCTCCAACATCCTCAATCGTGTATACATATCCATATTTGATAGGTTTAACATTTAAATATTTGTTACTATATCTTTAGCTATTATATATTTCTAGTTATCATAATACTATCACTTATCACTTATTCAGATATTTTTTAAAAACAAAATTAAATTTAAATTAAGAAAAAAATATTTAAAAATATATAAAACAAGTTTATTTTTAAAAACAAAATTAAATTTAAATTAATAAAAAATATTTTTTAAAGATATATAAAACAAGTTTATTTACATGGGATTGAAAAACATTTTTTTTTGTAAAAATAACTCTCACATTTGTATTTTTTTTTCTTGATTTAGATAGAGAAAAACATCCTACTATTTTCCTCTAGTTATTATGTTAATAAAACGATTGTTTTTTATAGAAAATAAAAAAAGAATTAGATCACTTAGATATTTTCTCTACTTCGCATCAAATTAGGGAACAAGGATAAGCAAAAGAAAAACTATTGTGGTGAATTGAAATTACTAAAGATTCTAGTAGTACTTGCAAAATTTTGATGCTGCAACTCCTCTTTGTCTTTCATTTGGATTGGTGAGTGCGTGTAGTAGGAATAATTCCAATCTATAGCAATATGTATTTCCATTGGTGTTTCTTGGATTCAAATAGTATTCATAAACTTTGTAGGAATAATTTCAATCTATAGCAATATGTATTTCCATTCGTGTGAATGTTTCTTGGATTGAAATAGCCTTCATAAAGTTTGTAACTTTTAAAGAGGTCATCAACAAGAGAGTGCAATGCATATAGAAGAATGTTTCCACTATGTCTGACATTTTAGAGATAACTTTATTTATATCAAAAAACTTATATTGTATGTTAATATAATCACATCTTATATGTAATTTAATAGCATATTAAATTTCCAAAAATAAGGCTATTATAGTTTTATTTTATTTATTTAATTGTGAAGAGTGGTATTGATTTTCAAGAATCATGACTAATGTAGATGTATTTTATTCACCTAAAATCCTTACAAGTGAAGTAATATTTATATTTATTTGTTTGGAGTCACCATTCTAGTGGAGGTAATAGCCCTCCCCAACTAGGTCCCACCTAATTAAGGGTCGGGCTTGATTGATCGAACTCTTCTCCTCTTAATGTTTTCTTTGTATAGTGGTCTAACCTATGAGTGATCGAGACTCCATCTGTGCCAATAAAATTTGACTTAGGCCCTCGCACCCAATATCCTTGCCTCTCCTCAATTGATATATTTAATTGTATAATTTGATAATATGATTGAATAATATATTTATTTTATAATTTAATGAATATGGTAAGGAATTAAATTTAAAAAATAAAAATATACATCAACATCTTATCATTATATTATTATGATAAAATTTAAATACTGATAGTTATTTTATTTTCATTTTTTAATAAAATACAAGTCTATATAATGTAAAATCATTATTAGATAATTCATCATGAATAAAAAGGTGTTATTTTACCATTCATGTGTTCAAAATCACTGAAATTTTAAATCCTCACGAGTATTACAAATATTAACATACAACTTTCATGAAAATAATAGAAAATGTGACTAGAAAGATTTAAACTTTTCAGGTTAACACTATGTGAGCTAGAGGCTAAATGTAATGTACATTGAATAATTTGAAGAATAAATGGACAATTCCCCAAGATTTCTTCACATATATTTAGAAATAGGAAGAGATCTCGCACAGTACAGTCTTGAACTAACAAGGTTAATGGTAAAGCCTTCACATTTTTCCTAACTCTAAATATATTTATGAATTCGAAAGTTACATCAAAAAGTACTAAATGGGTCAGCTCAAATAATGTGGATATAAGGCAATTGATTTTTCGTTCACCATGAATTAATCCCTTATTTGACTAAAATTATCGTGTATTTAATCATATTTATTATTATCAAATATAAAAAATTAATGTGTGTGGAAATTGTGTCATATTTCATATCTTCAATGTTGCGCTCTCTTAAGATCGTAACCAAAATATACAGGTCATTACGATCCTATCTCACTTGCAGTCCAACATCGTGTAACCACAACCATTTTACTTACATTTCAACTGATTTTTAAACAAGTGGTTTGTGGACCCAACAAGAACAGGTCAAAGGTAGGACTCCCTTTTTGGTTCACCAAATTTGTCGCTCTCATCTATGGGCAAACTCAACCTAAGTTCGAGGCTACAACTACTCTTTCGACTAGAATTTTTGCACGGCTACCCGACTACTAGCACACCCATGACGTGAAGTTGGGGTCCAGTTGAATTTTGATTTTGAGGAGTGAAGAATATATGAGAGAGCCGACCTCCGACTTTGTCAATGACGTGTAAGCTCCTCAATCCGTTGTTGTCCTCACTAACACTTCCACACTTAGCTTTCATTCTTTTGATATTCGTCTCTCTCAAATAATCAATTGTGGTTAAGCGATTTACAATGGAATCTGTAATCTAAATGAAAGTATGTGCTATGAATTTGTGGTATCACAACATTACTGGAGTTGGATGAATGATTAGGTGAAGGTGGCTAAATTTATAAACATCCAGAAATATGTCACGTGCCAATTAATGCAATGTGGGAGTCACTTGCAATGAGATAGAGAACAATCGGTTGCAAAGAAAAGTTGAACATGAGATAGAGAAAACCCAAATTACTTCATTTATTTGCATCAAGCAAAAACAAAAGAAATTGTATTGGTAACATATAACAAAGATAATTATGCTTTCAAATGTTATTGTTGTAGAGAAATAAATTATGCTTCATACCTTTTAAAAGTTTATGTGGTGTCAGAAATATGTGTGATGAAATCTATTCCTCTTAACGTTCTTTATTGTTTACAAATCATGATGTAATGTGATTTTACTTATAATATAATATATCATGGAAAGATTCAGAACTAAAGAATATTATTGAATAATAAATAGAAGAAAATGTAATTACAAGGAAAACAATGCACCCCCTTTGGCATTGATGTCAAATTAAACATGATCATCCCTCCTAACGCTGACTTTTGAATATTTCTCCACACTCTCTCCCCCTTTCACATCAATGGAGAAGTGCAATTCATAGCAATTTCAACACAAAATACATAATATTGACAGCGCAAGATTCCAAAAATAACATACTCCCCCTCAGCTACTTAACACGCTACCCCTGCATGAATTAAAAACTATTCTCCTTTGAACAAAAAATGCCAATATTTTCCTCCAAATATCTCATCCATACTCCTATTCATCAACATTTTCTGCTTCATATTCCTCCTAGGTTCATGAAAGAGACTATATCAACTAGATCAAAGAATCCACTAAACATCAAGAAAAAATGATATGAATTGAGATACATGGCTTCATGATAATACATGGTCGTAACAATGATTCCCAAAAACCCATACATGGCATAAACAACTCTTATAAATATCTCTCAAAGCATGCTTGACTAATTACTACATAACCAGCATGACCCAATGATAAAAGAAACAATGTTACATGGATTTATATCGCACTCTAGGGTTCATAGATGTATGAAACAAAATGATCCACTAAAATACATTCCAAACACCATGGCTCCCCTCTATGCATGATTGATACAAGAGTGAGACAATCTCATATACATGCCCATGCATGGCTATCACAAGTGCTACTAAAATGCACACAAGAGTTCTCTCTTCATTTCATTCGCAATTCAATGATATAATGCATGTACATGCCATTTATAGGAATTAATATGTTCTCTATGTACGTCTAGTAGCAGCAATAAAATCACAATACATAGCAAGTTATAATAGATAGCTACTTTCAACACCTCAACCATAATATGGAACATCAACAGTAACATAAATGTGATGTCAAAAAAGTCTCTTGACAACATCTAAAGTTATCACAAGCCATCAAATATAGCAACAAATAAAACTAATTATAAACATGTCAAATACCAATCAACAAAACCAATAATCTCTCTATAGAAAAGTCATGGAAAGAGCACAAGATAACCACTATATTCTGCATGGACATCAACAACATGCTATTCTAAACTGGTACTAGCAACACAAATATCATGACATAATGATAGTAGAATATAACTCCTCCTCATTAATGGAAGTGCTATATCATCATTATACTAAACTACATACAAGCATACTTCTATAGCACCAATTCTATAGCACTAAAAAAAATAACACATCAAAGAAGCAATGTAAAAGAAATTATATATATAATAGCAAGAAAAACATAATATTTTTCAATGAAGCACTGCCAACAACTCATGAACTCGTAATATATTTTGAACTCTCACTATCAGGGCCAACCCAGTCTCTACTCATATAATGAGATTAAAATACCAAGCAATAGATGCATGTCAATATTTTAAACCAAAACATCATAGGTAACAATTACATGCTCTTAGAAAAATCATGCCACATCAGACTAGCTTCATGCATATCAATACTAAAAACCACAAACAACTCTCTAATCCAACTCTCTCTAACTCATAATATCATCACAACTAAATCATATAAATTCCCAATTCCCCAATAGTGGCATCCATCACACTCCAGATGCGCTAACTTCAGTGCAACATCATATAATATCCATAAAAATATCACATGCATGATAATACATGAAATTAATGTGATATAGAAATATGAGCACGAGAAACATACTAACTTTCCCATGCAAGCATACTAACACATCCTAACAAAAAAATATGAACTAGAGTAATCATGTGGCCGCAACAAAAAATTCTTATTCAACAATCTGGAGCAAGTGCATATGAGAAAATAAATGCTTGGTTATCTCCTTAAGAGCGAACATAATGGAAACAATATGGTAGTCCATTAGAAGCATGAATTCTCCCCCTAAATGTGTGATATCCCTTCACTCCTTGAAAAATTTATATATGAAGAGTTCATGCTCTAAATCCTAATCACAAAACTTTGAGAAAATTCACGATTAGTACCATAAATCATTGTAGCATATAATTAGCGAAAAAAGGAATGATATTCAACAAACCAAACTAATATAAATCATGACATGAAAACAACCTCCCACAACCTCGTCATAAGTTCTCACCATATATATTAATCGTTAAAAATATGCAATATAAATTTTCTTCAAACAAACATTTGGAGGAATATCACAATTCTACTTAATTATATCCTTTACCATACACACAAGGTGAAATGCATGATTTTCATGTGCTCATAATAATAAACATACAAATACTCCAAAAATATCAACTAATATATGTGGCTGATGTAGCTAATGATAAATCGAAATAAGGATAAAATTTGAAATAAAAAATAATACTTCAAAGCTTATGTATCCCCCACTGAGCTTATGTATCTTATGGCCAATGTTGTCACACACATAACGCCTTATGTGACCAACAAACAAAGGATAAGACTAGAATCTCATCTTCTTCACATGGGTCCTCCTGTGAATACCCTTATGGAAAAAATCATTCCATAAGAAACAATGGCCATGAAAGGAACTATTATACCATTCTATATATTATATTCATTATAAGGGAAATATTTCTTCGATGCTCTTTTGTGGTTTCTTCTCTATTTGTTGTTATTTTGTTGAGTGGACTTGATCTCTTTACTTTTGCAATTTTCTACTATACGTTCAAGTTTTTGACAATTGAAACACTTTAACTTTATCATAATGGGAGAAAAAAAAATTCTTGGTGAATGTACCTTTCATGGATCATTCTCTTTCTCCTTTCTTGGTTCGTACTCTTGCAGACGACTCTCCTTTTTTAATGTTGCTACTAGCTTCTTCAATGTTTTTTTTATTTTCTTAAGCGCTAGATCTAGTCCATTCCAATTCTTTTCTTGCGGATACTACCTAAGCTTCCAAAGTTTCATGATAATAGATTCTTTCTTTAAGATGATTGATCAATACATCCTTGAATTTTCTTGCTCCTTTAAACTAATTTTTTTAACTAATTATTTATTCTTTGTAGAAACACTCTTTTTCATGAAAAAATTGTAATAGTTTTTGATAATATTTATTCTCATGTGTGATCCTTTTAATCTCAGCTTCAAGGGCCACCTTTTTCTCCTTTGCTTGTCACCTTCATAAATTTTTTAACATAATTTGTCTATTAGAAAGTCATCTACCTTTGTTCTTGGAGAATCAATTTCAATCAATTGATTATCATCCTCCATATCAATAATCTCAAGTATTTTACCATCACTTTTAGTACTAGGAAACGAGAATATATATGTATAATGGTCATGAAATCTACAATTGAAGAAAAATGTATTACATGATATACCTGCATGGTTGTCATTAGCCTCATTGACTAGCAAAAAGAGGGGAATTTCTCGATCTCAAGTTCTTATTTCTTATTTTCTACCCTTCAATTTCTGAGACATATTCTTCCTATTCTTGGTCATAGTTCTGTGATCTACCCTTGAGAAGTTAATTTTCACTAAATAGAACCAAATTTAATACCCTTATTTGGAAATGTAGATAAATACTGAGCAGGGGGGGGTGAATCAGTTCCTATTCTTGGTCATAGTTCAGTGATCTACCCTTGAGCAGTTAAGTTTCACTAAATAGAACCAAATCTAATACCACTAGTTGGAAATGTTGATAAATACTGAGCACGGGGTGTGAATCAGTAGTGATGGATCTCTTACAATTATTTTATAATTAATTATTTAATTTAAAATTTATCATCTATAGCACATGGGGAGAGGTAAAAACATAAAAATACAACACAGAACCACACAAAAATAATAAACACATGGGACACCAATGATTTTAGTAAGAAATCCTGAAGGGACAAAAGCCACATGTTGTTGTTCTATTTATTCTCATTCCCTTCTTATTAATAAATCAAATAATTACATTTTTAGTTGGCCTCCACAATCTAGGAGATGATACCCCTTTGAACAGTAGTCCTAGCTACCACCATCTAGGAAGTATATACTCACATGATGTCGCAAGTCACTACCTTCTAGAAGACACCACTCCTATTAAGTCTCACTCAATCACCATTGGATGGAGCTAGCACTCCTTAAATATCATTTCGATGACCACCACCAGGAAGGAGAAACTACCCCTTTATTTTTCATCCACTACTTAAGAAAGGCACCAATATCATCAAACTATGAAATACATCCTTTCATTCATTTTCAGACGAAACTCCAAGGAGAACTTCACAGCTCAAAAACACATGTAAGTTCTATTTGCAATATAATATTTTTTCCAAGAATAAATTATGCATAAAAAACAACATTCTAATGAAAGAAATAGTAGCAGAAATACACTCAATGATATTCAATCGTTACTTACTCTATCACCTTTCTCTTTGCATAAGATGTTGACTTGAACACACATCTGCTACCTTTTTCAACTTTTGCAAACTGCTTCAAATTTTCTACACAATGTTTCTCACATATTGCACACTCCTCTCACACACTTCATCAAACTCAAAATAAATCTAACCTAACCTTTCCTATAAATAATTTTCTAAAGTGATTAAAACAATAAGTACAAGAAAGTAAAAATCTCAACAACTCTTTTCACACTATTGAACTAGTCCGATATTTTGAATTTTTGTCCTCCTTAACTGGATCTTACTAGATCTTCATTGAATGAGGAAAATCTTAAAATTTAACAATTTTCAAGATTAAATGTAGTGTTCCATGACCTTTTTAAGAAAATAACATGGAAAAATACAATAGAAAATACCCATGCAGTTAGTTGATTGCGTGCACAATTCAAAAATTCAGCGTACAATTATCTTCGTTGGGATATTGTATATATCCTTCCTAGTGTCTACCTAATTTCCTCCATCTTCCTTTTCACATGTGGATGACCTTGGAAATACCATATAAATTGTGGAATGTCAAAGAATTTGTGAAATTACTTCTCCCCTATCTCTACACTCACTTATGTCCAATAACTCTTATCTCACTCTCCATTATCTCCCCCACCCCTCCCCCCCCCCCCACCCACCCGCCACTATTAGTGGTCCTCTAAGACCAGGTTATCCTAGACATAATAATTCTTAGCCATAAGAAATTTACTCAAAAAAATAACATAATTAAATTAATGAATGGAATACTTTTTATGACTAATACCTTACCTTTTTCGGAATGATTGTTTTTTTCATTATGCCCTATAATTCCTCTTAAAGCACTATCTTCCAAGTTTTGTGCTCATAATTTTTTACCAATTGTTTTTTCCATAATATATTCACCCATAATTGGGATTTTCACCCTATTTTTGTTTCTTTACACCACTTCCATCATTTCTCTTGAAAAACAAAATAATCCAATATAGTTAAACAAGTAATAGTGTGCAATTGAAATGATCCTCAAACAAACCATCATAATTTGAGATCTCGTTCTAGAATGTGTGTTGAATCAAATCTATCATTGAAGATCTACTTCCATAAACACAAAATTAGCATTGAAAAACATGTGCTAATTATTGGTATAACTGTTCATGCATTCCTAATAAAAACATATTGATGTTTCTGAGACTAGCATCTATCTACCTTCCTTCCTCTCCATTTTCACATGTGGTTGAACATGGCAAGACTTGATGCATTCTACAATCCATGAAATATTTTTTGACATTACTTATATCCCATCACCCCCTCCTCTCTCTCTATTTACTCCTCTCTCCCTAACCCCCTCCATCCCATGTCTAGTCCTCAAAACCCAGATGATCCTATACATAGGAATTTTTATCCATAAGAAATTCCCTTGTTAAAATAATATAATTAGAGTAAGAAATGAAAAAATTATTAAAATTAGTACCTTACCTTTTCCACCCCCATTTGTAACACATGAATTTGTATTTACTAAACAAAACCTTGCTTTCAATATCCTCAAATAAATGATTTTCTAGAATATAGAATCCTAGGAGGCGTTTTTCCCTAATTGTAGCCTACCGATAGGAGTCCAACATTATAGATGATTTTCCCATCTAAGTTCCAGTTTGAATTTTATGGAAATTTGTGACTTCCTTACTATAGCCATTAATAGACATATTGTGAATCTTGTATGGGATTATAAAAAAAAATAGAGAGAAAACATATTTCCATAAGATCAAACACATCTATTTGGCCAAGGCACAAGTTCACACACTAAAAAAAATCACTTATGCATGTTTTTGCAAAAAATAATCCCCTTGTGTAAAATTTTCATTAGACTTTACTAAGAGGAACCTTAGATTCTAATATCCTCAAATTAATAATTTTTTACCTATGGAGTGCTAGGAGGGTGGTGTGACTAGTTTTAACTTAGTACGATGATTCCAATGGAATTTACCATTCACGCATTTAATATTTTTTTTATAATTTTATGGCCAGTCATATCTTTATTCTGAAATCCATTCATTGACATATGGTGAATTTGGTATAGGGGTATAAAAACCAAATTGAGTAGAAAAAATGAGTTCTACAAGCATTGGAATGTGTGCTTTTCTAGACCACATGTTATGACACTACCCACAATCTCTTGAGACAATGTTTACAAAATATATTGCCTTATGCGAAATTTACATTGGTCATTTTGGAACAAAAAACTAGTTCTAAAAATCCTAGGTGGGGAGTTCCACTAGTTGTAAATTGATGCTAGAGTTCAATGAATTTTATAGTCTTACCACCCAATTCTTGAGTTTAATTCAATGGCGAGTTGTAGCTCTCTTCGTTAAGTGATTCAAGGACATACTATGAATATTTTCTAAGGAGATAAACACCAAACTGACTAGCGTAAATGATTTCCATAAGCATTGGAAACTATGTTTTTCCAATGCCTATGTGAGCATACTACTCACAATAACTTGAGATATTTCTTTAAAAAATTCATCGACTTATGAAAAATTTGCATTGGTATTACTAAAAGAACTCTAGATCTAAAGTTTCTAAAATAATTCATTTTCTAGCCTATGTAATCTTAGGAGGGGTTCACTCCTACTTGTGATCCATTACCAAGTATTTAATGGGATAAATTATTTTCCTATCCAAGTCATAGTTTTAATTTAATGGTGATTTGCAGAAAGCTTCTTAGAGCCATTCAGGGACATATTATGTATTTTTCCCAGGGGTATAAATACAAAAATAAGAAATTAAAATTAGTTCCATAATAATATTAAAGTTCTCTTGTCCAAGGAGCATTCCCACTCACTACTCACAATATCTTGATCTAGCATTTTCAAAAATCCATTTCGTTGTGAAAAATTCACATTTGTCTTTTTTGAAAATAATCCTAGCTCCAAAGATTCTAAAATAAATATTTTTTTTTGCCTATGGAATCCTAGGATGGTGATGTCCATAGTTTTAACATTATTATAGGATTCCAAACGAATATATAGTTTTTCGATTAGAATCTTGGTTTGAGTTTTGTGGTTAGTTGCAACTCTATTCCTACAAAACTACCCATAATAACTCTAGATAATGTTTTTAAAAGTAAATCCCCTTGTGAAAAAATTATGTTGGCCTTTATTGAACAAAACACCATCTTCGAAGATCCTCAAATAAACCATTTTTGGCCTATGGAATCCTACTAGGTGGGCTGTCTCTAGCTATAACCCATTGCGAGGTGTCTAATATAATCAATTATTTTTCCATCGAAGTCCTAGTTTGAATTTTATGGTGAGTTTCATATCAGTTCATGGATTCATTCAAGGGCACGTTGTGAACTTTTTATATCGGTATAAATATAAAAATTATAATCAAAATGCAATAAATGTAATTTAAAGACACGAGTGAGATTCTACAAAGAAACTAATATGGATTTTAAAGGCCATGTGAAGACTTTCATAAATAAAACAATCATTAATGGAAATTATGCATAATAGATCTAAAGAATGTCTACAATTGAAAACATTGTGCATCATTTCTCTTTAGGGATCTTTTGTTTGTTTATTTGGATTGTAAAAGATATATTTTCTTCTTCATTTAAATTTTAATATTCATTACTTGATTCAAAAATATATCAATGAGTAACTAAATAAATATGTGCAAAACCATCTATGTATGACTTTCAATCAACATTTTTATAGTTGTAATTATGAATTCTATTTTCCATATAGATAGTTTGTGGGATAAAAGTTAAAATTAGTGTGAAGATTTTGCAAAATGGTGGAAATAACATTTTCATATGAATTGCACAATGTTGTTTTAAAACCTTATTTTTCCCTAAGAGGTCAACAAAATATTGCTATTTATGCATTTCTCTTGGGATGTTATATTTTCTCATATGACGGGTATGAATTAATGAAATATTATATCAATGGAATACTTTTTATACTAATGTGAATAATTTGTAACCAACACATCATAATATACTCACATGTTAATGTTAAAACTAAAATAGGAAAAGAAAATGTTAAAAGAAATAAAGTTTTAAAAAATATAATTTGTGAAGTGAAACTTTGGAAATTAAAAAGGATTTTCAAAAATTAGGAGACTGTAAAAAGGGTTAAAATTGTACAAAATAAAAGCAACATTTGTTTGGTTTTATTTTCAAGTTGTATGTGATCCTATAGGCTTGACCTCTGGCTCGAAGAGATGTGACCTAGTGGTATCTAATCCGTCAAATTTAGTCGGGGTTCGTACTCGACCTCAGCCACACCAACCCTTAGATGACTAGATTTTTAGCATGTCTCCTCCATCTAGAAAAAGGCGCAACCACCCCCCTTGAGGTTTCATCCTGGGTCTCAGGGCTAATGAGGCTCATCCTCAACCATTTGTGCTAGTGGTACTTGACAATAAAAATAACATTAAAAGGTGAATAAAATATAAAAATTAAACCAAAAAATAAAAAAATAAAAAATAGATTAAATAATAAAAACACTAATTAATAAATAAATATAATAAAATATTTTTTCTAAACAAGAAGGGTTAGTGATTAATATAATGAATAATGGGTCCTCTACTTGTAGGGTAGCATGAGAACATCGAAGTGATGAGTTTCAAATGGTGATAACTCCACCACTCCATGTATGGTAGCATGAGAACATCAAAGTGATGTTGCAAATGGTGGTAACTCCACCACTCGAGTTGAGATGTGCCAGTAATATGAGGTTTCAATGTCTATACCTTTCCTCTTATAATGAATTCGTTACAACACTGAGGGTCATACAACTCCTTTAGTAAGTAATTATAAGGTATCAAGGTATTCATGGTAGAGTCATACTCAGGAAACTAAGCTAGCCACTAGAAACGATAATGAGATCTAGAAGGATTTGGTGTGGCATGAGGTAGATCAATTAGATATCCCACCTTCTCTCCATGATAATGTTGTATGGTATTTTCAAATGTGGGTGAATTATGGAGGATATTTGGGACAATATCCTTATTTCACCTCCCAATGTCCCTACTACTTGGTGGATTTTCTGGTTTGGTTTTCAATACATTTCTCTTGTTCTAGTTTACATTTGGCCCTGAGGCTCAATGTCTAAAATCTTGGCCCACACGGAAAAATATCCTTTTAATGCAAGCCTCTGCCACACTCCACTAATGCACTTATTCCACCTCATAGTGTCTATATATTGATGTGTAATTGATGGAGAAAAATGTTCATGGTTAGCGGGGTCTTTTGAAGAAAGTCCAAATTTTGGGAGAAATGATGTCTTTCATCATGGTCCTTCATTGTAGTAGAACTAAGGAAACCAATCATCATTGTTTGATACATTTATACTAACTCATATAAATCTTCATGGCCCAAGAATTCATGTCACAAGAAAAGGAAGGATAAGAAATGTGTGAATTCCTAGAGATTACTTAGAATTATAACCACTTCTTGACCGCCTTTGTTTCATGGCTAGTTATGAAGCATGAAGGTAAAATATTAGTGGAAGCACTAATATCTTCCAAGAATTTCTCCATGGTGCTTAATTTTTCATTGGAGGAGAAAATTCACAATGCTCGACTTCAAAATTTGAATTTTATGTTTTTTTATTTGATATGAAATCTACTGCTCTAAATTACAATAGTAAATAAACCTATGGATTATTTAGCCCTATTTTCCTTCATGGTAGGGTCTCAGGAGCTATGTGAATTTTTATTTTATATTTGTCATGGTTTGGTCTAGCCACTATTCTTTCTAGAACTAGATTTGCTTCGCAGGTAGGTCTCTGTCTAGATCTACATGTATAATCACTTTCTTCTACGGTTTATTTTTAGTCTCTTTTGTTAGGAATGCTAGACCATTTTTGGAAAATAAACTAATAGGAGTAGAAAATGATCATTATGCACTTTGTGATAATATTAGAAAGCAATATAAAACTTGATAACAATATATATATATATATATATATATATATATATATATATATATATATATATATATATATATGTATAATGTAGAATGAGTTTCCAATATTAGTTAAGTTAAATCCTAAACGCCTAAATAATGGCAAGACTAAAATCCTTTAATTACAAATACTTTGTTTGAAAAATACATGAACTAAAGATATCATAACTCATATCACTAGAATCCCCATTGCAGTAATTTGAAACATCCTATTTAATTATTGAATTTCCATTTGAACCTTCACCCTTTGAAAATAATATATAATGATATACCAACCACTAACATAAAGCATTACATTAAAGAAAAATATGACAAATCTAACATCACTCCTAAGAAAATTTTATTTTATTTTATTTTATTTCAGAAGTCTACCATATGTATATACATAATCTTTTCCATTGAGTCTTTTATATTTTATACATATAGCAGAATTCTCATAAATCTCCTTAGAGATAGTGGATATTTTAAATCGAAAGACAATTCCCTACCAACTAAGTTATTATATGTATATTATTAAATCATGAGTAACATACATAGGTATTTTAATCCACCGCCAACCTTGTATAGGTTTCCACATGGTAATACCATACATCAAAGATATAACTATATCAAAGATATACCCATTCTATGCCTCTTCATTGTATCTATATATCTCCCACTTACAAGTTATACGTATCACTTTCATATACCATCACACATCTTTTGATTTTGGGTTTTAACCCACTACGTAGATTTATACTTATGCTCATACATTCCATTCGAATTTGGAATACGCTTTTGAATACTTGTTACCACACAATCGTTTGCCCTACGTGGCACGTTAAATATATTCTATGATCTGTGTTGATACTTATGCATGTTTACCTATTCTCTCCTTTGGGTACACTTTGGATTCGAGACTTATTAATTCAATGTTTCCTATGTTTAATGCCCAGCTATACTTGTGAGCGCCATGATGATTTTGAATTTAAGGATTGTACGTTTTTATGTCTCGTTACACTGCCTGAAAATCCCAAATCCGACTCCAAATCCACCTCGGCGTACAACTCTGTTTCACATAAATTTTTATGCATCGGGTTTTGGTTTTTTGAGGACGATGCACTTAATTCCAAAGCTTATCGTATCGCTTGTGATTATTCTCTATCCCATCAAGGTGATTTTATATAGTTTTGTGATATGGAGTGGTTTATCGTCGTACACGTGGACGATGGTCCTTGTTCGAATTCTAGGGTTTCATATTGTATTAAAATGCAAACTCAACTGAGCTGACTTCATTTTTCCGCTCCAGAAATTGTTGTTTCGTTCTTCACTCCAGGCGGGCCGTTTGGCATCATGCTTGTCTCGGCTGGTGTATGAATTTCGCGCCTCGAATGGCTTGATGCTTCTTACCCTGCGTATATGGTAAGTGAATCGTTGTGTGTTATCATTACAGGTAATATAGATGTTCTTTTCATCGTTCATTTTGTTTTCTCAAGCGATATGGCTCTGGTATCATAACTACTGTCTTCTCTTGTAGCATTGCCCTTCCTCGTTTCGTTGCGTTGCTATCTGGAGTTAATACTCAATTTTTTTTTCGTTTTATGGCTTCTCCCTCAGTTGACTTGTATGAGTATTCATATTTGTTCACAGCGTGGTTAGTGAGCTCAGATTCCTCAATACGCAGAGGCGAATGAAATTCCCATCGTACCGACAGGTGATTTTTCGCCAACCCTCACGTCGCCCTCTTGTTGGTTCATTTCATTTGTAAAGTAGTCACTCTAATGTTCTTCTTCCCTCTTTACATTACAGAGTAAAGGAATCTAGTTCAATACGACCTGTATAAGGTAGTTACTGGTTCAATTTTTAATTGGTCGCACTCTTCTATTTTTATTTTTATCTCTGTCTCTCATTTAATTTCAAATTTAACTCGTTTTTACATGGGTGTTTATAGGTAAGGAATTATTAAGAGTATTCTCAAGGAATGAATCCTTTGATCCTCTCTCAAATCCGGCTGAAGCTTGCGTTCACTTGTTCTGCACAAGTCGGTACCACCTCATGCTTCAGAATCCAGAGTGATTTTATATAAGATGCAAGATTTCGTCTCGCCTAGCAATTTAGTTTTTAGTTCTGTCTCTGTAATTTTTTTTGTGATAGTTGTAATAATTAGGACTTTTAGTTCGATGAAACTGTGACATTCTTCTCTCAATAGATGAACGAAATATTACATCGTTCTGTTGACCTTTCAATAGGTTACTTTCGTGGCATAAAATATGTTTTGGGTTTAATTTATTATCATTCCCAGAATACCCTTTGTTATTAAAATTTTGTTCGATACTGTTTATTTGTAAATTAATTTTCAGAACAGACTTTAGTTAGGTCCAGTATTATGCTTTCCTCCTATAGTAGCATTCCTCGATATAATATACTTAACCCCATGGTGTTAATGGCTGGAAATCTCCTTTTTTTTTATTTAATAGAGAGGGTTAATAAACTCAGTTTACCCTAATTAGAGTAATGTGAACTCACTATTGCTCATTTATATATATTTTTTTCTACTATACAGAGGTCTCATACGACAATGAGAGGTTTTATTTCTGCTATGTTTGCCATATCACTTCATATGAGGATATAATATAGTTTCCATATAATATAATGTCTATGCTTCAATGCAACCTCTCGAGTTCTGTATAATTATTCCATTTTATTTATATGTGTGAAAACAACACTGATGCTTTGTTTCTAATTATACTTTGGTTACTCCTCATTTTGCAGTAACATCATATTGCTAATGTAATTCCATCAACCCAGAATTTAATAACTAACCTTTCATATACCAATATAATGCTTCTCTGTCCACAGAGGCAGAGAGTTAACTTTATTATTGTATAAGAAGAGATGGTTAATAATTAAGTTGACAGGTACTCATTTAATAATTAATATTCAATCTATTCCTATACATTTATATAGACATCTACTACTGATATTTGGAATTTCTCTCAAATATATCAAGGTATCATGTATGTGGTTCAGTAAAATTTTATAGAGTAATAATAGCTTCTGCCAATCTTTCAGTTTGTTCTAATATTTTTCAGAACAATATTATCATAAGTAGTCTTACCAAGAGCAAGCATAGATTACTAGTAGTCTCTTTTCCTTCCTTAAGTATTGTTAATTTAGTATATGTGCTTCTACTTGAATTTAATATTCTGCACTTAAATAGTAGAATGGCTATAGACAATTAGGTGTAAATAGCCAAACAGAGACTAATAATTTCTACTGACTCTATTCAACTCTCAGTGTTTGGAAATTGAGTTAATTAATATATATATATATTGGCAAAGCAGATTAAAGTTACACTTTACTTTTTCTAAGAAATCTATTTAATATCTAAGGAATTATTTAATATCTCCATATTTAGACCAGCCTATGGTCTAGAGATTCTGGTTGATAGTATTCCTGAGACTGTACTCCTACTACATTACGGAAATCTGGGAGAGTTATTTCTTCTACGGAATTTTGTTAAAAGTAAGGAACAAAATTTTTAACTTAAATAAAATATTAGCTACAGCATGCACCAGTACAATATTCCAACAACTCTTTTAATCATTCGTAAAAATCTTATGAGCATACCAATTATGCAGATGACCAATCCTCCCAACCTTAGAGTTCCTTTGTCTACAGAAATCACCCCCGAGCTAAGATGTCCTCCAAGAACAGACCAACCCCCATCTGTTCTTGAGTAGCTTATTTAAGCTTATGCTCCCCAAAGCCTATTTCTAATTCTGCATCCAAAATTACAGGATGCTTTTATTCCTGTTTGCCTAGGCTTCCCTTTTTAGGGACTTTAAAGCTGCTTTCTACTTTTCCAGCTTTTTACCTCTTCCCAACTACTCTCCACATCATTGGGGAAATCTATATTTTTCGTCAAAAATCTAAATTAGAAATAAATTCTTTTAAGGATTTTTTTGAAAGATTTTTGGGGAAAGTCTTAGCCTCATTCCATACCTCATGGATTTGGAAATGATCTCAAAATTCTCATTTGGTCAATATGCACAACAATATTTTATTTATTTTTTAGGATTAAATAATTAATTACATCCACGCAATAATTATCCATTGGGGTCCACTCCCCTTTGGATTTGAAGTTCAAATGTCTAACTTGAAAAAACATAAAGCTAGGGGTGTTACATATTCCCTCCCTGAAAACCAACACCGTCCTCGGTGTTAAAAATTAACTACTAGAGTTCATTTTGAAAATAGATATGGATATTTTTCCATCATCTCAGCTTCTCTTTCCCATGTAGCTTCTTCAACAGTAAAGTGCTTCCACTGCACCTTTACTCTTGCTACTGTTTGGTTTCTCAATTCAATTTCTTCGCTCTGGAAGCGGCTCTGGAAGGGGCTCCCCTTCTGGTTCCACCTGTATAACATTCCAATCAATAATGTGAGAAGCATCATGTACATATATTTGTAATAATGAAACATGAAACAAATCATGAACTTTAACATGGGGTGGTAAGGCCAGCTTATAAGCCACTGGTCCCACCCTTTCTAACACCTCGAAAGGCCCATAATATCTAGGAGCCAATTTTGTACAACTTCCAGCATAAAGTGTTCTCTTTTTTGGTTTAATACGCAGGTACACATGGTCACCCACTTTGAACTCTCGGTGCAACCTCTTCTTATCAGCATAGTTTTTCTGTCGATCTTGTGCTGTCTTGATGTTTCTTTGTGTTTGTTTGACAATCCTTTCCATTTCTTGTAAAGTATCTGGCCCCAATACTAGTTTATCTTCAGGTTGGCTCCAACTTAAAGGAGTACAACACTTTCTTCCATAGAGTTCCTCAAATGGACTCATTTTGATGGAGGATTGATAGCTGTTGTTATAAGAAATTTCAGCTAAATGCAAGTAGTATTCCCATTTTGATGGCTTGTCCATCACATACATTCTCAGAATATCTTCCAAGATCTGATTTGTCCTCTCTGTTTGGCCATCTGTCTGAGGGTGATAGGCAGTAATAAAATTCAGTTTAGTGCCCATGCCCCCAAACAAGCCTTTCCAAAAGGCTGCTGTGAACTTAACATCTCTATCTGAAACAATCATCTTTGGGACCTCGTGTAGCCTTACTATTTCTTTTAGGAACACATCTGCTACTTGGGTTTTCCCAAAAGTAGATTTTACAGGTATGAAGTGTCCAGCCTTTGTTAAAGTGTCTACCACTACCATTAGTGAGTCATGCTGGTAGTTTGTTCTGGGTAACCCAGTTATGAAATCTATAGAAACAATGTCTTATTTCCATTCTGCAATTGGCAAAGGATTTTAGAAGACCAGCTGGATGCTGATGCTCAACTTTAACTAGTTGACATTCCATGCATCTAGCTAGATATTCTGCTACATCTTTTTTCATTCCTGACCAAAAAAATTTCTTTTTCAAAGCTGTTAGCATTTTCTAATATCCAGGATGTCCTGAGTACGGTTATTTATGATATTCATCTAGGATTTCTTTTTTCAAGGACTCTACATTGGGGATATACAATCTGCTTTTATAACTGATCAGCCCTTTATGGTTTTGGGTATACTCAACCATTTCTTTTTTCTTCATTTTTAATTACAGATTTTCATAGTTTGGATCTTGATCTACTACCTTTTTAACTAGTTATTCTAAGTCAAGGGTAGCACTACTCCCGATGTTGCTTATGTTTTGGCAATAATTTATGCTTAAAGCATGAGAGATTTTATTTTCTTTCCCCTTGATATGTTTTATGTCCATATCAAATTCACTCAGAAAAGACAACCATCTAGCTTGTCAAGCATTCAAATATGTTTGGGAAAAGAAATACTTGAGACTAATATCATCAGTCATCAATGTAAATTTTTCCCCAAGAAGATAGTGTCGCCACATCTTCAAGGTATGAATTACAACAACCAATTCCAAATCATATATGTTGTAATTTTGTTCATATTTCTTAAGCTTCCTAGATTCATATGAAATAACAGAATTTTATTGCAACAACACTCCTCCCAATCCCTCTCTACATGCATCAGTACACTGGAAAAAATCCTTATCTGGGTCTGCAATCTTCAGTATAGGAGCTATAGTGAGTTTTAACTTTAGTTTCTCAAAGCTGTTTTGGAATTTTTCAGTCCACTCAAATTTCATGCCTTTTCACTGTAGTGAAGTTATGGGATATGCTATTGCAGAAAATTTCCACAAACCTTCGATAGTAACCTACAATTCCCATAAATGACCTCACTGCTGAAACATCAGTCAGCACCGACCATTCTCTAATAGCCTTTATTTTCTCAGGGTCAATAGCTAATCCTTGTTCCGAAATAATATGCCCCAAGTATTGAATCTTATCTTTATAAAATTCACATTTACTGAATTTGGCATATAACTGGTTTTCTTTCAAGGTTTGCAAAACTATCCTTAAGTGTTCTTTGTGCTCTTCCTTACTTTTTGAATAAACCAGAATATTGTCTATGAACACTAGTACAAATTTATCTAAGTACTTGTTCAAAACGTTGTTCATTAAGAACATAAAAGTGGCAGGGGCATTTTTCAAACCAAAAGGTAGGACTACAAATTCGTAGTGACCATACCTGGTTTGAAAAGTTATTTTACTAATGTCTTCCTACTTAATTCTGAGTTGGTGATAACCAGTCCTTAGATCAATCTTAGAAAATACTGAAGCCCCTCTTACTTGATCAAAAATGTTATCAATTCTGGGTAAGGGATATATGTTTTTAATTTTCAACTTATTCAGTTGACGATAGTCAATGCACATTCTAAAGGTTCCATCCTTATTTTTCACAAACAACACCGGTGCTCCCGAAGGAGACACACTCGGTATGATATAACCTTTATCCATCAATTCTTGTAATTGCATTTTCAACTCCATGAGTCCAGGGGGGCTCATTCGATAAGGGGCTATGAAAAAAAGTGTTGTTCCAGGCACCAAATTGATGGAAAAATCAATCTCTCTTTAGGGGGGAAGATGAGGAATCTCATCTAGAAAAATTTCTTTGAAATCTCTTACCACTGGTAGAGTGTCTAGCAGGTTTTCTTCAGGTTGTTGTCCTAGTTCTTCAACATGTACAACATATACTTGATATCCTTTCCTAGTTGTTCTTTTTAATTGCAGAGCAGATATTTGTGTTACAGATATTGGCTTTCGTTTTCCTTTGAGTATAAAGGGTCTCCCTTCCTCATCTATGCAGTGCAGAGTTTTATCCCAACAGCTCATCATAGCCTTTCTCTTTTCTAACCAGTTCATTCCGATCAGCAAGTCATATGAACCTAAGGGCAGAATGTTTAAATTTACTTCTGTCTGAAAATCATTTAATTTAATTGTTGTTTGAGGTAACTTATGAGTTAATTTTCTCTTGGTGCCAGTGGCTAACTGGACCAACCAAGACTGCTGATATTTTTCAGTCTTGAGATTGCATTTATCTACAATTTGTGGACTAATGTAACTCAAAGATGCACCTGGATCAATCAAAACTGTAACAGCTTGGTCAGCAATCTTACCTTCCATCTCGACCATAGTAGCCTGGTGTTCTGCTTGTTGGTTCTCTAAGGCTACACTGATAGTGGGTATATTCCTTGCTATATAATTCACTGTGGTAGCTTCTCGATCCCTCATAATCATCTGAATATTTCTGTGTGGACAGTCCCTCAACAAATGAGGTTCTCCGCAGCCCCAACATTTCAAAGGCTCCCATATTTTAACTTCTCCCTCCTTCTTATTATCTCCATATATTTGTTTTGAATCAACTTGGGACTGAGAAGTTTTACTTTCCTTTGGTTTGTTAAATTTCTTCCGCTGATGGTCCCTGCCAAAGTTCTTCAAGTAAGCTGGTTTCTGTTTATTCCCTTTGAATTCACTCTTATTTACCCAGCTTTTTCCATGTTCACCCTTTCCTTTAAACTGCTGGTAGCATAATCTGGCTTTCCTCACCGCTTCATCCATAGTTTTTATATTATCGAACTCTATTTTCTCCTTGTACACAGTAGGCGAGCAGTTCAAAAACCTTTGTGCCTTTTCCTTCTCTTCCTTAATATAAGGAACATACCTTAGCAGATTTGTAAATTTGGTGACAAACTCATCTATGGTGAGTTGTCCCAATATGAGTTCATGGAACTCCTTTGCTTTATCATCATAATAACGTTCGTTCAAATAGTGGTTTTTACACTTGACTTGGAAATATTCCCAAGTCACTATTTTTTCGTCAATGGCATGAACCATTTTCATCTCCTCCCACCACAAGGTAGCCTTACCTTGCAACTGGTAGACAACTAATCTGGCCTTCAGATTGCTCTCATATTCATAGACCTGGAAATACTTACTTATATTCATAGACCTGGAAATACTTAATCATATTCAAGAACCATGCCTCAACATCTTCCTCCTTCTCCCCATCATAGGAGGGAGGCTTAATTTTCTGGAATTCCCCCTGTAATTCCTTTCTCTATTTAGACTGGTGTCTAGTAGTGTCATCTTCCTCAGAATCATCAGAGAACTTGCCTTTCTTCCTCTTTCTGGAACCTTCACCTTCTTTGTTGTTCCACGAAGTCAATTCTCTTATGATCTTTTCCTGCTCCTCACTGGCTAATGACAGCCTGTCATTCTGGCTTCTTAACTCAACCATCTGCCATTGCAACCTGTGCAACATAGCCATCAAAGGAGCATTGGGATCTGGCGTGTTATCTTCATCACGTAGATCAACATAAATTTCATCTCCTTCAGCCATTGACTTTTCAGTTCCAGTACCACTGTACACTAAACAAAACAACATCAGAATTTTTTTTTTTTCCACAAGAAATAATTTATACATTGAGCACAACAACAACCTAGTTTTCTAACATGAGCTTTGATAGCATTTGTAACATCACTCCTAAGCATTTTTTTTTTAAATTTTTAAATTTTTAAATTTTTTATTATTTTTTATTTATTATTTATTATTTATATATTTTTTATTTTTTTCTGAAGTCTACCATATTTATATACATAATAATTTCCATTGAGTCTTTTATATTTTATACATATAGCATAATTCTCATAAATCTCCTTAGAGATAGTGGATATTTTAAATCGAAAGACAATTCCCTACCAACTTCATGTCCAAAGACAATTCCCTACCAACTAAGTTATTATATGTATATTATTAAATCATGAGTAACATACATAGGTGTTTTAATCCACCTCCAACCTTGTATAGGTTTCCACATGGTAATACCATACATCAAAGACACAACTATATCAAAGATATACCCATTCTATGCCTCTTCATTATATCTATATATCTCCCACTTACAAGTTATACGTATCACTTTCATATACCATCACACATCTTTGGATTTTGGGTTTTAACCCACTACGTAAATGTATACTTATGCTCGGACGTTCCATTCCAATTTGGACTACGCTTTTGAATACTTGTAACCACACAATTGTTTGCCCTACATGGAACGTTAAATAGATTCTATGATCTGTGTTGATACTTATGCATGTTTACCTATTCTCTCCTTTGGGTACACTCCGGATTCGAGACTTATTAATTCAACGTTTGCTGCGTTTAATGCCCAGCTATACTTGTGAGCATTATGATGGTTTTGCATTTAAGGATAGTACGTTTTTAAGTCTCGTTACACTGCTCGAAAATCCCAAATCTGACTCCAAATCCTCCTCGGCGTACAACTCTGTTCCACATAAACTTTTATGCACCTGGTTTTGGTTTTTTGAGGACGATGCACTTAAGTCCAAATCTTATCGTATCCCTTGTGATTATTCTCTGTCCCATCAAGGTGATTTTATATAGTTTTGTGATATGGACTGGTTTATCGTCGTACACGTGGATGATGGTCCCCATTCGACTTATAGGGTTTCATAATGTATTAAAATGAAAAATAAACTGAGTTAACTTCATTTTTCCAATCCGGCAATTGTTTTTTCGTTCTTCACTCCAAGCCGGCCATTTGGTCTCATGCTTGTCTCGGCTGGTGTATGAATTTCGCGCCTGGAATGGCTTCATGCTTCTTACCCTGCGTATATGGTAAGTGAATCGCTGTGTGTTATCATTAGAGGTAATATATATGTTCTTTTCATCGTTCATTTCTATTTCTCAAGCGATATGGCTCTAGTATCATAGCTACTCTCTTCTCTTGTAGCGTTGCCCTTCCTCGTTTCGTTGCGTTGCTATCTGGAGTTAATACTATTTTCTTTTTTCGTTTTATGGCTTCTCCCTTAGCCGACTTGTATGAGTATTCAGATTTTTTCACAGCATGGATAGAGGGCTCAGATTCCTCAATACGCAGAGGCAAATGAAATTCCCATCATACCGATAGGTGATTTTTCGCCAACCCTCACATCGCCCTCTTGTTGGTTCATTTCATTTGTAAAGTAGTCACTCTAACATTCTTCTTCCCTCTTTACATTACAGAGTAAAGGAATATGGTTCAATACGACCTGTATAAGGTAGTTATTGGTTTGATTTTTAATTGGTCGCACTCTTCTATTCTTATTTTTATCTCTTTCTCTCATTTAATTTCTAATTTAACTCGTTTTTACATGGGTGTTTACAGGTAAGGACTTATTAAGAGTATTCTCAAGGAATGAATCCTTTGATCCTCTCTAGAATCTAGCTGAAGCTTGCGTTCACTTGTTCTGCATAGGTCGGTACCACCTGATGCTTCAGAATCCAGACTGATTTTCTATAAGATGCGAGATTTTCTCTCGCCTCGCAATTTAGTTTTTAGTTCGTCTCTGTAATTTTTTTTGTCATAGTTGTAATAATTAGGAATTTTAGTTCAGTGAAACTGTGACATTCTTCTCTCAATAGATGAACGAAATATTACATCATTCTGTTGACCTTTCAATAGGTTACTTCCGTGGCATAAAATATGTTTTGGGTATAATTTATTATCATTCCCAGAATACCCTCTGTTATTAAAATTTTGTTCCATGCTATTTATTTGTAAATTAATTTTCAAAACAGACTTTAGTTAGGTCCAGTATTATGCTTTCCTCCTATAGTAGCATTCCTCGATATAATATACTTAACCCCATGGTGTTAATGGCTGGAAATCTCCTTTTTTTAAATTTAATCGAGAGGGTTAATAAACTTATTTTACCCTAATTAGAGTAATGTGAACTCACTGTTGCTCATTTATATATATATATTTTCTACTATACAGAGGTCTCATATGACAATGAGAGGTTTTATTTCTACTATGTTTGCCATATCACTTCATATGAGGATATAATATAGTTGCCATATAATAGAATGTCTATGCTTCAATGCAACCTCTTGAGTTTTGTATAATTATTCCATTTTATTTATATGTGTGAAAACATCATTGATGCTCTGTTTCCAATTATAATTCTGTTCTTCATCATTTTGCAGTAACATCATATTGCTAATGTAATTCCATCAACCTATAATTTAATAACTAACCTTTCATATACCAATATAATTCTTCTCTGTGCACAGAGGCAGAGAGTTAACTTTATTATTGTATAAGCAGAGCTGGTTAATAATTAAGTTGACAGGTACTCGTTTAATAATTAATATTCAATCTATTCCTATACATTTATATAGACATCTACTACTAATATTTGGAATTTCTCTCAAATATATCAAGGTATCATGTATGTGGTTCAGTAAAATTTTATAGACTAATAGTAGCTTCTGCCAATCTTTCAGTTTGTTCTAATCTTTTTCAGAACAATATTATCATAAGTAGTCTTACCAAGAGCAATCATAGATTACCAGTAGTCTCTTTTCCTTCCTTAAGTATTTTTAATTTAGTATATGTGCTTACGCTTGAATTTAATATTTTGCACTTAACTAGTAGAATGACTACAGGCAATTAAGTGTAAATAGCCAATCAGAGACTAATAATTTCTACTCACTTTATTCAACTCTCAGTGTTTGGAAATTGATTTAATATATATATATATATATATATATATATATATATATTTCCAAAGCAGATTAAAGTTACACTTTACTTGTTCTAAGAAATCTGTTTAATATCTAAGGAATTATTTAATATCTCCATATTTAGACCAGCCTATGGTCTAGAAATTCTGGTTGATAGTATTCCTTAGATTGTACTCCTACTATATTACAAAAATCTGGGAGAGTTATTTCTTCTATGGAATTATGTTAAAAGTAAGGAACATAAATTTTAACTTAAATAAAATATTAGCTACAACATGCACCAGTACAATATTCCAACAACTCTTTTAACCATTCATAAAAATCTTATGAGCATACCAATTATGCAGATGACCAATCCTCCCAACCTTAGAGTTCCTTTGTCTCCAGAACTCACCCCCGAGCTGAGACCTCCTCCAAGAACAAACCAACCCCCATCCGTTCTTGAGTAGCTTATTTAAGCTTATGCTCCCCAAAGCCTGTTTCTAATTCTGCATCTAGAATTACAGGATGCTTTTATTCCTGTTTTCCTAGGCTTCCCTTTTTAGGGACTTTAAAGCTGCTTTCTGCTTTTCCAACTTTTTACCTCTTCCCAACTACTCTCCACATCATTGGGGAAATCTATATTTTTCCTCAAAAATCTAAATTAGAAATAAATTATTTCAAGGATTTTTTTGAAAGATTTTTGGGGAAAGTCTTAGCCTCTTTCCCTACCTCATGGATTTGGCAGTGATCTCAAAATTCTCATTTGGTCAATATGCACAACAATATTTTATTTATTTTTCAGGATTAAATAATTGATTACATCCACACAATAATTATCCACTGGGGTCCACTCCCCTTTGGATTTGAAGTTCAAATGTATAACTTGAAAAAACATAAAACTAGGGGTGTTACAAAAAATTTTTAAACCCTTTCACAAAAAATAATTATGTTGATAGGAGTGTAATAGGTTTTCCATAATGTTAGTTTAATTATAAATAATTATTATGTGGATGTTAGAGATTCAAGCTCCATGAAATATGAAATATGCCAAAATATTCATAGTAGTATTTACATACCAAGGGTTAGTATGTTTGTAAAACTTATTTATTTTTATTTTTATTTTTTTTAAGAAAATGTCACATCAACAATTGTTATATTGTGCATGGGTTATGATAAACCATGGTGTTGGCCCATGTTATTGCAAGAAAATCTATTTACACGTTATGAATCTCCATTGTTAAGAATACTTCTGCATGTTTTCAAAATGCATACATGTTTAACTCATATATTAATTCTTTTTATAATTCGTAATAACAAAACATAAAACTAAATTATGATTTAGTTAACTTTCAAGATTTTTTTAAAAAATTGGGACACTAAGAATTATATCATAAACTAAATGTTTTGATACATGTATTGATGCCTAGTTCGATGGTAGCCACCATCATCATCATCATCATCATCATCATCTTATTTTATCAATTATTTAATATATAAAATAAATTAGTAAAATTGTAATGCCTCTCACCTACACACAAAAAAAAAATTCTTTCTAAATATTATTAACAACTTTTGTAAGTGTTCTTTGCAATTTGACGAATTTTTGTTTCCACATTTAGATCATCGTTTTCGTTTCAAATTGACGAGATTCTAACCTTAATACTAAGATATTATTTCCTCTTTTTGAGTTTATTATTTTGATTTCTATTGACAACAGTACTCTTGGGCATACCTCTTATACCACAGCTAAGGCTAACGCAAATTCTTATTGTCTTTCTATGACAACTCCTTATTTCACAATAACTAATTTTAGCCTATCTCTTCACCTCATTTTTATTGTTACTTATTTTGATAAAAGTTATATATTTATATATATATGGTCTCCTCACCAAAAATACATATATTTAATTTTATTTATATTAGAAAATTTATTTAAAGGTAAACTCTCTTATTCATTTATATTATCTTATTATAACCAAATCCCCTCTATCAAATCTACATGTCACAAAAGGGTTCCTTGGTAATGTATTTCACCACCATATACATATATAAATGCAATTATTATATCCCACATAGTGTCCTTATAAATTTTAACTTTAATTCTTTTGCATATTCTATTACTATGGCTTTTGAGATTTATTTCTCCTTTTATTCCAACTGCACTAAATATTTAGCCAGATTTAGGATTATAGATGTTAGGTTTATATTGCTCCTGCAACTAAAGTTAAAGTGGTACGTATTTATGCGTACTAGTACTGTCACCAAAAAGAAACTCTTTGTACCTTTTTTCGGCATCAAGAGATTAAATGATAACTTGTCATTCAACTTTACGTTTATTTAATTCGTCAGTACACCAGGTGATTGTGAATGGTGACTCGACATATTTTACCATATATTTATACCTAGCTATATGTATAAGATTGGGAATGCTTTTAATGTGGCCAGCTCACCAAAACTTGTCTTGAGACCACTGATTTTCTTAGGGGAATGTGATCATAACTTCAACTGTTATGTATCTTAAATTCCTCTGTAAATGATGTAACTCATTCCAGTACTTATCACGTGATGGTTTCTTTATTCAACATCTCGACATAGTGATCCGAGTGAGGGTCCTAATCTCTTGACACTTGTATGCTCGAAATACATTAGGGTTTTAGGTGAACTTCTAGGTTAAAAGATGAAATGGAAATTACTTCTTATTATTTGCATCTTCCTCCCAAGAGCCATAGCTCATATTTTGGGTTTGAGGAAACAGAACCCTCATTTGGAGTTCGTCGACTACCTGCAGCATGAGTTAACAATTTCCCTTAAGGGATTTTGATGACTGGTAAGTATCACCTCTGTCTTTCTATTTTCTACATTCACTGGTTCGATTTTATTGGCATAAGGAAGTTTGGTTCCCTAGAATAATAATTTATGAGTTTTAGAAATGTCGTCTCTCTCCCTCAGCATTCGTTCAGTACAATCTTTTCCTTCCTCGGTTTTATAGTTTAGCGGGTATACTCTCATTTTTAGCTTTCGTGTTTAATGATTTTTGTGACTTACATCAGACTTATTTTGAACACTTCAATTCTAGATTTGGGTATAAACCAGTTGAAATTGGATTGTGGGTTTCTCCCATTAGATTTGTCAGGTAAATTACCAATGTAATTTTGTTTGTCATTTTGGTTTCTCATTTTATTCCAATGACAAACTCCATATATATAATTGGCCCTTGGTAATTTAACTGTGCTTACTTCCAGCACTATTGGCATACGCATACCAGCGTTGGAGACCTCACAGTATTTTAAGAGAGGAATATGACGTTCATACGTTGCTAAAGCCTTTAGGTAGTCATAATGTTTATTTGGATTCCTTCGGATACTTGTAAATTTCAATCTACGTTTTTCTTCCTATAATCACCATTGTAATTGACAAAAGGTTGATTTTTTGTGGTTATAGGTAGAACTTGATAAGGAATAGGAATTCCTAAGGTAAAGGGTTTTCAATATGAGTTTTCATTTTAGTTCTCATTATAAACAATTTCGTTTTATTTCTAGGTTGTAGATCTTTCACTTCAAATGTGCAGGTAAATCCAAACCCTCGTGTCTTACTTCATGACGAATTGGATTAATTTTCTCAGTAGCTTAATTTTTCTACGCCTTCCATTTCTAACGTAGGTAGGTACGTCATTCCTGGAATGTCTCCTCTTCACGGGTTCTCTATCCCGACTTGCCCGCGCTGTGGGATATTGTTCGAATTAGTGATACTTAGATTACAGTATAGTGATAGGTTTCATTTTGATTTGCTAGAGAAATTGTTTTGAACATTACTGGCATAAAATCTTATTCGAGACTATATTAACATTTGATATAATGTTTTCTCAGACTGTTATGTTATTTATGATTGAATAATGCAGCTATATCCTTACGATTTTCATGATGCATATTCTGGTTTGATTTAGGCAACACACACACACACAGATATATATATATATATATATATATATATGTATGTATGTATGTATGTATGTATGTATGTATGTATGTTTGTATGTCTCTTTTTCATTTTATGTAAAATTATTCATAACGTTCATTCCATAATTTATTTAGGATTTCACCACCTTATTTCATTAAAGAAAGTATTATTACAGTTAAATATTTTATTATCGAATGTCTGTTGATGAAATGGCTCTTTCCGTGAGCATAATGCAATAGTCTATTTATCTACTAGTATAATTTTCTTCACGATTTCTTGCTATAGTAATTATACAGCATAAAGTATTGATGTACCTCCATAGTACTAGATATATCTGTTGTTCCTAAGTTTTCATTATGCTTAACGTGAACGTTTATACAGTGGAAGTTTTGAATATAAAGAATGGTTCTCTCTTTCTACATACGTGTATATTATTCAGGTTTAAATATACCCTTTCAATTTAATAAAGAATAGTTTTATACCATCAGTTCCTCGATATTTTCTCTATATTTGTTATCTAATTATAGGTATGTTCTTAGTCTGAGTTTCTGAGAAATCTGTACATAGTATTTCATTTCGGAATTATGGATACATTCTAACTAGTTAAAGTAGAGTTTTATCTCAGAATTTTTCAGTGAAATCATCATGTACTGAAATTGCTTTATTCTTGACAGTCCTCCAAATTTCGTTTAAGTATACTAAATTCCAAAGATAGAAATCATATACATGCATTATTGTAGTTGGATTTCACTATTCAGGATCTTATTCAGATCTGGAACTTGAAATATATGTGTAATGATATTTTTTTATATGATAATAACCATTTCATTTCTTACTGAGAATAGAAAAATTATTTTTTAGACTTCCTAACTCCAGATTTAAATCTGTAACTAGATTTAGACATTTTGGTTGCTGGAACTAACTCGATTTTTCCCATACAACTATATAGGTTTCCCTTATACCACTGTAACGGAATCTATTCAATGTATGGCCTATTATAACTCATTGTATTAACTGAGAATTAACTGAGTAATTTCATTAGAATTAATTTCAACAAATTAACAAACACATATGTATTAACAATTTCTTAACCATATGGTATTTAAAACATATTCAAATTTCATATCAACCAAAATTATGCTAATTAAGTGTGCATACCAGTTGCTCTGACTAGATCCACCCAACCGTAGTGTTCTCTCTCCGTAACTCACCCCCGAGCCGAGACCTTAGCTCCTAGTGATAGACAACCCTTTGTGTGTCCACTAATTTTAGGATATTTTTTTCCTATTTCCCCTAGGCTTTCCCTCATAGAGCTACTTTAAAGCTGTCTTTTCCACTTTTCCAGCTTTTCCTTCCTCTTCCCAATTACTTTCCTCTTCATTGGGGAAATTATATGTTTATCTCCAAATATAATTTTTGTAATATTCCTTCCAAGGATTTCTGGAAGGTGTGGGAAAGTCTCATCACCTTATCCATATCCTCATGGATTTAGGTTTCAGATCTCAATTCTCAATCTAGTCATTGCACACATAAATTTTCATTTTATTTTTATTAATTAAAATAAAATAAATCCACATAGTAGTTCTCCATTGGGGTCCACTTCCCCTTTGGAATTATTCAATTGTCAAGTAGAAAGCATGGAAACTTGGGGTATTACATATTCCCCCTCTAAAAACAAACACCGTCCTCGGTGTTGACAAAAAAAAATTAACAATTCACTGTGTAAAAAATGATGGATATTTTTCCATCATATCAGCTTCTCATTCCCAAGTAGCATCTTCGGGTGTAAAGTACCTCCACTGCACTTTTACCCTGGCTACAGTCCGGTTCCGAAGTTCAATTTCTTCCTGCTCCAAGATTTGGAGCGGCTCTGGAAGGAATTCCCCTTCTGGTTCCACCTGAATCACATTCCAATCAATAACATGAGAAAAATAATGTACATATTTTTTTAATAAATAAGCATGAAACACATCATGGACCTTAGTATGAATGGGTAAGGCCAATTTATAGGCAGCTGGTCCCACTCTTTCCAACACTTCAAACGGTCCACAGTATCGTGGAGCTAATTTTGTACAACTTCCGGTGGGCAAAGTGCTCTTCTCAGGCATAATCCAAATATATACATGCTCCCCCACACTGAATTCCCAGTGAACTCTCTTTTCATCTTCCTCCTGAGAGCCATAGCTCGTATTTCGGGTTTGATGGAAATAAAACCCTCATTTGGAGTTCTCCAACTACTTGCAGCATGATTTAACCATTTCCCTTCAGGGATTTCAATGACTGGTAAGTATCGCTTTTGTCTTTCCATTTTCTACATTCATTGGTTCGATTTTATTGGCGTAAGGAAGTTCGGTTCCCTAGCATAATAATTTCTGAATTTTAGAAATGTCATCTCTCTCCCTCAGCATTTGTTTTGTACAATCGTTTCCTTCTTCGGTTTGATAGTTTAGCTGGTATACTCTTGTTTTTAGATTTTGTGTTTAATGATTTTTGTGACTTACATCCGATTTATTTTGAATGCTTCAATTCTAGATTTGGGTATAAACCAGTTGCAATTGGATTGTGGGTTTCTCCCTTTAGATGTGTCAGGTAAATTCCCAATGTAATTTTGTTTGTCATTCTGGTTTCTCATTTTATTCCAATGCCAAACTCCATATATATAATTGGCCCTTGGTAATTTAATTGTGCTTACTTCCAGCACTATTGGCATATGCATACCAGCGTTGGAGACCTCACAGTTTTTTAAGACAAGACTATGATGTTCATACGTTGGTAAAGCCATTAAGTAGTGATAATGTTTATTTGGGTTCCTTCGGATACTTGTAAATTTCAATCTACGTTTTTATTCCTATAATCACCATTGTAATTGACAGAAGGTTGATTATTTTATGGTTATAGGTACAACCTGATAAGGAATAGGAATTCCTAAGCTAAAGGGTTTTCAATACGAGTTTTCATTTTAGTTCTCATTATAAACAATTTCGTTTTATTTCCAGGTTGTAAATATTTCACTTGAAATGTGTAGGTACATCCAAACCTTTGTGTCTTACTTCATGATGAACTGGATTAATTTTCTCAGTAGCTTAATTTTTCTACGCCATTCATTTATAACGCAGGTCAGTACATCGTTCCCATAATGTCTACTCTGCACAGGTTCTCTTTCTCGACTTGCCCGCGCTGTGGGATATTGTTCGAATTAGTTATACTTAGATTACAGTATAGTGATAGGTTTCATTTTTCATTGCCAGAGAACTTGTTTTGAACATTACTGGCATAAAATCTTATTTGAGACTGTATTAACATTTCATATAACATTTTCTCATACTGTGATGTTATTTATGATTGAATACTACAGCTATATCCTTACGATTTTCATGATCCGTATTCTGGTTTGATTTAGGCAACATATATATATATATATATATATATTCATTTTATCTAAAATTATTCATAGCATTTAGTCCGTAATTTATTTAGCCTTTCACCACCTTATTTAATTAAATAAAGTATGATTACAGCTAAATATTTTATTATCGAATGTTTGTTGATGAAATGACTCTTTCTGTGAGCATAATGCAATAGTCTATTTATCTACTAGTCTAATTTTCGTCACGATTTCTTGCTTTAGTAATTATACAACATATAATATTGATGTACCTCCATAGTACTGGATATATCTATTGTTCCTAAGTTTTCATTATGCTTAACGTGAACGTCTATACAGTGGAAGTTCTGAATATAAATAATGGTTCTCTCTTTCTACATACCTATATATTATTCACGTTTAAATATACCCTTTCAATTTAATAGAGGATAGTTTTATACCATCAGTTCCTCGATATTTTCTCTATATTTGTTATCTAATTATCGGTATGTTCTTAGTCTGAGTTTCTAAGAAATTTGTACATAGTATTTCATTTTGGAATTATGGATACATTCTAACTAGTTAATGTAGAGTTTTATCTCAGAAATTTTCAATTAAATCATAATGTACTGAAATTGTTTTATTCTTGATAGTCCTCTAGATTTCGTTTAAGTATACTAAATTTTGGAGATAGAAATAATTCAGATACATGCATTATTGTAGTTGGATTTCACTATTCAGGATCTTATTCAGATCTGTAACTTGAAATATATATCTAATGATATTTTTTTTATATGATAATAACCATTTCATTTCTTACTGAGAATAGAAAAATTATCGGTTAGACTTCCTACCTCCATATTTAAATTTGTGACCAGATTTAGACATTATGGTTGTTCGAACTAACTTGATTTTTCCCATACAACTATACAGTTTTCCCTGTTACCACTGTAACAGAATTTGTTCCATGTATGTGTTGGGAAAAATATTGAGAGGGGGGGGGGCTGAATTAGTATTTTGGGGCTGACTAAAAAATTTTACTTTTTCTTTCTCTAAAACCCATACGCTACTTTAATGAACCCAAATCGCATATACATGCGGATATCCTTAATAAAACTTGCGTATTACGAGAGATCTCATTATGCAGATAATTCTTTACTTAGATCATTGCATCATTCTTTCATTAGATGTTTAGTAAGCAGTAAACATGTGCAGTAAGAACAAAATAAATCATCACACATAAGCAACCCACATGAACACTAGGATTTAAGGTGGAAACCCAATTCGGGAGAAAAACCACCGCTGTCGTCGTCTCTGTCTTCAATATTTATTATAAAGAAAACTTCTTACAACCATGTACTGGTGCAGACTCATAACAGCACGCAGGCACCCACTTGCAGAAGGCTACAACCTTCTCTCGTTTACCAGCCTCTCCTAGAAGGGAGCTACAACCCCCTGCTCTCATTTACCAGCCTCTCCTGGAAGGGAGCTACAACCCCCTGCTCTCGTTTACTAGCCTCTCCTGGAAGGGAGCTACTACCCCCTGCTCTAGTTTACCAGCTACCACTGGAAGGGAGCTACAACCCGCTCACTGAAGGCTTCGACCCTTAGCACCACCATGGACCACGTTTCATCAATTTTCATACTGGATCCATCAGCTTCCATGCAACATACCTTATAGGCCACTTTTCATCATATTTTTAGACTGGACCCACTCCACACATTTAAGCTCAACATTCATCAAACTGAAACTTATAACACCATCAACTTATTCATTGAATCATCAACCAATCAACCAACAACTTGTTCTTTAATCAACAGCATAATCAACATTCAAACAACCCAGATCTGTATGAATACATCATTGACAGATAGCAGTAAGACAGTAAAACAGATCAAACAATTCATTCCACATACTTAAGCAAACCCTAGATTCCATACGCGCTTTTACTTCACTTAACCTGAGTACATACGCACTTTCATAGAGACAAACCTGCGTATAATTTAGTGCATTTTATTCTTCAGAAACCCTAATTTCCATACATGCTTTTCTTTAATTAGACCCGCGTATACATGCGCTTTTCATGAAACGAACCTGCGTATAGATCATAAAATTTTCAGGGCTGTGCAGCTCTTCAGATCAGATAAACAACTCAGATATCATCTTTTACTTCAGCAAAGATTCGCCAGATCACAAATCTAAACATTCCATAAACAGATCTAGAAAATACATAGTCATTTCAGATCTAGAGATCCCTCTTCATCATTTTCTTCATAGGTGCATTATTAATTCACATCAATCAATAAACTGTTACCCTTTCCATACAGATATACTTCAGAGTGAAGTATTCATTAAAACCCAGACCTATGCACACCCTTGCACTATGATCTTCTTCTCCTTAAATAGATTTAGTTTTTACCAATACCATGAGCCAAAACCACACAACTTACGATGGTATTCGTGGATGGGATCAAATGGATAATCTAGTGCTCAATACTGTGTGCCAATACCATGGTAAATTCCCCTAGTTTTATAAATTTAGAGCGCAAATAGGCATACGCTACTTGGCACGTACTTTTCCACGTACATACGCTACTTCGCCTTTACAAACCCGTGTATGCTTTGTGACATACCATTTTCATCATTGCTCTGGCCCTTACAAGAATTCCTTTCTCCACTACATCTGAACTGCTCTGTAGATACATCATATTTACATCATTAACGAATAGGATAAGTCAGTTTCCATCAAGGACAACTTCATCAAGTAGGTTGCCATTAACTTTATCAAGTAGGTTGCCATCAAGGACAACACTCTGTATCATATTGCCAACAATCTCCCCCTTTGGACTTGATGGGAACCATGATGGTGTTTTATCACCAAAAAAGATAGATACATTGATTATAACCATTATTAAAACACCATGATACTCTCCCCCTTTGACATCAAGGGCAAAGGTCAGATAAAAAATAACACAAGGTTTTTCTTCTCTTGATTTGCACTGAAGTTACCATGCTCCCCCTGAGTTCACACTGAATCTTCAAACATATTTTTCAATGAATTACATGACTCTATGACCTTTCCTATCACCAATGACTCATACTTACATCAATGATCCAACCAAGTGGATTTACATATGTGACTCAAGTACCCAACCAAGTGGGTTTACACATTTTGACTCAACTACCCAACCAAGTGGGTTTACAAATTTGATCAAGTCCTTACATGACTGAATATTACAATTTTTCATCAAATTACAAATATGACCTTTTGTAACAAATACCAGAAAGACCTCAAGAGAGAGATCATATTTCAGAACCATCATAATGCCAACAATGCATTACTCTCAGCAAGGCTAATGCTCCCCCTGAATCTGTGCTCCTGTTCTTGAGCCATCTGACTATTTTCCTTAATAGAAAAACATACGCTTCTGTCTCCATTGGAACTCACGTGTATACGCGGCTTTAGTTCACAAAACCTGCGTATACAAAGTGAAATACTAAAAATTTCACAACTCCATCTCCCCCCTGAACTTGTACCACATGTACCTATTTTCTTCACATCAGATGCACTGTCAGAAATAAACATAACCAAAATTACCAAAACAACCATGGGAATCACCATACATTGCTCCCCTTGTGATGATACATTACTGATTCCTATAATGTATCTCACATCACTCCTGCAGTCATTAAGAGAAGTAGGCTTTAGAAGCGGATGACTATAGTAGGGTCAATATTCCCTACATTTTTGACCGGTGCCTCTTCTTTTTCCATCTTTTCTTGAAATTTCTTATAGTGTGCTAGAAATTCTCCAATTTCTCATATCTGTTCATCACACTTAACCTGCAATCAGTGACCTTATGCCCAAATGAGTTACAATAGAAACAACATCCATGAAAGCAACCCTTCTTTCTTGTTTTATGCAATTCTTTAATAATCAGATCCCTTTCTTTTGTGAAATTATCATCATCCATGGTAGATGCCATGAGCACTTGCAGATCTTGGTTAGAATATTCTTCATCCTCATTTGAAACTTCATCATTATCTTCATTTGTATAATAACTCTTTCCCTTTTCAAATTGTTTCCCTCTATCATGATTTTCTTCATAAGGACATTTAGCAGCATAATGACCAACTCTTCCGCAAGCAAAACACTTGAAGGGAAGCTTACCTTTGAATCTTCCAGTACCTGGTTGGAGTCTTCTGACAAAATTAGCTTCTTCTTCTTTTGATATATAACTTGATTCTTTGATAACTTCCTTTTCTTTTCCTTTTGCACATGCTTTAAAGGCAGCTTCTATGATTTGAGGGGGACCTCCTTTTCTCATTTCAAAAGTAGTCAGTATACCATGTAGTTGATCTATAGTAAGAGTTTGCAGATCTTAGTTTTCTTCAATAGCTGATACTTTTGACTCAAATTTTGAAGTCAAATATCTTAATACTTTTTCCACCAGAGTAGTATCAGTTATGGTTTCACCCAAATTTCTCATACTATTTTACAATATCATCTAGACGTAAAAAGAAATTGGCAATACTCTCATCACTATGCATCCTTAAATTTTCATATTCAATTATGAGAGTTTGGAGTTTTGCACTTTTTACCTTTGTATCTCCTTCATAACTTTGAATGATTTTGTCCCACCTTTCTTTTGCTGAATTTAGTTGCATCACTTTAACAAATTCTGATTCAGACATGCTTCCTAGTATAACATTGACTGCTTTGGAATTGATTTCATATTTCTTCCTTTCTCCTGCATCAGTAGGAATAATTGCCGTATACTGATAACCTTCTTCCATGATTGCCCATACTTCTGCACCAAGACTTTGCAAATATGCTTTTGTTCATATCTTCCAGAATACAAAATTACTTCCATTGAATAGAGGCGGCCTTAGAAACAATACTCCTTCATGACTTCCCATTGCGACGGATCTCCTTCAAGTGATCAAGCTTCTGCAGAAGAACCTGCTCTGATACCAATTGTTGGGAAAAATACTGAGGAGGGGGGGGGGGGGGGGGGGGGGGGTGAATACGATATTTTAAGAGTCGACTAAATTTTTTTTCCTTTTTCGTTCTCTAAAACCCATACACTACTTTACTGAAGCCAACTCGTGTATACATGCAAATATTCTTAATAAAACTTGCGTATGCCCAGAGATCTTATTATGTAGATAATTCTTTACTTAGATCATTGCATTATTCATTCATCATATGTTTAGTAAGCACTAAACATGTGCAGTAAGAATAGAATAAATCATCACATATAAGCAACACACATGAACACCAAGATTTAAGGTGGAAACCCAGTTCGGGAGAAAACCACCCCGTTCGTCATCTCTGTTCTCAATATTTATTATAAAGAAAATTTCTTACAACCATGTCTTGGCGCGGACTCATACCGGCACGCGAGGCACCCACTGCGAGTGCTCTGACCTTCTCTAATTTACCGGCCTCTTTTTGGAAGGGAGCTACAACCCCCTGCTCTCATTTACCAGCCTCTCTTGGAAGGGAGCTACTACCCCCTGCTCTCGTTTACCAGCCTCTCCTTGAAGGGAGCTACTACCCCCTGCTCTCTTTTACCAGCTACCACTGGAAGGGAGCTACAACCCCCTCACTGAAGGCTTCGACCCTCGGCACCACCATGGACCACGTTTCATCAATTTTCATACTAGATCCAACAGCTTCCATACAACATACCTTGCAGGCCACTTTTCATCAGATTTTCAGAATGGACCCACTCCACACATTTAAGCTCAACATTCATCAAACTGAAACTTATAACCCCATTAATTCGTTCATTGAATCATCAACCAATCAACCAACCACTTGATCTTTAATAAAAAGCATAATCAACATTCAAACAACCCAAATCTGTATGAATACATCATTGACAGATAGCAGTAAGAAAGAAAAACAGATCAGAGAATTCATTCCACATACTTCAGCAAACCCTAGATTCCATACGTGCTTTTAATTCACTGATCATGCATACATACGCACTTTCATAGAGACAAACCTGCGTATACTTCAGTGCATTTTATTCTTTAGAAACCCTAGCTGCCATACACACTTTTCTTTAATCGGACCCGCGTATACACGCGCTTTTCATGAAATGAACCTGCGTATAGATCAAAAACTTTTCAGGACTGTGCAGCTCTTCAGATCAGATAAACAACTCAGATATCATCTTTTACTTTATCAAAGATTCGCCAGATCATAGATCTAAACATTCCATAAACAGATCTAGAAAATACATAGTAATTTCAGATCTAGAGATCCCTCTTCATCATTTTCTTCATAGGTGCATTATTAATTCACATCAATCAATAAATTGTTACCCTTTCCATACAGATATACTTTAGAGTGAAGTATTCATTAAAACCCAAACCTATGCACACCCTTGCACTATGATATTCTTCTCCTTAAATAGATTTAGCTTTTACCAATACCATGAGCCAAAACCACACAACTTCCGATGGTATTCCTGGACGGGATCAAATGGATAATCCAGCACTCAATACTGTGTGCCAATACCATGGTAAATTCACCTGGTTTTATAAATTTAGAGCGCAAGTAGGCATATGCTACTTGGTACATACTTTTCCGCATACATACGCTACTTCGCCTGTACAAACCCGCGTATGCTTTGTGACATACCATTTTCATCATTGCTCTGTCCCTTACTGGAATTTTTTTCTCCACTACATCTGAACTGCTCTGTAGATACATCAGATTTACATCATTAACGAATAGGAAAAGTTAGTTTCCCTCAAGGACAACTTCATGAAGTAGGTTTCCATCAACTTTATCAAGTAGGTTGCCATCAAGGACAACACTCTGCATCATATTGCCAACAATCTCCCCCTTTGGACTTGATGGCAACCATTATGGTGTTTGATCACCAAAATAGATAGATACATTGATTATAACCATTATTCAAACACCATGATACTCTCCCCCTTTGACATCAAGGGCAAAGGGCGGATAAAAAATAACAAAATGTTTTTCTTCTCTTGATTTGCACTGAAGTTACCATGCTCCCCTTGAGTTCACACTGAATTTTCAAACATATTTTTCAATGAAGTACATGACTCTATGACCTTTCCTATCACCAAGGACTCATACTTACATCAATGATCCAACCAAGTGGATTTACATATGTGACTCAAGTACCCAACCAAGTGGGTTTACACATTTTGACTCAACTAACCAACCAAGTGGGTTTACAAATTTGATCAAGTCCTTACATGACTGAATATTACAATTTTTCATCAAATTACAAATATGACCTTTTGTAACAAATACCAAAAAGACCTCAAGAGAGAGATCATATTTCAGAACCATCATAATGCCAACAATGCATTACTCTTAGCAAGGCTAATGCTCCCCCTGAATCTGTGCTCCTGTTCTTGAGCCATCTCACTGTTTTCCTTAACAGAAAAACATACACTTCTGTCTCCATTGGAAATTGCGTGTATACGCAGCTTTAGTTCACAAAACTCGTGTATGGAAAGTGAAATACTGAAAATTTCACAACTCCATCCCCCCCTGAACTTGTACCACCTGTACCTGTCTTCTTCACATCAAATGCACTGTCAGAAATAAACATAACCAGAATTACCAAAACAACCATGGGAATCACCATACATTTCTCCCCCTGTGATGATACATTATTGATTCCTATAATGTATCTCACATCACTCCTGCAGTCATTAAGAGAAGTAGGCATTAGAAGCGGATGACTGTAGTAGGGTCAATATTCCCTACGTTTTTGACCGGTGCCTCTTCTTTTTCCAGCTTTGCTTGAAATTGCTTATAGTGTGCTAGAAATTCTCCAATTTCTTAGATCTATTCATCATACTTAACATGCAATCAGTGACCTTATGCCCAAATGAGTTACAATAGAAACAAAATCCATGAAAGCAACCCTTATTTCTTGTTTTATGCAATTATTTAATAATCAGATCCCTTTCTTTTGTGAAATTATCATCATCCATGGTAGATGCCATGAGCACTTGTAGATCTTAGTCATAATCTTCTTCATCCTCATTTGACACTTCATCATTATCTTCATTTGTATAATAACTCTTTCCCTTTTCAAATTGTTTCCCTCTATCATGATTTTCTTCATAAGGACATTTAGCAGCATAATGACCAACTCTTCCACAAGCAAAACACTTGAAGGGAAGCTTACCTCTGAATCTTCCAGTACCTGGTTGGAGTCTTCTCACAAAATTAGCTTCTTCTTCTTCTGATATATAACTTGATTCTTTGATAACTTCCTTTTCTTTTCCTTTTTCACATGCTTTAAAGGAAGCTTCTCTAATTTGAGGGGGACCTCCTTTTATCATTTCAAAAGAAATCAGTATACCATGTTGTTGATCAATAGTAAGAGTTTGCAGATCTTGCTTTTCTTCAATAGCTGATACTTTTGACTCAAATTTTGAAGTCAAAGATCTTAAGAATTTTTCCACCAGAGTAGTATCAGTTATGGTTTCACCCAAATTTCTCATACGATTTACAATATCATCTAGACGTAAAAAGAAATTGGCAATACTCTCATCACTATGCATCCTTAAATTTTCATATTCAATTCTGAGAGTTTGGAGTTTTGCACTTTTTACCTTTGTATCTCATTCATAACTTTGAATGATTTTGTCCCACATTTCTTTTGCTGAATTTAGTTGCATCACTTTAACAAATTCTGATTCAGACATTCTTCCTAATATAACATTGACTGCTTTGGCATTGATTTCATATTTCTTCCTTTCTGCTGTATCAGTGGGAATAATTTCCGGATACTGATAACCTTCTTCCACGATTGCCCATACTTCTGCACCAAGACTTTGCAAATATGTTTTTGTTCCTATCTTCCAGAATAACAGATTACTCCCATTGAATAGAGGTGGCCTTAGAGAAAATACTCCTTCATGACTTCCCATTGCGACGAATCTCCTTCAAGCGATTATGCTTCTACAAAAGGACCTACTCTGAAACCAATTGTTGGGAAAAATACTGAGAGGGCGGGGGGGGTTGAATCAATATTTTGGGGCTGACTGAAAACTTTTACTTTTACTTTCTCTAAAACCCATATGCTACTTTACTGAACCCAACTCGCGTATACACGTGGATATCCTTAATAAAACTTGTGTATTACCAGAGATATAATTATGCAGATAATTATTTACTTAGATCATTGCATCATTATTTCATTAGATTTTTAGTAAGCAGTAAACATGTGCAGTAAGAACAGAATAAATCATCACACATAAGCAACAGACATGAACACCAGGATTTAAGGTGGAAACCCAATTCGGGAGAAAAACCACCACTGTCGTCGTTTCTATCTTCAATATTTATTATAAAGAAAACTTCTTACAACCATGTACTGGCATAGACTCATACCAGCACGCAGGCACCCACCTGCAGAAGGCTACAACCTTCTCTCGTTTACCAACCTCTCCTGGAAGGGAGCTATAACCCCCTGCTCTCGTTTACCAGCCTCTCCTAGAAGGGAGCTACAACCTCGTGCTCTTGTTTACCAGCCTCTCCTGGAAGGGAGCTACTACCCCCTACTCTCGTTTACCAGCTACCACTAGAAGGGAGCTACAAACCCCTCACTGAAGGCTTCAACCCTCAACACCACCATGGACCACGTTTCATCAATTTTCATACTGGATCCATCAGCTTCCATACAACATACCTTGTAGGCCACTTTTCATCAGATTTTCAGACTGGACCCACTCCACACATTTAAGCTCCACATTCATCAAACTGAAACTTATAAGACCATCAATTCATTCATTGAATAATCAACCAATCAACCAACAACTTGATCTTTAATCAATAGCATAATCAACATTCAAACAACGCAGATCTGTATGAATACATCATTGATAGATAGCAGTAAGACAATAAAATAGATCAAACAATTCATTCCACATACTTCAGCAAACTCTAGATTCCATACACGCTTTTACTTCACTTAACCTGCGTACATACGCGCTTTCATAGAGACAAACCTGCGTATACTTTAGTGGGTTTTATTCTTCAGAAACCCTAACTGCCATATGCGCTTTTCTTTAATCGGACCCGCGTATACACACGCTTTTCATGAAACGAAACTGCGTATAGATCAGAAACTTTTCAGGACTGTGTAGATCTTCAAATCAGATAATCTGAAATTCAGCCCTGTAGTAGCCCTCTGAAGCTTCTTTCAAATGCCACAGGTATGACTTGATTTTGATGCTCCAAGACAAAGTTGTGTCCAATCTCCCACAATGACCTAATTCTGGACTGGTTCAGTAGAGCGAACTTGTACGAATTGCCACGTGTCACTGTTTGGTCCTTTGTCTCTGAAATTGATAGCGAAGAAACTTCAGGCTGTGTACTTGTGACCACTTTTGACGGCACTCCAATCCAATCTTCAGAGAGAGAGTTATTGAACTTTTCCCACGATCCCCTCTTTGAGATGAAATTCAGGAGCCTGAAAAAGCACTACCTTCCACAGATCATATCTCCAAAAATATTGCGAACCAAGTTCTGAAATTTTTTGATGAATTTCCTTAGGATTTCAGCTTCGCACCATATGAATTTCAGACTCTGACCCTTCGTACAAAAAAATGTATAGCGCAAATGCCACGATGACCTGTTTGTGAGCCTGAAAAAATACCTAACTAACCCAACTTCCACGGATAGTATTCATAGTATCTCTCAATATTCACAAAAGACAAGATCTGAAAATTTTTATACAAGCTTCCTCAAGATTTCAGCTCCGCACCCTATAAATTTCAGCTTCTGAAACTTCGTAGAAAAAAATTTATAGCGAAAATGCCACGATGACCTGTTTGGAGAAGCGAAACCCTAGAATCCAAAGCTCTGATACCAAATGTTGAGTAACCAGCTCCAAAAATAGAAGAAAAGAGATATCAATGCCTTAGACATGAGCCACTTCGAGGGGGAAACCTCCAATACATTACATAAATGAACAATTCTTGGATGATCCAATTTACAAAACCTCCTTTCTATATATAGGAGTCCATGGGGCCATAATGTAATCCTAGTGGGCCACAATGTAATCCTAGCCGACCTAACAATAATGATTTAAGGGCACAATAATAACAAAATGGGGGTTACAAGGGTACAATAATAACAATAAGGGGTTTACACTAACAATAATAAGGGGCTATACTAGTGATATAGGGACCTAACATAAACCATACAGTGCTCAATACTGTGTGCAAAAACCATGGTAATGCCTCTTGGTATTCTAATTTTGGAGCACAAATATGCGTACACTACTTGTCACATACATTTCCGCGTACATACGCTACTTCGCCTTTACAAACCCGTGTATGCTTTGTGACATACCATTTTCATCATTTCTCTGGCCCTTACAGGAAATCCTTTCTCCATTACATCTGAGCTCCTCTATAGATACATCAAATTTACATCATTAATAAACTCATTAAGTCAGTTTCCATCAAGGACAACTTTATCAAGCAGGTTTCCGTCAACTTTATCAAGTAGGTTGCCATCAAGGACAACACTTTGCATCATATTGCCAACATTTATGTGGGTTGTTTGTTTGTATTCAAGATGGTTTTATGGTCAAAGAAGCATAAAGAGGTGCATCATTTCATCTTGTAGCATATTATAGGATGTACAACTAGTTCTGGTTGGGTTATTTATTATTATTTTTATAAATGTATCATTATGGGAAACACCCTAAAATGGGAATGCAGTAAGGATTTCACTAGAGTATGGGAAGATCTAGAAGACTATGATAGTTATCATGTGTAGGATCTCACTGGAAATTGGAGGCCTACCTCTTGGCTTATTTGGAATGTTTGGAGTCAATGCAATGTTTTTTTAAATACTTTCCCACTTTTCTTGGAGAAGGGACAAGCTTGGGAAAGGTCTTAGTTTGAAGAAGGTATGATTAGTCCTTTATTTGGAACCCCTTGTCCACCATATCTTCACGGAATTGAAAGGAATTGGAAAATTCCTCAGATCATTGTAAATAAAACTTAAAATTCTAATATTAATATGACATATTCTAGGGTTAATAATGCCAAGAAATTTTTTCTGATCATAAGAACCAATATCTCATTTCCACATTGAGTTATACCTACAACTAACTTTCGAATTTTTGAAATGTATCATGAAATTTCATTAAAAAAAAAGTTACTTGGTTTCAATGATCATATAAAAATTATTAACAACATAGATTATATAGGGAACTGATTAAAAGGAATTCCCATATCATACAACATTATATTTGATTTCTTTATTACGCATAGAAAAGGAGATGATATAATCAGAGGGAGAAACCCAACAATTGGAAGACGTTGTGAATAGTAAGATGAAAAAGAAGATATCAAGTTCAGTTCAAGAATCAAGTCCACTCCAGCCCTTTTCATTTATGTCATAGTGGGAGAAAAGAAGAAGAGTATAATAAGTCATCAGTTGAGGGGGATTTGGATGTTTTAATCGAGTTGGTGCCATCAATTCCAAAGGGAGAGATTGTTGAGATGTTTTCATTGATGACAAAGAAAGGGTTAGGAGAAAGATGATAATTTGAATGAAATTAACAAATTATATGATAGTGATGATAATTCTTATTGGGTTTGGGATCATCTTTAAGGAATTCCTCTCCCAAAGTTAATTCTAACTACAAATGAAAAGGATCTTGAGATTGATGTTGATTGAGAGAAAGGTGAAAATAATTATTGTATATTTTTCTAGACTTTAATATATTAAAAATAAAATCATGAAGTGGCTACTAAATATAAGTGAGCCCTCTCTAAAATTATATGCTCATTGTTGATCACTCTTTACATTTACCTTTAGTCATTTCAAACTTATATTTTAGGACTAGCATTGAAACAAAAGAAAATTGAATTTGAAGGATCATTTGAAAATCACCATACATTCAGAGAATAAGTTGCTCATAGATTTTTCTATGGACTCTTCATGAAATAATTTAGCAGAAAAAATTTCTAAGGTTGAAACCTTAAATGAGTTTAAACAAATTTTAAAATTGATAATTAGGTGGGCTCCAATATTACAGTCAGTTCAAGTTTTATTATAGTAACTTGCCCAGAAGATATTAAAGGAACTTCACTCTCATTTGTTAATCAACTCGGTCAAGGAAGATAAGTGTGGAGCTCACGCCTGAGGAAGAAGTCTAAGGGTTCATATCTCATTAACCTTGGAAGTGATTGATGACAGATATTTTTGGTTTTATATCTATTTTCTGGCTTAATTTTTTTGTGGGTTATCTTATCAGGTATTGGAACATCTCTTTGGGCTATTATTGGAGAATAAATCGACCACCTTGCAACACCAATTTTCATCCTCTCTTGGAGCAAAATTTTCAGACCATTTTGCATAGGTATTCACCAAAGGAAGAGGTAGAAGTTTACCTTTGATTTCGGTCTCTGGTTAGGAAAAACATTTGTCCTTGTGTTCATCAAATTTTTTCATGAGGAAAGGATGAGAACTTGTCCTTGTGAATATGTTTGAACATGTGGAAGGTGGAATTTACCTATCTAAATCATGACCCCTACAACCAAGACTTGACCTCCTATGGGTAATTTCAACCCTACAGCTACGGATTCCCTATGACAAACTTCATTCATGCAACTAAGGCATCCCAGTGACATAACTCCCTCATATGTGTACAAATTTGGGTTTATTCTCTTGCCTCATACCTTGGCCTATTTATACCTTGATTCAAGTAGACCTAAAATAAAACTTTGCACATGCTTTGATCACCCTCTTCAAGAATATGATTTACAACATAATTTACCAAAGCTTTTAATATGTTTTGGGAGACATTTGGAGCAGTCCTATTCCTACAATCCTGAAGTATTTTTAAGTAGACTTAAATATACTTGGAGCAATCCTAGACTAAACTTTGGAGGGTCTCTATATCATCCTTGGAAGTTATATTTTAAGAAATTTTGAATCAACTATTGAAGAAATATTGGATCCACCTTAAGAATATTTTAGGAACAACTTATTGGAATAATTTTTAAGCCCTCTCCAATAGAACTAGGACCAAAAGAAGATATGAAGATTCTTGAAGTCCATTTGTATCAACCTTTGAATACTTTCTAGAGTTTCCTTTAAGGACAATTTTGAGGATATTTTGAAGCCAATTTGGAGAAAACTTAAAGAATGTCTAGAAAATACCTTGGAGCTTGAGTGAAGTAGATTTGAAGATAAATTTCAAGAATCCTTTGAGATATCATTGAAGAAGTTTTTGGAGTAGCTATCTTGGAGCAATATTTGAAGATAATTTTAGCTACATCATAAAAACACCTTGAAGGAGTATCTTAATTTTTCTTGATAGAGTGATTGGATTTTATTTGTATTTTCTAAAGGTTGGAGCCTGGAAGGATTGGTGTCTTCATATAGACTAGATTGGTGCTTGGATTTTCCTAGGAGGATTGGTTCCCTCATACAAACTAGGTTGGTGCGTAAAGTTGACATTAGAGGAAAATTTATTCTAAAAGGGCCCATAGAATTTTCATGTAATTTCCATGTCATAATATGTAAACCAATCAAAATATTTTAAATTTTAAAATAGCTACATGTAAATGTTTTGGAGGGAAAAGAAGAAAAACTATTTTTTTTTAAATTGTATTTTTTCCTTATCTCCTTATAAGTTTACTCAAACTTCATGTGTATACACTCGTCAAATGTGGAATCAAATTCCATATCCAACGAGTTCCCATTATGGGTACTTTTGAGAAAACCCACATAGATAAAAATTGAAGATACATTTTGAAAACATGTTGAAACACAATTTTTTAATGTATCTTCATTTTTGTCAATGTGGGTCTTCTCAAAACTATGCATAATGGGTACTTGTTGGATCTATAATTTATTTTTGCATCTGACTGTCTACAATTGAAATTTGAGTAAACCTATAAGGAGATAAGCCAAAAATACAATTAGAAAACGTAGTTTTCTTATTTTTCCTCCAAAATCCATAACTCTTATTTTATTATTTTAACTATTCTTTTATTATTTTTCCTTAACAATCCATTTGTAGGATAAATTTAATGTAATTTTAAGAGGATTTTTGTCCCCATTCAAGGTTGGAGCCCTGAAGAATTTGGAAGATTTTGTTGTATGGTTTGGAGCCTGAATTTTATAAAAGAGTATTGCAGTCCTCATTATTATTTTATATAATAAAGTTATTTTTTTGTTCTCACATTAATAGTTCTTTGTATTGAGGAAAATATTAACTAGCATAAAATAACAATGGAAAGAAATATTGATTCATCCCCCCTCAATATTTCCAACAATTGGTCCAAAGAGTAAATATTGATGGAGTATGATGATTGTATGTACTTGAGTCAATTGTAAGCCTTCCGATGCAATGTCTACTAGAATTTAGTTCATTGGAATACTAACACCACTTTATAATCCAAGGTTTCTATCGAACCACAAACTATAGGACAGAGGGAAGTTTTTGGTCAACTAGGAAGAACTTGGTGTGATAGTTTGTGGCCATCCAAAACCACTTGATGCATTGTTCAAGTTAAGCATAAACCATGTCAAAATGTGATAAAGAAATGTAAGTGTATGAGAGACATGGAATATATGCACAAAAATTCTTGTAGAATATTTTTGTTTCCTAGGATTCTAATGCAGAAACATGAGGAGCATGGTTAAGGGTACGAAGAGAAAACCCAAAGCATGGTTAAGGGTAAGCCCATAAAACCCAAGATGATGATGCAGTAGGAGTTAAAAATATAGGTATGAAGACATGAACTGGAAGAATGGTTTAATGGACTATATAAATGAAGAAAATTCTACTACAATGACAGTTTTAGTGATTGGTTACCTATGAATTCTGGCGGAAGGTTTCTCCCTTATCTAGATTTCAGCATTTTGGTAATGTTTATAACTATGATATTGAACAAAACATAGACCTTTTTAATCTATAAGCTCCTTGTATCATGTGTTTTAAAGAAGAACATATTAACGATGACATAAGTTAATGGAAATTAAATCAAGTTAGGCTTTGTAGAGAATACATTTCTCCATTAAGGGGAGTGTCACAGTTGATGGTAAAAATGTATTGTTCCAACACATTTTCCTAGAGAATGTCTTTTTCCAATAAATATGAATTATAACCACATAACTTTCATTATGATTAAGTTATAATTAATTTTTATGGTTGCTTATTATACCAATCCCATTAATATAAATATGAGTTATCATTGTGCATAAAAATGTGTTATATATAATAAATATTATTCTTACTATATCATATTGTTTCTGCTCTTCTGATTATTAGCTTGATGCCAAACTTACATAGCTTAATTCCATAAAAAAGTGGATTCCCGAAAAGGATCATATTACGAAATTGTTCAATCTTAAGAGTTCGATAGATTAGGGATATATTGGTAAAAGACACATTTGACAAAATTTTGAAGGTATATGAGACAAAAAAATCATAATTGCAAAGTCCTCTCTTCATCTACATCATGTTCCGACATCTTGTTTTGATTAAAAATACAAAGATTATATTGACACGTGTGAGCCAAATAAAGGAAAAAATTGACCAGCTCACAGAAGTTGAGTCAAAAAATAAAGAGAAATGTAGTCTTCTCGTTATCTTCGATAACCTTTTTCTATTCATTTGAAAACTCTTTCATTTATATAAATCACCAAACTAACCTAAAACAATATGATAGTGTTGATGTATTGTTTTGCAAGAATAAATCAGAAAAGGAAAACAAGTTAGAAGGCTACAAAATAGTTGCATTTGGTAAAAATTGAAAAATGAAGTGATTCAGTAATAGAAAGAGTGGAATGATGGTTCAAAACATGTAGGTAAGTATCCCATAAGTTCAAGAAATCAACCAACGGCAAGCCTTATTTCAGCTGCCATAGGCCCATTAATGCGCCCAGGCAAGAAATGGCCGTCGTCGGATTAAAGTTGTAGATCATCGTGCGGCGGCCATTTCCTGCCTGGGCGCATTAATGGGCCTATGGCAGCTGAAATAAGGCTCGCCATCAACCAACAATAAATAGATATTCAAGTGTAGTCGTCATCATAAAAAGGGATATTTGGAAAAAAGACTAGTCAGAAAATATAATAAAAGAAACAAAATCAACTTGTGAATTTCACTGAAACTAGTACAGCTACATTATTAATGGAAATATCTAATCCTGAAGGTGCGTTGACTGATTCCAAATCAATGAAACCCTTCCTTTTTTTGGAAAAATGTCTGTGACATCTTCAGGTTATCGTAAATATTTAATAATTTACCTTCGTAATTAGTTGGACTTGAGGAATTACGAAATAGGGTAATGTCGAGTTTTGGATGAAACTAACTAGTAATGTATTGTTTATTTCCTATGTTGGGTTTTGGAATTTAACGAGGGGACCCAAGTAATTCTCTTCGTTTTACTAGAAAATTAACAGTTAAGAAAAATTATTCCTCCTCTTTTCTAGGGTTTTGGAGAATTGAGATGGGAGAGAGGAGAGGAGGAAAAATGAGTCAGGATGTTGCCATAGGAGAATTCCAAAGATGTACTAGAGACAATGGAAACTCCAGTTTTCTAGACTTGGTATGTGAAATAATTATAGGATAGATTAAAAAGAGTCTTGATGCCAATGAATTTGGATACTCTTGCTTAAGAACTATTTTGGAACATAGAAGCATTTGGGAAGGTTGTGGAAGTAATTTCCATTTCCTCAAAGGATGGGTGGAGATGTCCTATCTGTAAATTCTAGAACCTCTGCATAATAGAGAATTGTTTGAATTTTCCGACTATATTTTTCTTATGTATGATGTTAGAATGAATAGTCTGAAGTAAATTTTTCTTCATAAGTAAGAAAAATAAAGCTCCGAGTTGTGTTCCGACGACGGTTATGATTTTTATCATGTAGCTGTGACCAAACATTAAGAATTAACTTTGTATTGATGTAAATATACATTATTGTTAGAATTATAAATCTAAACAATAGTTTGATTAGATATGTATACTTGTTAATTTTTAGTCAGTCCAATAAAGAAGAAATTTACCCGACAACTCGACATATAGGAATAACCATAGAAATGCAGCAAACCATGTAATCAACATTCATTATGGAAAATACCTTAATAATATTTAAAGTGAAAATAGAATTACTTTTGGGTTATGAAATCATAAATACAGTAGTGAAGAATCACAAAATTATTGAGATGACGTTTAACTTGTGGGGCAATTCTTGTTTCAACATAATTCCAGGTCAAAGAACATAGAAGAGGTTGAGGTATTCAACTCAGATTTACCCCCTGTCGTCTAGTTTTCGTGAGATAGCCAGAGAGTGGTTCTGAGATAAGGAACCTAGACAGACAAACTACAGTAAAATATGGATTAACTGAAAGATGTTTACGAAGGAACAATACCCAAGCGTGTCTGGAAATCTCCCAGAATCTTGTAAATATAAAAAGAGAAACAAAATATGAATCTAAAAATTGAAGTATAGAGACAAATCAAGAAGTATAGTCTTACTTATTCCTAAACTAGAGCATTATAGCCTCTAAATAAGAAAGAAAATAATAGTCAGGAATAATTTTTGAACTACCAAGAGTGAAGTTAAGAAAAAAAATCTTTCATTAACAGCCATATCCGAATTTGAAAAATAAATAGAACCCTATTCCAGCCTAGGGTTAAATATCAAACCATTGTAATTTAATGCATATACAAGTAATGACCATAAGATAGAGTAAAAATCATCATGACCTAAGAAATTTACATAGTCAAGGAAGACCAAAGCCTCAATTTGTGTCATTAACGTAGACATGTAAAGAGAAGTAACATTACCAATTTAAACAGAGTGAACTCTGATAACAAAGTGTATTTATGAATTATGGAGAAAGAAACTTAGATACATACACAATATTAATAATCATGGATTAAACCCTTCAATCCCCAAGCAATAAACTTTATACCGTAGCCTCTGACCGACGAGCCGATAAAAAGCACCTAAAGGGTATAACCCTTGTCTTGATGTCGAAAACACCCAAAGAACTGAGATAGTCCAAGCATTCATTAGATGTACATGGGGGGGGACCTTGTAAAATATCATTCAAACCATCTCTCTTAGTAACAAAACCTGGGATTTCTGACATAAGTGAAAAGAAATATTTTTCTTACTAAAGAACAAGAAAAATATTGCTTGAAAGCACATTATCTGGTAATAGATGAAGCTCGAACATTATACCATGAACCCTAAATTGTTCAGGCCCCCAAATGGACCTTGGACCCATAGCCGAGGGAATAGAAATTGTTAGCCACAACAAATAAAGGGGGTCAAAGAAAAGGTAACGGTTGCATAAGTGATTCCAAAACACCTATTAACTTTTCTTTTGGAGTGCTCGAATAACGATTTGTGCAAATAGTAGAAAAATTCATGATATGGAATCAAATAGGCTCCCAAAGAGTCTGAACTGCTTGAAAAAATTGAAACACCAGAGGAAAGATCCTAACAACACCAGGTTTAGGAAAATCCAACCTATCCAACTAAGAAACATCAAAATAACTAACTCAGGCAGAGTCAAAACTAGGTGGTTACCCATACCCATCAATGATAATTGGAGTCGTTTGATGAAGGGATCAAAGGATTGATGACATTTTTTAACTCAAATGGTGCACAAAAGTCTCGAGAACCTGGGAAGCTGGAAATATTAAATGCCAGTTGTCCTCCACTATCAAATCAATACAGGTTTTATGATATCAAAGTGCTATGTATAAATGATAAAGGTGAAAATTTGTAATATTCCAAAATAGGAAAAGAAGCAATATTGAACATAAAAATGGAAATAGTAGTGAATATAATTACACCAATATGTGAGACAAATATAGATCCATTTTATTATGAAAATCAACAGCAAATAATCACAATTTACTGAGGCACAAATCAAACAAGATAGGCAAACAAAGCTCCAATGAATAAACACTCTCAAAACTGAGATGTTGTTGCTATACAAAATGACGGAGAACTGGTACAGTGCAGTCCCAATGAGAATAACTCTACTAGAAAATATAATAACATGTATCTCCTAATATATGCCTCAATAAATGCTGGGAACAGAGATCTAAGCTCCCAAGCACCTTTCCAAGACAACCCAGAAAGGGTTTCTGGAAATACAAAAAATACAAAATGGTGAACTACAACCCTAGGGATAAAGAATCACTGCAACTAAATATCTAGAAGGAGGTGGTTGAACTCATGTAGAAATGTATGGAAACTCCTCCAATAGACTTTCCAAATGAAAGGATGATCCCTTCACTGGAAATCTAACTCTCTAAATGATGCACTGAACCCTCCATTGGAAATGCTGAATAAAATAATGAAGTCTATGAAGGAAATTGCGCTGTAATAGATGGTAGCAGCTTTTTTTGATGCCAAATGATGAAAGAATGCCCAAGGACCTCGCTTTGTGGCCTCCTAGTGGAAAGAGTTCCTCTCCACTGAAAAATAAATACAGAAAATGGACCTATCAATCTTCCACTGCCTCTACCCTACAAAACAACACAACCCTGGAAGAAACTATGTTGTAGATGAAGAATGAAGCTTGCCTAATGCTAAAATGTGGATATGCAGCTCAAAAACCTCTCTTTATTGGGAACTCAAAGCCCCCCGAGGATGAGGGTGGGATTCCCGCTCGGGAACACCCTTGTGCTAAACAGCACATCAAACTCCGCTCAAAAGCTGAAGCGTGTAGGAAGTCATAAAAGACCAAGACATAAACAATAGTCAACATGCCTTCTATGGTTTCCTTCCCCCTCCTTATATGCATTGTGATCATTCTCACTTGCGGTCCCACTCATTAAAGCCACTAATCCCATGGAAACTTCCTCCCATTAACACTATGTTGTCCCTCATTACCTATCCACTCCCTCCATACTAGCACTGTTGATTTGGTAAAACTTGACCCCATCCACATGCTTCAACCTCTATTCACACATGAGGGTGTTTTATCCAGCTACTAAGATGATCCTCATTCATATTACAAGTGATTTTTTTCCTACTAAGGAAATGTATGGGTCTCCCTACCCTCTTATTCTTATATCTAAGTGGAAAAACAAAAATTTAATATTCCAACTAACTAAAACATAATTTGGAATATTACAAAATTCAACTGTATCTTACCCTATACACATATCATACCCATGAAGTATTGATATAGTGTGTAGACCTTATTTTATTATTACAGTGTTACAAACTATCATAATATTCCAATGTGATATAGCAGTTAAAATTAATAATGTCATGAGTTCTATTAAATTATTAACACCTTAATAAGGTTAATCGAGTAAGGTTAAAAAAAAAAATATGATGCATGTGGCATGTGACAAGTGGTATCAGAGCCTAGGTTGCAAAATTGATGCTTAAATGGTTTTATGTGGATTAAAAAATCTGAACTATGATGCATAGAAAAGTGTTTTGAGTCAGTATGAGAAAGGGAGCAAGTATAACCCCACTAGGGGGATCATTTAGATGACTAGGACCAACATCTAAACTAGAAAATAACCTAGAAATATTGGTCCAATTGGGTGGGGAAAACTAGAATACAAATGCTATGTTGTTGGAAACAATCCAAAAATTACGAGAAGAAATGAAGGATCTGAGGGCTAATAATGAAAGGTTGTGGTTCCCCAGATGTGAGTGAAATAAGAGGCACAAAGGAAAATCATCTCTCCCATGCCCATGAGGATAGATATCTACAATTCAGTGCCTCACCCAATGTGGATTCTGAAACCTATAACCATCCACACGAAATGTTGTGAAACCAGCTCCAAAAATAGAAGAAAAGAGATATCAACGCCTTAGAAATAAGCCACTTCGAGGGGTAAACCTCCAATACATTACATGAATGAGCAATTCTTGGATGATACAAACGACAAAACCTCCTTTCTATATATAGGAGTCCATGGGGCCACAATGTAATCCTAGCCGACCTAACAATAATAATGTAAGGGCACAATAATAACAATATGGGGGTTACGGGGGTACAACAATAACAATAAGGGGGACTTCACTAACATAATAACGGAGTACACTATTAATATAGGGACTTAAAATGAGATGATTAGGATAAGACATGATGAAGATACGTTTGGACAGTGTCATCCCCTCCAGGGTACCCCTCTATAGCAATCATCTTAAATGATTACCTGAACATATATGATAATTAGCCATAACTCCACTCTCAATCCTACTTAGGAAATCCTTTATGGCATGCAACAGCATGTGAGGCTCACTCATGATCTTCCCCCTCGCATGTGTCACAGACCTTATAAAAGGAAGGCCCCTGAGCTCAAAGCAATACACAGTCAATTCCTTCAGTTTTTCCTGTTGATTTTGTTTTTTTCCCTCCTGTGCCACCATTCTCTTGCGCAACCCTACTCCTAGAGCTACGTTGTGTAGACTTCTCGAGGTTGTATCTATCCAGCCTATGCATCTTAGCCATGCTCCTTATTTTCCTCCAACCTTGATTTACCAAAACCCTGTTGCGCATCTTTACATCATCGCCATTCCTCTGCTTCAGTAGGCAATGGCTCCCAGACTACACCAAAGAACCATCTGTGGCGGGTAGAGAGAGGCACTCCCCGGTCGTTACCACTGGGGAATGGAAAACTACCTAGAGTCTATTGAAGGCTCCTCGTGAGGCAATTATGCTATAAAGAGACCTGATCCTGAGCAGGAAGAAGGGGCCCCAGTGTAAGCTAAGCAGAGAGGGAGTAAGGGTCCTCGAAATTATACCATCACGTACCAGGCACATCCCCCGCCTCGCAAAACTAAGCCTCTACCGGCTCATGAGGAAGAGGATGATGAATCAGATGTATGGATTATGGACTCTGAAGGCACATGGATGTGAATCCCTTATGCGGAGCACCCAAAGTCTCTTATCCTTTGCGCATCAGTCCCCAAACCTATTCGTCCACCTACAGATACAGAGGAAGAAGTTGCGCAGGTGTACGCCTGCCCCATAGAAGAGGAAGAACCGAATAGTAATGATGAAGCCGAAGACAAAGGACTATGAAGCTACTCAATTCCTCCTTGGTTTTTGTTATGCATGTTAGTACTATAGAATCTCAAGTTATACTTATGCTTTTGCGCATTATGTAATATCTAGATACATCAGCACTACTGCACATTTTTTAATTTCCTGTTTCAAGTATTTTTCGGGTTGGTTTCCTCCACGGAGGTAGCCCTAAAATAGTACATCCAAGGCGGGGATTGGTTAAGCGCAGCTTACCAACCCTGCTTGTATTATATGTAATTTTTCTCTTTTCAAATTAATATAGAGTAGACTAATTTACCAAAATAAAATAAAAATGAAAGGTTGCGGTTGGAACAAAAGAAGATTATGGAAATCCTTTCCGATAGGAAAAACCATAGAAATATGAATCCCAGTCAAGATGAATGGAATGGTGAGGCATTACACAGGAATCGATAAGACAATCTAGTATTGGAGCGAAGTAGAGCTGGTAATAAGGAGGAACACGATAATGTCTTTGGTGCTAGAGGAATTAAAAGATACAGAATTGAATTACAAGGGGAGTTCAACAAAATCAAACCCCCGACTTACAATGGAGAGGATAAGGAAGTGGTGGATGTGTGGCTGATAAACATGAATACACATATTCAAATATATGAATATGATGATAATTTAAAAGCAAGGATGGTAGTATACCAGCTGCAAGGTAAAGCCAAATTTTGGTGGGAATAAATTAATATGGTTCAAGGAATAGAAGAGCAATAAGTTACATGGGAACAATTCCAAAAGTATTTCAAACACAAATATCTAACAGAGTTTTTTCTGATGAAAAAGCCAAAGAACTTCATGACTTGAAATTGCAACAACATTCCATGGATGAGTTTCTAACTAATTTCACCTCTATGTTAATATATGTTCCTTACATTGGCGAGGACAAGGCTAAAGTGTAGTGATTTACCAACAACTTACCCACTTTCATGAAGGAAAGGTTGGAATTTGAAAACCCATGGATGATGGATGAAGCCATATGAAGGCATGATTATTTTACCAAAAAATGAAATAGAGAGGATATAGCACTAAGGTGTGAACAGACAAAAAAGGGCAGAAGAATTTCTCAAACAACAAAAATATAAGGTTTGTTGGAATGAAGAACACATATCGGAAGTTGTCAAATGGACCTCCAGGTAGGAACCAGGCATCTAGTAGGTCAGAGCCCAACCCAAGTTAGAAACCCCCTTTGTAGTGTTGGGGTTGTGGGGAGCCTCATTATTATAAAAACTATCCCATGTTGGATCTTGAAGGTAAAATGTTTAACCATCATGTTTCCATTATGATAGATCCTAACTTCAGCTTGAGTTATATCTACCCAAAAATAATTAATTTATGTGATATAAAAAGCATGAAATTTATAAATACTTGGCTAGTACAGTTAGCTATAAGAGCTAGGAGAGGAGTAACTGCAAAATTGGATAATTGTATAGTTGAAATAGTTTGGAAACAAGTTAATGAAAATTTAAATGTGTTTCCGCTAGGCTCCTATGATGTGTTGATAGGTATGGATTAGATGGAATGGAACTGGACCCTATTAAATTGTAAAGACAAGAAAATTGATTTTATTATTGATAAGTTTATCAAGAAATAAATTTTGGGTAGTAGAAGGGAGGTTAAACTACGCTCTATTTCAGCCAATAAATTAGGAAAATTTATTCATAAAGGTTTCTAGATCTACGTTTTTCAAGTAGGTTACACAAACTCTAAGGATAAGACATATGATCTGGAAAAGATATTAGTTATCTAGGAATTCAAAGATGTATTTCTCGAATAAATTTCGGGATTTCCTCGCAAAATAAACATTTACTTTACCATAGAATTGGTCCCTCGAACTACTCCAATCTCTAAATCCCCTTATAGGATGAGTGTTCTTGAGCTGACAGAATTAAAAATGCATCTCCAAGAGCTATTGGACAAAGGTTATATTCACCCTAGTGTGTCTCCTTGGGTTGGCCCAGTATTATTTATAAGAAATAAGGATGGCACTCTTCGTATGCGGAAGATGAATAAATTAACAATTAAAATCAATTACCTCTTACCCAGAATTGATGATCTGTTTGATCAAGTGAAGGGTGCCACTGTGTTTTCAAAAAATGATTTACGGTCGGGATATAACCAGATTCGAATCAAGGATTAGGATATATACAAAAGAACATTTAGGACACGATATGAGCATTATGAGATCGTTGTTTTTCCATTTGGACTCACTAACGCTCCTTCCACATTCATGAGTATGATGAATGGAATTTTTCACCCATTCCTAGACAAGTTTGTTCTCATTTTTATTGATGATATTCTGGTATATTCCAAAAGCATGGAGGAAAATAAATATCACCTTCAGATAGTGTTGCAAACTGTAAGATAAAATAAACTTTATGGTAAATTTTGTAAATGTGACTTCTATAAGGATAAAAATCAATATTTATGGCACATTATCTCCTCTGAAGACATAGCGGTGGAAGAAAAAAAAAAATAAAACTATTTTGGAATGTCTTATTCCAAGAAATGTAGCGGATATATGTTCTTTTATGGGTCTGGTCAGAAATTATTGATGATTCATAGAGGGATTATCTAAATTTTCTTACCCTATTACCTCCTTATAGAAGAAAGGAAAAAAGTTTAAGTGGACAAAGGAATGCCAACAATGTTTTGAGAATATTAAAAAAATACTTACCACAACCCTTGTATTGAATGTTGCAAATCCAGAGAAGGAATTCAAAGTTTGTATAGATGCTTGTCAAGAAGAAATAAGAAGAATATTAATGAAATAAGGAAAAGTGATTTCCTATGAATCACGTAAATTAAAGGAACATGAGGAGAGATACCCTTGTTATGACTTAGAATTAGTAGTTGTGATACATGCTTTGGAAGTTTGGCAACATTATTGGTTGGGGAAGAGATTTTTGTTAATGATGGATCCTAGTAGTTTAACCAGATTTTTCAAACAACCCAACTTAAATGCACGTGAAGTCAAGTCGACTACATTTTTGAGAAAATTTGATTTTGAAATCAAACATCTCAAAGGAAAAGAAAATTGTGTAGTTGATGTATTGAGTAGAATGTTCAATTTCCACAACCTTGAGTCTAGGTTAGAGTCTTAAATCACTGATGCTACCAAACCAAGAATCTCAACTATAAATTACTTTTCACAATAGAAAATATAAAGCAGTAAATCACATATGCACAATATACACAGTTAAAAATAAAAAAAATGTACAATAATGTACAACCACCAATATTCATTATATTAATCTAAATCTAGTGTAATACAAAAATTTATGGAATACCAGATACAATGAAAATCACAATGTCGTATCTCATCATGTCGATCATTTTCTTTCATACTACTAACTATTAGTTCCTTAGTCCATCAATGCCACTTAACATCGAGACTCCAGGAGGGTTGCCACCTAACACTGTTGCGTGCCCTTCTGTAGAGTGTACTTGGTTTGATCCAATCTGCTCTCTAGGATGGCAAACAATTGAGCTCCAATATTCCAGGCTAGAAACAACTTTTTTCCATCAAAGTGTTGCTTCTTCAACACCTTCCTTCACCCAACCTTCACCTACTCTTCATCCTTCAATATAGCTCATCTAGGGCTACTTTGGGTAGCCAACACATTTCCCTCCAATAGTAATATGGCACCCAATCTCATCACGAATGAATATTCTCCTAGTATGATGCTTTGCCACCTCAGAAGGTTATACACTTGGCTTCACGGCCTAAACAATAATCTTATCCAACATGGTCATGACTTGACCCAATACATCTCACAAAAAAATGTTGTTACACCATGTTTCATTGTTGCACCTCTCGTTAGGGCATCACCTACATATTCCTCCATGCAACTCAACAACCATTATCGCCGTCCTTCAAGGACACACTCCTCCACACCCCCGCTGCCCTTTTCCTTCCTTTTTTCCAAAAACAAAATAGCTTAAGGCAGCCTTGTTGTTGGCTATGGCCTACGACCTAGCCCAACACTAAGGTATGATTATTGTTCTCCCTAAAATGTAATATTCCAAAATAGGAAAAGCAGGAATATTGAACATAAAAATGGAAATAGAAGTGAATGTCATTACACCAAGATGTGAGACAAATGTAGAGAAATTTTATTATGCAAATCAGTAGAAAATAAGTACAATATACTGAGGCACAAATCAAACAAGATAGGCAAACAAGCCTCCAACGAAAAAACACTCTAAAAAATGAGATGTTGCTGCTATAAAAAATGCCATAGAACTGGTACAACGCAGTCTGAGTAAGAATAAATGCTACTGAAAAATAAAATAATATGGATCTCCTAATATATGGCTGAATAAATGTTGGGAACATAGATCTAGGCTCCCAAGCACCTTTCCAAGAAACCCCATAAAGGGTTTCTGGAAATAGACAAAATACAAAATGGTGAACTATGGCCCTAGGGCTGAAGAATCACTACAACTGAATATTTGGAAGGAGGTGGCTGAAATCATGTAGAAATGTATGGAAACTCCTCCAATATACTTTTCAAATAAAAGGTTGATCCCTTCATTGTAAATCTAACTCTCCAAATGATGCACTGAAACCTCCACTGCAAATGCTCAATAAAATAATGCAATCTATGAAGGAAACTGCGTTGTAGGAGATGGTAGCAACTTGGCCTGATGCCAAATGATGAAATAATGCCCAAGGACCTCTTTTGTTGGCCTCCTGGTGGAAAGGATGCATCTCCACTGAAAAAACAAACATAGAAAATGGTCCTAGAAATCCTCCACTGCCTCTTCCTTGCAACACAACACAACCCTAGAAGCAACTATGATGTAGATGAAGAATGAAGTTGCAATGATGCTAGAATGTGGATATGCAACTTGCAAAACTCTCCTGAGTGGGCACTCGAAGTCCCCCGATGATGAGGGTGGGATTCCCTCTCAGGAACACCCTTGTGCTAAACAGCACAACCGACTCCACTCAACAGCTGAAGCGTGCAAGAAGTCATAAAATACCAAGACATAAAAATTAATCAACATGCCTTCCAAGGCTTCCTTCCCCCTCCTTATGTGCATTGTGAGCCTTCTCACCTTCGGTACCACTCATTAAATCCACTACTCTCATGGGGAATTCCTCCCATTAACACTGCGTTCTCCCTCGTTAACTATCCACTCCCTCCCTATGAGTGCTCCTGATTTCATCAAAATTGACGCCATCCACATGCTTCAAACTTTATTCACACATGATGGTGCTTTATCGAGATACTAAGATGATCCTCATTCATATTAGGAGTGATTTTATTCCTACTAAGTAGATTTATGGGTCTCCCTACCCCCTTATTCTTCTATCTAAGTGGATAAGAAAAAATTAATATTCCAACTAACTGAAAGATAATTTGGAATATTACAGTCCTCCCCTCCCAAAGGTGAGTGCTGCAAAAATTCTCCTCCTTCCCTTGTGGCACCTAAACATGATAAATTCCTCCATTGAACCAGGTGTCCTCCAATCAATCTATCCCTGAGATTCTCCTCCCAAGTTCTCAAGTTAGCAAAATGGCTCACATCATAAGGAAACAAGAGATCTACTATAGAAACCATACACTGTCCAATGTCCTCCGTAAAGCATAATGCATAAGTAGTGTGGGGGATCTCATTCCTAATGGGAAACTCCAGTCCATGTGTCATCCCTGCAATCATGCCAACAACAATGATAAAAACATCATCAACATATGGGATCAAAATCAAGGACACACTTGCTAACATATGAAATACCAGAGGATGGTAATAGTTCCTCAAGTGGAACCAACGCAGTTCTACCCCTAGCTGCCTCAGAACATGGCATGATGAGTGGCTTCCCAACCACTTTCTTACTACCACTATCCTCTCACATGCTTGGAGAAAGTGACTAATGTGTGGTGCCAACTAAGCACACTCTAAGTAAGATATCATCTACCCAAAATCTCATAGGGGGTGGCCATCCCCATCATTGATTATGGCCCCAACTAGATCATGAATTCTATAGGAAAGAGTGCCCCCTTTTGGAGCCATGAACTGTACATGAATGTAAAATGAATACAATTACTTAGTTATTGGATCATTATGCACAAAAACATAATCCTTACCATGTACCTTGAGCAATATGGTGAGGTGGTTCATAGATGGGCCTTCCCTTACTCCCATCGGTAAATGAAGTGGTTGTGACAACTGTGCCAGGTAGTTCTGCCCCTCCTCAATCTCCAAAAAAACCATACATCTCCTGATATGTTGGTGCATCTCCTCTTTGAGGCCTTCCCAAAAGAATCCCTCCATGATAGTTTGATATGCCCCTATGAGATTTGTGTGATTGGAGAGAAAATCTTCATGTTCTACATGTAGAAGCTTCTCTTTGATATTAGAGGCTCTGTTTAAGAAGATCTTAGTCTGATAATAGATGACCCCATCTATCATTTCATACCTCTCATCTTTCATCTGACCATCAAGTATTCTGCATGTCAAGAGATCCTTGGAATATTCCACCAACGACTGGGATTTCCAATAAGGATTTATACCCCATAATGATAGTGTTGTTGGTCTGTGTGGTAAAGCATGTGTCATGTTTCTTCCCTCCTCTTTGAAATGTCCCATGCCAAAGTCATAAGTTTGGATGTTGTTATCATGTCCCTGTTGCCTCTCCTTTAGGTTCTCCTACTCAAGTAGGAGTTGAATTTTATGGAGCTTAGCCTTCCATAGGAAGATATAACCCATCCAAACCTTCCTGAGTTTAGCCAATGTATGCATGAGTAACCACAACTCTCTACCATATATGGAATATTCCTCCCTGTCGGGAAGTATCTTCAAGTCCACCACAACCATGGAGTAGCCTCCTTGCACCATGATGGTGCCATCCTCCATCCTTGAAAAATGTCTTCTTAGCGCAAGTTTTTGGGTGAGAGTTGGTAATACTGATACTGGGAGAATGCCTCCCTTCTCCTTGAGCCTACTAGAGACTCCATGCACTGTGCTAAGTCCTCCCAAGGTTCTCACCTCATCTGGATCCATGAGTGGTGCAACCTATTGTGAACACTCTCTAATCAACTCCTGGTTCGAGGGCCTTCCTTGTGGAATGCCTCCAGATAGTATCGTATCATGGGCCAAGTTCAAATGCAAATGGAATACTGGGTCCTTGACTCTATTGTGAAAATAAGGCTCTATCTTATGTGCAAAAACTGTATGAGAGGGATAAGTGTGGATGCCCCTGATCATTTGAGCTCACCACTTTTCTTATCTATCCACTCCATCTGCAAAATCTCCCAATCTATGGTGGCATTCCCCAAGGTAATCAACCACTAAACACACAATATCACATTGGTTTGAGGAATATCAACCACAAAGAAGTGATCAGTCAAGGTGTATGTTCCCATGGTGACAGATAATGTTGGAACATACCTCATGCACTGCATGGTTCTAGCTCCTAGGACCAAAACCGAAAATCCCTCAAAATCATCAGTGGGTATTTCTCTTTGTTGCACTAACTCAGCATCAGTAAAGTTGTAGGTAGCCCCACTATCAATCAAAATTGATACCCTTTGATCCTAAATGGAACCTCAACCTCTCAAAATTTAGATACTTGGGTACTCCCCTCAAATATGCAAGGACCCCTCCAACTGGAGAAAATTCTCCATTCCAACCTTTTGGTGGTGGTGGATCCTCCCCTACTGTCCCAGCGTTATGGCCTCCCTCTAGTTCCTCTTCTTCCTCCTCTTCACTATCAAATAACACCTCTATATAGTGTGCCTTCCCTATTTCACATCGATGTCCTAGTGCCCATGGTTCTTGCACTAGTACAAAATGGCTAATTTGTTACTAAAAAAACGACTAAAATTCGCATATAAACAACTATTTTTCGATCGGTGACCAATAGTAGCTAATTTACAGTATCTTATAACGCGACCAACTTTTGGTCGTTTTTAGCTTAGTCATTAATTGGTTATCTCAATTTTGTTATCTAGTTGTATATTTGGTCATTGATTTAGTCATTGATTTGGTCACTAATTTAGTCATTCATTTAGTCTTTCATTTTGCCACCGATTTAGTCATTCATTTGGTCTTTTATTTTGTCACTGATTTAGTCATTCATTTGGTCCCTGGTTTAGTCATTCATTTAGTCATTGATATGGTCTTTGATTTGGTCATTAAATGTCACAATTAATGACCAAATACACAACAAAATATATTACTATATGATCACCCAAGAAAACCAATTAATGACCAAAGAACTATGACCAACATGTTAGTCGTGTTATAAGATACTGTAAATTAGCTACTAATAGTCATATATATGCAAATTTTAGTCATTGTTTGAAACCAATTAATGACCAAAGAAATATGACTAAATTTTAGTCATGTTATAAGATACTGTAAATTAGCTACTAATAGTCGTATATATGCAAAATTTAGTCATCATTTGTAGTCACAAATTTATCATTTGTAGTCACAAATTTATCATTTGCAATAGCCATTTATTCATTATATAAATGACTAATTTAGTAGTTTATATGCATTTCATTAATAATCATTCTAAATGACTAATTTAGTCGCATATTCATTTTATTTGTGTTCATTAGTAATCGACATAAATTAATTTGTATGATTTAAAAAATGTCATATAATGTGCATGTTCATCTAATATGAAAACACAAAGTCGCATATTTTAATTACAATACTAAACAACATCAAATGCAAGTATAAATAATTTCAACCACATAAATTATATTATATGAAATGTTAAAATATTACAATATGAGTTTCCAACTTTATAATAGTTTGACTACAATTTACACATGAAATGATGTTTCATCACTTCAAAACATTATCGTTGTGTTGTCAAGGCATTACAGGTGAATTCACCAACTCTGAAGACTTGATCATCAGTCTTTATATGTGTGTCTTATGCGAGATATTGGTTCTAAGGGTATCACCAAACCAGTTCTCCTCTCTTTTTTTGCATTTGTCGCTCCAATGTTATTGCTCTTCTCTTTTTTCAATTCATGCTTCTTACCATCAATACCGATTTCATTTTCTGAAAACAAAATAAAATACAATGCACTGTAAGAAATGAAAAACAATGAACACTAGAATATGATATAAATTAGACTATAAATAGTTTATACAACATATACCTTAACATCAACAATGTCAAAGCAATTTTCCTTCAACATCAATTTCTGCAAAATAAATGTCACATTATTATTTCCCATTTCTCAACATGCTACATACGATAAATTGAAAATCACATAAAACCAAGAGCAAACCCTTTTCTAACCAAAATAAACAAACAAACAATGCCTTTAATAAAACTTCATTATAATATTAGCAAATAAAAAGAGAGCTAGTGGACCATTTGTGTTGTTTGACTTTGCCTATTTTTGTTATAAAGTGCTCAAGCTTCAGGAACCAACAAATGTGAGCACAAGCTAAAAAATAACCAACCATTCACTAGTCAACATGAGAGATCACAAATAAACCACAAAATTGATCAGGCATTAAAATTGTGAGCAGACTACCTTGAAATTTTCTTCTGGAGAAATACCTCAAAATCCCCTCGTTTCTAATAAGCTTCTTGGCTATGTACCTCCATCCTTGATTTCCCTTGTTATATCTTGAATAAAGAATATCCCTTTAACAACCAATTTTGCGAGAATCCTACCAAGTAGCTCAAAAGCCTTGTGAGCATCAATAATAGCATCCTCCAATGAAAATAGTACAATCTCCAACCTAGAAACATCAAAATTATATATAGTTATAATGTTGAAGAGTGTAACTAGGTAGGTCTTCCTTGTAATGACTATGTAACTAGCATTTGCACCGAGAGGTGCAAAGTAACGCTGGGGAGTGGGGAAAACAATAATTAAGTGAAATATATGGAAATTTTAGTTCCTATATATCTTTCAAAGAATGTAATAGGAGGTTAAAATTTAAAATAAAGTTACACTAACATAAAGGAACACTAATATAATTGTCCCAGAATAATGGCATAGTAATGATGGTATCGAAGATCCTTCAATAGTCGCTCCAAGGAGATTGCTCTAGCTCTTCAAATGATTCAAATAACTATGGAAACTAAATATTCAAACCTGCTCTAAATCCATCATCAAAAGGTTTTCAATGTGCTAGAAAGGGGTATTTAAAGGTTTTTTTTTTTAAACTTTCAATTGCTGACACAAGACTGTTTTAAAGCTGGTCCAAAACTGCCTTCTAACAACTTTAAAAGATGTCATACAACCACCTTCAATAAATTGCTATACAAATACACTCTATGAAGTAATCCATATAGAGAACACACCAATATCCCAGAAGAGGAAAATGAAAAGTTCATCTGCAGTTACATTTTACTCTAAAAAATATTCATATCAAAATATGTTAACATCAAAATCTGTTAATGTCAAACCAAAATTTTGTAATTTTCAAGATCCTAAGTTCAGCACCAACTGCCCAACAGCCTAGCAAACTTGACAAGAAGACCCTGACTGTTCTTGTATGCTATAAGACAAGATGGTCAACAATGTCATGAATTATAGCAAGCACCTACAATTGTTTCAGCATGTCTTATCTTTTTAACTGATCAGGGAAATCTGATTTTCTCAAATGATAATTTTACATGTTTAGCTTGTATGCTTCTGGGTTCTATGATTACACCTCAGTTTTGGAGAATGTTGTAACGAACTGATGACAAGTTTTTGTAGTATAACTCGAGGATTCTTGCATTTTATAACGTAACCTTATCCTGTTTTGACTCATCATTATACCTTTCTTACATTTTATGGTGTTGCTCTGGGAATCTTTCATTTTACAACCTAACTTTGTCCTGTGCTGGCTCATTATTATATCTTTTTCAGTTGGAAAAAGGAAATACTGAGCACACCTGAAATGCTTGGTTAAATTGGAAGATTGTCTGCATATAAAAAATAGAAAAGAACCTAATTCATTTGATGAGTGATTTAACATGATTTTAAAAATTACCTAACCTAGACCATAGGAGTCAAGGGGCTAAAGGGCCGAGTTATTCTAATGACCATATTCGCTAATCAGGTATAGGATTTTTAGAGGCAAAAGCTTCTGTGAAGATGGAACTAGTTGAATTCTAGCATAGAGCAGGTGGTTCTTATTACTAAATCGACAATATCATGCTTTCACATCAATTCTTTTTCTCTATGTGAAAATTTAACAAGAGAGGCTCTTTGGAAATGCATAGAAATAGATGAAAAATAACTTAATAAGTGAATTCTCATCTGCTGTGTTATTGTGGCCTGCAATTGAAGAAGGTAGTACAGGACCTTGTTGTTAATGGGGATGGAAAGTCTTTCCCAAAGTCAAAAAATTTGGCAGCATTAACAACAACTTCAAGAGAGCCCAAGGTTTGCTCAGAATCCTTACTACAACATATGTAAAAGTTAATTTAGTTTCAAGTTGCTAGGATATAATTATCTAAGAATAGATAAAATGTTAACACTTATGCTACAGAAAAGCTAAAATTCAATGCCTGAAATGGATCTGACTACAGATGTTTACTGAAATGGACTTTGATAAATATAGAGCTGAGCTTGAGCTGCAATATTGTTTTGTTCATCACTAAATACTTGTAATAGATGTCTATTTTTAATTAACATCCGAGACTGAAACTTCAATCTAAAGGTTGATCTCAGCGAAGATGAGGGAAAAGAGGAAATTTATGGTGTTAGACGAGGACAGCATGAGGACTGCTTCTATAATAGGTCAAGTGATGCAGATGAGGATGAAAAAACTGTTCCAAATCTGCGAACATGTTTTGATCTCCAACAAAGGGGAATTGAAGTATTTAAATCTTACAAGAGTGTGTGACATTGTGATTCAAACATAGAGATTGTTCTGATTTTTCCATAAAATCAGCAAGAACTGAAATCGATGCTACACAACACGAAGGAAGGTGTTCAGTCGATGCAAATGGAATGGAATAAACAATTGTAGAATCTTGGTGAGCTTTGCACAAACAGTTGTTATTATTTGAACCACGCTTTTCTACATTCTTCAATTTTGACTGTATTTCTTTTCTGCACAGGAAAGCATATGTATGGACTAGCGCAGGCTACAACAGGCTACCACAAAGTTCTAGAGGAAAATTGACAACTATACAATCAAGTTCATGATCTGAAAGGTGTGCTTCCTGTTCGTCTGTCATAGTGTTATAGTTTAACTGACATGTCTCAAAAATATTATAACGGAGTAGGAATTAGGAGTCCCTTTAAATTGTATATATCAAATCTGTTGCATATTTATTCCCAATACAGTGCGAATGAATAGTTTTAGCTAATTCGATGTGGGGGGAACATATCCACGGCTTGTAGTAGGAACATAAAAGGCCAAAAAATGCTAGAAAATGGCAGTTTACTGTGCATTTAAAGAAGCTTGTGCTCCCACTAATTGGGAAGTTGGAAACAAGGTTGGTTCAATAGAGTAGGAGATGGATGAATGAACTGGGTAAGATTGCTTCCATACAGGTTCAGATGTATGAACAACTTATCTATGCTCCATCTTCCTGTGATTGTGGGCTCTGTGTTTGAATTGAGTGTTCGACCTTGCCTCGGGCCTGGAAGATGAGAATTAGCAATTCTGGAAGAGAATATCAAATTATGTAATCTGATTTTACTATGGCCTCTTCTTGCATGGTGTTGTGTTATCTTATTCTGCTCATAAAACATAAACTTAGAAGTTGAGGCAGGGCATACTTGCTTGACCAAGCTGGTAGTGAAAGCACAACAGATGCCATTTGATAGGATAACAAATTTATGCTGATTCTATGTTTCTTATTATTCTTAGGAAGCATAAGGGTGTATTTCATAGTCAGACCATTCTTGCCTGGCCAATCCAACTGTCAGAGTATAGTGGATTATATTGGGGAGGATGGTCAAATTATGATTGAAAATCCTGCAAAGCAAGGAAAGGATATACGTAAATCATTCACATTCAACAAAGTATTTGGAGCATCTGCTACTCAAGGTTGGCTCTCTTTTTAGAGTGTTGAAAACCTTTTACATGATTGTAAGGTGAAATCTCTTAAATCATAACATTATTCATGTTGAATTGTAGAGGAAGTGTTTTTGGATACTAGGCCATTGATCAGATTTGTTCTGGATGGTTACAATGTTTGCATTTTTGCATATGGGAAAATAGATTCTGGAAAGACATACACAATGGTAATAACAACCATCTTCTAGTTAGTCAATTGCAGTTTGAAGCACTGGCTTGCAAAACTAATAAGGTAATGAGTTCACTGCTGAAGAAATTCTTGCCTAGAAATACTTTGCTCTAATTTTTGTGCCTTGCTTGTCTACGCTGGTCCTAACTTCACATTTTTCTGGGGTGATCTTTGCTTCTAGAGCTGAACTGAATATGGACATCAGTCATCTTGTCAATTGTAGGAAAGGGGATTATGATTATATCCTCAGTCATATTTTCCATTGTACTTGCCGAATTCAGTGTATTGAAAGGGAATGATATGCAAAGAAGTTATGCTGCCTACAGTTGAGTGATTGCTTTTTTGGATCCCATTTTGATTTTATTTCATGGTCGAGCTGTTAGGTCCATTTGGAAGCTTTAAAATCTAGAATGATCTTAGTTCCATCTTCAAAATTTCTCAACAACACAATATTATGAGGGCTATAATTTAACCGTTGCCCTAATATGGTATATCTAATAACGACTGCTCACACAGACATTCTATGAGTTCTGATTATGTGTATGTTGCTTACTTGCAACAGTTGAAGCCTTGCCTCTTTATATCTAGTTAGTTTTGTATATGGTATTGTGTTCGGCTTTGAAATTATCATTGTCTATATCATTGAGCCTTCCTTTCGAAATTTCTTCTTAGATGGAGACTCTATTGTTCATTCAAGACTTCTCCCAACAATTATTCTTAAAACTAAGTAGGCCCTGCCAAGCCAAAAGATTTACATTTGTTCAAGATATTCCCAACTATGATTACTTAACTGCCCGGGCTAGGCACATTTGACACCTGCTGGTGAAGATATGTTATCACACATTAAAAATATTCTATCACTCCAGCCTGAAATGTAACAAAATTGACAATTCAGCAGCACAAGAGTGCTTCACTTATTTTCAAATATTTGACAACTCAGCAGCACAAGAATCCAGAGGTTTGTGCCAGATAAATCTCACAAAATCAACCTACAGGATGCTATAGAGCTTATTCTGCACACAACGACTTTTTCAGTTTATGCAGAATTTGTTGAAGCTGTGTTTTTTAATTCATTCTAAAATTATGGGTAAAACTAAAAAAACAGATTAGCTTAAAAACTGTGATCAGTTTTTCTCATACTAACAAAAGTTTGATCCCGTAGAGAAGGAAACTGCCTCGGCACCTCAACAGGCAGAAAATGTTTCACATAAGGGTTTTCAATGCTTGCAGCATATTAAGAAAAAATGGCCACATGAAGATTTGAGAGGTTGGTTCTTATGCTTCGGCTCCAAAGTAAAGTCTAAAATGCCAAAGGGTCAACTGGTGGAAAGTTGAAAGAGAGAATTTATTTACCTATTAATGCCCTGTCTTGCTTTCAAAAAGTTGGTCTCAGAGCCCCCTCAACACTTGGTGATGTTCCTGCTGACTCTTAAGGTGATTACAGAGGACAATTGGGGTTCTTGAATGACGTATTCCAGATATCAAGAAAAAGAAAGGATACCTCTATATATGAGGTTTTTGTTCAAATGATTGAAATATACAATGAACAAGTTCGGGGTCTTCTTGCTTCATACAGTTCCAATAAAAGACATCCTTCTTGATCATATGGAGTTGTCTTTCTTGTTTTTAAATCTTTGGATTTCAGTTTCTCAGAATAAAATAATCCTTGACTCATAGCACATTGGAAATCCGCAACAATTCACAGCAGAATGGACTCAATGTGCCAGATGCAAGTCTAATACCCGTTGCATCTACATCTGCTGTGATGGAGTTAATCAACCTTGGACACAAGAACCGTGTTGTGGGAGCAACTACTCTGAATGATCGGAGCAGCCGTTCGCACAGGTTTTAAACACAATCTTCGGAGAATTTAAATAATACTGGTCTATCTTGAAACCTATCTTCAAACAATAAAAACATTGTTTTGTTTGCAGTATTTTGACAGTGCATGTTCAGGGTAGAGATCTTACTTCTAGAACAATTCTTCGAGGGTGTCTTCATCTTGTTGACCTTGCTGGAAGTGAGAGAGTTGACAAATCCGAGGCCACCAGAGATAGGTTAAAGGAGGCACGGCATATTAACAGATCACTTTCAGCTTTAGGAGACATTATTGCTGCTCTTGCACAAAAGAGTTCTCATGTTCCTTACCGAAATAGCAAGCTCACACAACTGCTTCAGGATTTTTTAGGCAACAAATTCAATATTTTCCTTGATGAATAGTTATGGAAGGAAACTACCACTTTTCTCTAGTCTGGGGTGGTAATGATGTTGGACTTTTTTCTTAAGGTGGACAGGCAAAAACTCTAATGTTTGTGCACATAAGTCCTGAATTAGATGCACGTGGGGAGACAATCAGCACTCTAAAATTTGCAAAGAAGGTTGCAACTGTTGAACTTGGTGCTGCAAGTTCCAACAAGGAAAGTGGTCAAGTTAGGGAGCTGAAAGAACAGGTTTGTATTAGATTGATTCTTGAAAAATATGTTGCTTTCTGAATGATAGTCTTATTTGTTCTCCATGGATCAAAAGGACTAAAAACAAGGGATATTTTGGTTTGTTTGTTTGAGGACCTATGAGTAGTTGAAGAATATTGATAATGAATGTTGTCCTCTAGAGCACTCATGAGTCAAAGGTTTCCTGATCTTTGATGTTGCAGATTTCTAGCTTGAAGAATGCACTGGAAAAGAAGGTAGCAGAAATTGAGCAGAGAATGAGGATTGGTGTCTCACCAATAACTAGGGATTCCAGGAACAATCCTGAAATACAAAGAATGAGGACTGGTTTCTCACCAATGCATCAACAAATGCAGACCATTTTGTGATTATATATGTAAACAATCCAATGATATTATCCGAAAAGTGATAGATATTTTTTTAGGCTTTTAAAAGCTCGCACAATATATAATTGGAACAAACTTTTATTACTAGAAATCAATCAATTACTTATACATACCACTAAAAGTGGAAAAATCTCTATAACCTTTGATCACCTTGAACATCAAGCACACTAAGAACCTTGAAAATGGGGTCTAATAACATCGCCAAAGATCTAAAATTGACAAAGCACAATTCAATGATTATTGATTAGTCAAAATTACCATGTGGGTCAACTACTCATGTCAAAATGATGGTATATTGGATTAGGTGTGGGTTGCACTTTCATTTGAAAGAGTGAACACAACATGGATAAAGAACATTGACTACACTAGGAACCTCGACAATGCGGTTCTAATAACATGGCCAAAAATCCAAGAAAGCTGACTAGGTTGGCCTTAGCCTAAAATAATCAATATTGAAAAAATACAATTTCTTGACACCTTTAAAGGGTTCATGGAAAATATATAACATACTCTATTCACATTGCAATTGAAAAGAACTCTCAGAACTAATTTGGATTTTTTAAAGGTAATATGGCTTGCCATCCATTGAAAGAAACATTAAAAAACTCTCAAAATGATTCACTATAGGTTGTTTAACAGGTGACACTCACACAGCATCTGGAATAAATAACCTAGGCACCTTAAAATAAAGTATTCTTTCAACTTTTGAGATGGCAGGTTGATAATTAGTGTTGCAAATTCTTTCACTAGATCCACTGTTTTGCAACCAGTCAAAAGTTTACTCCCATTAATTTGTTGTTCAAACTATTTTACGCTCTTAATAGGACTAGAGCCTTTAGTGAGAGTTGATGGTTTAGCATAACAAATCAAAGGAAGAATCTCATTTGCACCCTCACTTGTCAAGATATTTTGAACGTATGAAAATCAATAATTTGCAACTGTTGTATTCAAATAAGCCACACATTGATTTTGTTGGACTTCCCAATAAGGATATGAAACATTGTCTCTTGTTGTGGACAACAAATCACATTGCGCAGGTATGGTGCTAGTGAGCTCCAAAACTAAACTACCATTCCACTTACTATATATGTTGCTGCTTTAAAATATTGAAAGCACAAAGCCTTGATATGACTGGGACAGTTGAATTTCGAAAGAAAGGGTGTAAGGGAGAAGGAGAAAGCAATGGATTCAATGCATCAGGAGAAACACTAGGGGAAGAAGGCACAAGAAGAACATTTATTTTTGCTTCCTTTTGGATTGCATCTGGATCAATTGAAATGGGTTGCTTTGTATCTCTGGCATTGATGGTAATCTTACCAAACAATGGAATGCATCTCATTTATGTTAGAGGCGAGTGCATATCTGTGGAACAATCATCCCCAGTTGTAGCTCCAGGTTCTTATGTTGTTTATTCTTGAGCTGTTGAGTAAAATTACAATTAGTTTGATAACCAATTGGGACATGGAGGGAAATATGGGTGGTGGGCCATGGAGGTATGCTTGATCAGGGCACTTATTTTATGCTGAAGGAGCTAAGAATATATCTAAATATTTATCATATTGTATGTATTTGCCACTTCATAGTTGCATTCACCATAATAGTCTTCATGTTGATAGGTCTTCTACTGAAAATACTGATCTTGATCAGTTTGTAAAAATGTCTTTTGTTTCCAATGAGGGGATGATAAAGTGGAAAATGTTGGCACTAAATCTAGAGATTTATATGTCTTAGATTAGTGATACATTCTCATTTGAAATTGGAACAAATAATGTTCCCATTGGAGAGGGTATTTATGGCTTAGTCGATTTCACCCAATATGGTGAGATAGACAAAAAATTTGGATGCTAGAAACCCTTTCAAACTAGCCAATCAAGTGAAGTGATTCAGAGAAAGGCTTCTAAAAGAGGCCAAATTCTTTCCACCCATATATTCTTTACAAAAATATTAGTAAATACCATATTATGTTTCTTATAATCTATGCTAAGATGAACTACCAGAGAAGTAGAGCAGAGCAGGTGGTGTCAATTGACCGACTCCACCAATGAATAATTTAAATTTAAATTTGAGTGTTACCCTAATCCCTGAAATCGTATTTTTAAATTTTCTGAATTGAGTGAACAGATGAGTTAATTAGATCCGAGTTAGTACTAACCTTGAAGTGACAAGGCCTTCGGTCCTATCACTGCCATCCTGTTTATATTCTGCCACCCAAAACACACCTGGAACCCTGTAATCAAGTAGTAGTGGTAGCAGAAGCCAGCAAAGAAAAGTAGTGCCTACTTTTGCTGTTCACACCCGATAAGTTTAACAGTCTTTATGGGGCAAGAGGTATGCAAGTTGAAAATTTTATTATTATGGATGCTCTGCCTTGAGCACAAAGACCGTGCAGTATGAATAGAGATATATAGACCTGAAGCTGAACTCTCAAGCTTAGCAAGTTATCCAGCATGTATATATATATATATATATATATATATATATATATATATATATCCAGTGCTCTTTCACTGTGTTTACACCAATCCCAATATGAGAAGGGTGAGCACTTTTTTAGAAAAAAGAACCTCTTTTATTCTTTTTTTGAGGTCTGAGGGTTTGGCTGTTTTTCTTGGGTTTTGATTTAGTGGGGCTGTTTATAGCAAAGTCTGGTGTGAGAGCTTGGCTTTGGCTTAAATATTTTCTACCCATTTTTATGCACACGAGGGCCATTCAGTGGCCTCAGAACCTTCTACCCCAAGTGGATTTCACCACTCATTTTCCAAATGATTAACTAGTCATCAAAGCCCAAGGAGAAGATTTTATTTTGAATTTTTTTTCTTCCCATGTTTTTAAGGTTGTGCAGGCTCAACTGTTGAAGTGGTCTCTCAACAACTATTTTGTGTTTGGTGTTCTTACTTGAAGAACAAGGCTGCAAAACTGTGCTAGAGAATGAAATATATGAATAACTGGCTTGCCTTCTCTCTGTCACCACACTTAGCAATTGATGTTTCAGCTTCTGCAGATCAGTCTGCATAGCCACAACAGTTATCTTCAGTGCCCACTACTTTTAACTGCTTGCAGGCTGCTCAGATGCCCTGTTCTACTCTCACTTATCAGAGCTATGGAGTTAACAGTGAAACCGGGGGAAACTCATTCTCTGCACCAATGCCCATTTTCTCACATAAGGCTAGCTCTCCTCTAACATATGGGAGGAATCCATGATAAGCCTACAGATCTGTCCTTCAAATGCTAAAAAAACAGAATTTCAAAATGATATTTTTTTTGTCTTTTAAGATTTAAAATGGAAAGCTAGGCAAGACCTAGTTCCTAATCCCTGGGCTACAGACTCTAGGCAACAAACAGAACTTTAAAATTGATAAAAAAATATATGAGTCATCACAAAACAACCACACAGCAAAGTGTTATCAGTCAATAATATATCCAATAAATATGTAACAGTGCTATCTCCTAATAGATGGAACATTTGAAGACAATGTGCTCCCCCAACTTGGTCTCTTGTAAATCACATCGCTGAAAATTCCATTTGAGGTGTGTGATGCAGTGACCTATCTCAAACCAAAGCTAGTGGGAGCCCACTCTGAATGAAACAAGGGGAATCCCTTAGCTACATAAAGCACTCAAAATAATAAAATGACATATTCAAGCTAATGCCCTCAAGGAGGGAAATCCAAGTGATTTGGATGTAGTTTGTAGATATGCTCTCTAATATCCTAGGTTAAGTCACATTTATATAGTAGGAGCTGACCTAGAGTGTCCAAATATTACCTAAAAAGGGCAAGTTGATTGATAGAAACGGCCACTAACTGAAGCAGTTAAGAAGAACCCACAACAACTACACCAAGGAGGGGTCTATTGAAGCAATAACCTGAATTCCACCTAGATGATAGATTGAGGAATTGCATGTTAGTAGCAGATGAAGCATCGTGATATAAGGTTTTAGAATCACTCTATCCTATCCCAATCAACCCAAAGCAAGCCAGGTCCCCAGACCTTGAATCAATAACGGGTCATGGCTCTAATGATCATGTCCAAAGAGGTGCATCTGGAATAAAATAGATAAAATAGATTTGTTAAAATAAACCATTCTTTGGCTAGAATGACAAATTTGTGGAATGAGAATGGGGTGTCCATTGTCTCTGATGGATGGACCAATGTAAAAGGAAAGCCATTGATAAGTGTTTTGGCTGTGTCGGTTAGTGGTGCAATCTTCCTATCAACATATGATTATTCAAACAAATTCAAAACCGGCATTAAAATTGCAGAACCATTACTTGCAATAATTGAAAAGACTGGCCCATACAATGTCATATAGGTCATCACTGATAATGCTGCTAACTATAAGGCAGCAGGAGCAATTATTGAGGATAAATACCGCAACATATTTTGGTCTAGGTGTTTGGTTCACACAATGAACCTTTTGATGCATGATATCATTAAAAGCAAACAACCTCAATTCAAATGGCTTGGTGATTTGTACAAGAGAGGTAAAAAATGATAAAATTTATTACAAATCATAGTAATACCCATGGGCTTTTCCGTACTCACTCCAAATTGGAGTTGTTGAAGATAGCAAAGACTAGATTTGCTAGCTATTACCTCACCTTCAGGCGCTTTTTGAAGGTAAGAGAGTCATTGGCTGCAATGGTATCAAGCCCACACTGGCAGGTATTAAAGGACAGGGCAGCGACAATAGTTGACAGGCAAGGTTTCGAACATGTGGAGGAGACCGCCCTTGACTCTTTGTTTTGGGCACGTGTGAGGGAAATTTTGAATTTCACCAAGCCCATTTATCACATGATTCGGTTTGCAGATACAGATAAACCAGTGATTGGGGAGGTTTATGAGCAGATGGACAGCATGTTGGGCCAAATAAAAGATTTTGTTAAGGATAATGATCCCAATTTGTATGCTATGATTCATAACTGTGTGTGTGCACGGTGGAATAAACTCAATGTTCCACTACATGCCTTGGCATATATCCTTATGCCAAAATATTACTCTCCATCTTGGTTGGGCCAACTTGCACCTGGAGGTGGGGTTAGGATCAAACCTCACACAAATCCAGAGGTACAAGAGGGGTACATGAAGGCATTAGACAAGTTGGTACCTGACAGGGAGGAGTGTGCTAGATTGCGCCTTGAATTAGGCAAATACTTCAGTTGCACAGCTAACTTTGGTTCTTTCCATGAAATGGAAGACAGAGACAGATTTGATGCTCTCACATGGTGGGTAGCATATGGCGGCATGGGACTTTTGCCAAAGTTGGCAAAAAAAGTTCTCTCACAGGTTGTGAACACTTCTTCTACAGAGAGGTGTTGGAGCACCTACAGCTTCATACATAAGGTGAGAAGAAACAGGCTGAATGAAAACTGAGTTGAAAGCTTGGTTTATGTGGCATTCTAAGTCACCTGATACGGGGATACAGGGATTCGAGGAATTGGATTCGGGTACGGTGACCCCCAGAACAGGATACTTTTGGGATACGATACATTGTATATTATTTTATTATATATATATATATATATATATATATATATATATCAATATATTAAAAATTAGATATTTTTTACACAAATTCATACAAAATTCATTGATTCAAACATAGATACATCATACTCATGAGTCATACATGATCATTGATCATTGATACATTGATACACCATACATGATACATTGATACAATTGTCAAATTTACTCATAAAGACAAGATTGAAGATAGTAAGACAGTGTAGTTTTCTCATTAAGTCATCAGAATCAAAATGTGTTACATAAGTACACTGCCAATGGCAAATAGAAATAGAAAATACAAAAAAACTATAGTCTACAAGACTACAAGCCTGAAGCCTCAATGAGTCAGAGACTTAGAGTCAATGAGTCATCAATCCTCATCATCATAATCAGCATCACTGTCCTCATCCCAATCATCATGCTCGCCACTGCTCTCCTCTGCCTCTGATGCATCCTCCTCCTCTTCCATCTCTGCATCTCTTGGTGTGGAGGATGACACCTCTACTCCATCATCAAATGTGACAGGCTCTAGCACTGGTGCATTGCGATCCAAGTTGGCCAATGCCAACTCAACACTGTTGTCCAGACCCATATCATCAGGAAAGACATCCCACATCTCTGTCTTTCCCTTCAACCAATCCTCCCTCTGCCTATAGATGAGACGAAGGTTGGTGTGCACATACACCATTGTCTCTGCCCTGGACTGCTCAAGCCTGCTCTTCTTCACACTATACAAATTCCCATATGTGCTCCAATTCCTCTCGCAACAAGAGGATGAAGTCACCTGAGAGAGGAGCCTCATGGATAACTACTGTAGAGGAGGGCTTATTGCCCCATGAGTTGCCCACCAAGAATAGGGCTTCTTAGCCCCCCTGTCTCAAATCACATCATAGCCTGCAAATCGCCCAGTGCCAGTGGAAAAATCTGCAAAGGCATCCTCCACCTCATCAATGGATGCCCTATCCTGAAAAATCCTCCTCAATGCATCTTTCCTCCCCTGTGAGATTTCACCATCCATGTGAGGAGGGAATCTGCGGGAAGGTCCACCATTCAACCACTCATGGTTGTAGTATTTTGGGTTCAAGGAGTGAGCCAAACAATGTAAAGGTGTGCAATTCTTGTCCCATCTGCTGACAAGAATATCCTGTATGACGGTGAAAAGGGCCTCAAGTGATGTCTCATACTCTGGGCATTGACTCTGTAAAACAATGGTCCTCACAAACTCAATCATGGAATCCCATCCCTCATAAACCTCTCCTAGGATGGGTTGGTCTGTATCTGCAAATCAGAGCAAGGAAATGATAGGCTCCATGATCTGAATAACTAGATCTACCTTCTCCCACCATATATCATCCAACCATGTGTCCTTCACCTTCTTTGAGGCTGTTTGATCCGTCTTTCTCCAAAAAGACCAAAACTCTGAAATAACCATGGACCCAAAAGCGGTCTTGACCTCCCTCAACCTCTTCAACATGATGAATGAAGAGGCAAACCGTGTATCTGCAATCTTCAACAATGATAGATTGTTGTACTCCTTGTAGATAGTGAGGGCATTTGTATGGTTTTTTACAAAGTTGCGGATATGTCGTGCATCCTCAATAATGGCTCCAATCCAAAGCACATCAAAAGCAATAGATTTCAGTGCCAAGTTCAATGAATGGACAATGCAAGGTGTCCAAAATACTTGTGGATATTTTGCTTCCACAATCATGCCAGCGGCCTTGCAAACAGGTGCATTATCTGTAATGATTTGCACACAACAATCCACACCTACATTTTCAATAACTTTAATAAACAACTCACCCATATATTGTGCATCCTTGTACTGTCCAAGTGCATCCACTGATTTCAAGAAAACTGGACCATTCAAGGATGACACCATGAATTTGATGAGTGTGTGGCGTGCTGGATCTGTCCATCCATCAGAAACAATGCTAACCCCAGATGTTGGCCATGTTGATTTAATAGGCTCAAGCATTTTTTCCACCTCTTTCTTTGCCTTTGTCAACAATGTGGTTCTGAGCTTCTCTGACCTAGGAGGCACATACCCTGATGGAGCCCCATGACTAAGAGCTCGACACATCTCAATAAATAGAGGTGATAGTGCAACATTAAAGGATATGAAGTTCTGATAGAAAAAAAATGCAATGGTGAGATAAAGCTCTTCCCTCTTCTCTTTTTGGAAAATCTTGTCCATTGGACCAACTGCAGTTGCCTTTCTCTTTGCTGATTCTCCGCTACTAAAAGTCTCAAAAGGGAACTTGTTGCTGCTTTTCCTTAAGAATGGAAGGGGGTCATCATTCTTGTTTTTTTTTTTTTTTTGCTGCCACATTTGCCTCACCAATACCCTGCTCTTTCTCCAATTCCTTCCTCTTTGGTGATTCAATTGTTGTACAACATTTAATGCCACAACCTGGAATACCCAACAAATGAGCTTTCACACGGAAATATGTGCAAGTGAACTTGTCGTGGCAAAAATTGCATTTCCATGAACAATTTCCTCCTCCTCCCTTTTTTCCTGCCCCTCCCTCTCTTGTCACATATTTCCACAATGGGTATTTGGGGTCAACAATTTGTTTTCCCTGCACATTTGAAGTTGTTGTTGCAGCCCCACTTCCAATGGATGGAATACTTGCAGACCCTGATGAAAGAGGGACAGGTGGGGCATCTCAAATGGAGACATTCTTCCCCTTTCTTTGCCCCTGTCTTGCTACCTTTGATTGAGCCATGAATACTGTAAAAAATAAACAAAAATAACCAAATATATAAAACATATGCACATGCAAACACTAACAGCAAACTAAATGCAAAATATAGAGGGTCAGTGCACTTACCGGATGCTCGAATCTCTTCGAAAGAACTCCCTTTCTCTTTGCTCACACTTGCTCCTTTGCTCACCCTAGCTCCTTCTCACTTCACAAAATGAAATGGGTGAGAAAGAATGAAGAAAAACCTCACTTTATCAAAGAAACAACGCATTTTTTCTAACCGGCGGGTCCGGCTGTATCCGGTTCACCGTATCCGTACAGGGTATGATCGGGATACACCGTACCCAGTGAATTGGGGGTGAATTCGATATGAATTCGAATCCGATACGAGGATTCGGGATTCGGTGACCCTTTTGGATGAATCTGGTTACTTAGTGTGCATTACAACTTGAGGTTGTTGAGCCATTACTGTGATCGAGCAAATGAGGATCAATCATACAGAGTCTGGGACAACAACCCAGAGGATGATAATTTGGAGGACGGCACGGTACATATGGAAGAATTGGAAGCAGAACTTTTTAGGGATGATGATGAAGCATCAGCACCACCACCACACACAGGGCCAGTCCCACCATCCAGTAGCAGTGCGGGTGCCAGTGCCAATGCCAGTGCCAATTCTCAATATCAAACTATTGTTCAAGTTACCGTAAAAAACGATGAAATTAATGACCACAAGCTTCAAGTTTTTTACTAGTATTTTTGAAAGAAGCTTCTTTCAAAGTTACCTTACACGTTCCAGAAGGGGTCTTATAGTTATAATGGGGATAAGGCAACATATTCACCCAATTTGAATGAGTTTTCCTGTCATACTATTATGTCACTCAACCCCTTTGATTGTTATTTCCAGATAAATAAGCTCAAAGACTCCCCTCACACATTAGGATGTTATAATTATTAATTCCAAGCAAAATGAAGAAAGCTCTAATTCATTTCCTAAAAAAATGAATGACAAGGTAGAAGAACATACCAAGCCTTAAAAATTGACCCTGGCCATTGCGATGAGTTGCCCTAGAAACACCATATTTTTGACCTGACTAAGTCTGGGTCAGTCAAGTCCAATGTTGGAAACTCATAGAATCTTTGGCAGTAGTTCCAACATTCCAAGTCAATAGAGCCAAACACTATTCCCAACCCTTGGTCAACTCATGCAATTAGTTTCCCAAACCATGCCATTATAACTTAGTCAAGTCAAATTTTTCCTAGTTCGTATAAATTGAACCCATCTTATCACGTGAATCCAAAAGTAGTACAATATTTTGGCATGCCATCTTAAGATATGTTTTTTGGAGTAAAGAATGTGTTAATCCTGTGATTAGACAAATGAATCTTATGAAGTCAATAAGTTACAGCCTTCTCTTGTATTAGTTCTTGGACATATCAATAACAGGGTCAAAATTGATTCAAGGAATCTTATTAATAACTCTGTTGCATGGGTCAGATCTCATTAAGGCCAATTTCAACATATTTGCAGATATAAAGTTGGCCCTGGTTACTGAAATTTCAAAATAAATCACAAAATTCTGGTACTCTGTAAAATAAAAATACTTACTGCTTCCTCACAACTCAGGAGGAGGCACACAATAGCTTTCCATTGACCAAAAGCTTTAAGTGATTGACCCATTTGCATTTTAAAAAGTTCAAATAAAAATTCATTTGTATACGTTTTTCTGCAATTGAGATAATTGTTTTAAATTAAAAACACATCAGATAATGATCATTCAAGTGGATGTGCATACCAAGAAAGCTATGAACGAAAATTGAAGCTCTCCAAGTAGCAAATCTTCCAATCCTCCATATTTCTGATCGAAAATATTTTCCAGCAGTTGTGTCTGGAAACAAAAGAAGAAATTATAAAGAGGGATATCCAACTGAAAAGAAAACACGTAATGTTCCAATTAGAAATGCTAAAATAATCACTACCAAGAAATAATCATCGCAGTCATCACTGATTGTATCAGACCAAAAATAGAAACAAAAGCAGACATGGAGGTAATTTAAGATAAGGTTGCATCCATAAACACTATTACAGTCTCCATAGTCATGCATAAATAGCATAGATATATCAGGATCCTAAGAGTAGAATGACATTGGGATGGATACGGTGTGTCTCAATGGGATCTCATTATCACAATAGTAGTAAACCATCATAGATAAATAGACTTTATTCTTGTCTGCTAGTCACCAATGAGACTGAAAGACACACCACAACGTGTACAGCGATGCAACAAGATGGAAAAAGTCTCAACGCAAACTTCCACATGTTAAATTTCCATAAAACCCAGCAAACTGAGTTTCCTAACTTAATATGCACAGCGTAAATAAATCAAAAGACAAACACATCAAAGTTCAAACCATAGAAAAGAAGATATACCCAGGAAACCCAATGGTGAAATTTGTAGCCATGGTCGGTTTTGATAATCAATGTTTTAGCCCTTCAAATATATGTAACAATAAATATAAGACATATTCTTCATGTCGGCTTCAAAAGACAAAAATTTAAATTTCTAAAAATTGAATTTTTGGCTCCAAATGTTAAGTCGGTCCTCCAAAAGATGAAGTTGGCCTGGCCCTTCAAACACACCACTTTAGTTTCATCTATTCACCATATATACTCATTAGACTTCATCAATTCAGAGGCAATTCGGATCACTTCCGTTCAAGCGAAGGATCAAATTAAGAGCAAGTCAAGTTTCCATCTTCTATATAATTTCTTAATGATGAAATTGAATATGAAAAGGATTAAATCAATAGAAGTAATTATCAGTTTAGAAGGCATATGAAGAATCAACATTGTATCAACATGGTATCAGAGCATGGTTGAAGCTTTCACCGTGAAAGAGCAGCTTAGCCAAGTCTTCTTGCTTTCAAGGAGATAGAATCCTCAGTCAACTAATCTGTGTTAAGAAAATAAGTGTTCCCTAGCAGTACTCAAAGCCACCTTACATCCAAGTTTCTATTTTGAATATTCTAGATATGAGGCCTCAAAACAGGGCCAAAATTCTCAGAGGCTAAAAGGCCTCGGTACGAATCTGTATTAGGCCGAAAAGGCCTCAGAAGCTAGCTGCGGGGAGCCGAGAGAATCAGGATGTCCTCAGGACGATTGATCAAGGATGAAACCCTCAAATTCTGGGAAAATTAAGTTTTAGATAAAGGGGACTCGAATTCTTGATAATTCAAATCCATAATGCTTTAGAAATTATGGACAGAAGGCGCAAATGATGATTATTGAGAAGGCCCAGAGACATCAATTGAAGCTGAAAGCAAAGGAATTCATGTTTCATCACTATGTTATACTAATCTTACACAAGGGATTGATTTCAATATTTAAAAGGAGGCATCCATAAGCTTTCACTGAAGAAGAGGCTGAGTTCCTCATCAGTCCTTTCAAAGATTGAAATTCTCTTGAAGGTTGTGTAATGATCAGCACTGAAGATTGTCTGCGATTGCTGCCTTTGATTTGAAGATACCGAGCTATCTCTTTGAACAAATCCTATGGTCAAAATTTGCTACAGACTCTAGAGGATAGTCTCAACCTAGAAGAATATTCATTCACTAAGATCTGGTCAACAGAATATAGGCCTAGTTGAAAAGTCCAAAAGGTTTTTCCTCGAAGCATTATAAACTTTAAATATCAAGGACCTTGTAGTCATTAGACTAATACCCTTGTATATGTCTCGGATCAAAGAACAGAAATGAAAACCATGGATCTGTTTACCTTGATCTATAGCCAATAAATCTACACAGGCAGGCAGAACACTAACAATGGTTATTGAGTTGGGCTTTGTCCCTTGAGCTTGCATTTTGTTGAAGAATGCCAAGGATTCATGGGGTTGGCTATTCTTAGAATAACCAGCAATGATGGCATTCCATGACACAACATTTCGTTCAGCCATTCTTTCAAACAACTTGTGGGCAATGTTAACATTCCCACATTTGGCATACATGTCCACAAGTGCGTTGCCCACAACAACATCAGATTCAAATCCACTTCTTATTGCATAGCCATGGATCTGCTTACCTTGTTGTAGAGCAATAAAATTATCACATGCAGGAAGAATACTGATCATGGTCATTGAGTTTGGTTTTATGCCCTGGATTTGCATTTCATTCAGGAATGCCAAGGCTTCATTGAGATAGCCATTCTGGGAATAACCAGCAATGATTGCATTCCATGACTCAATATCCCGTTTACGCATTCTTGCAAACAATTTGTGGGCAAAGCTAACAACCCCACATTTGGCATACATGTCTACACAATTGCATTGGACATGACAACATCATATTCAAATGCATTTCTTATTGCCTACCCATGCATCTGTTTACCTTGTTCCACAGCCAATAAATGCGCACATGCAGACATGACAATAACCATGGTGACTGAATCTGGTTTACGCCCAACACTTGCATTTCATTGAAGAATGTTATGGCTTCATGGGGATAACCATTTCCAGAATAACCAGCAATGATTGCATTCCATAACACAACATTTTCTTTAGGCATTCTTTTAAATAAGTTATAGGCAATCTTAACATTCCCACATTTGGTGTACATATCTACAAGCCCAGTTCCCACAACAACATTAGATTCAAATCCACTTCTTATTGCATAACCATGGATCTGCTTACCTTGTTCGAGAGCCAATATATCTGCACATGCAGGCAAAACACTAACCATAGTGATTGAGTTGGGTTTTATGCCTAGAGATTGCATTTCATAGAAGAATGCTAAGGCTTCATGGGGAAGGGATTTTTGAGAACAACCAGCAATGATTGCATTCCACGACAACATTTCGTGCAGGCATTATTTCAAACAATCTGTGGGAAATGTTAACATTTCCACATTTGGCATACATGGCTACTAATGTATTTCCGACAAATACATCGGAATCAAACCCACTTCTTATTGCATAACCATGGATCTGCTTACCTTGTTCCAAGGCCAATAAATGGGCATAGGCAGGCAGAACATTAACCATGGTAATTGGGTCAGGTTTTACTCCCTGGACTTGCATTTCAAAGAAAAATGCCAATGCTTCGTGGGGGTGGTCATTCTGGGCATAACCAGAAATGATCACATTCCATGACACAATATCCCGGTTAGGCTTTCTTTCAAACAATTTGGTAGCAATATTAATATCCCCACATTTTGCATACACGTCTACGAACCCTGTGCTCACAGCAATAGATTCAATTCCACTTCTTATCACATAACCATGGATCTGCTTACCTTGTGGCAGAGCCAATAGATGAGCACATGAAGACAGAGCACTAATAATGGTAATGGAATTGGGCTTCATTCCCCGCACTTGCATTTCGTTGAAGTATGACAATGATTCATGGGGTTGTCCATTCTGAGAAAAACCAGCAATGATCGCATTCCATGAGACAACATCTCGTTCAGGCATCCTGTCAAACACTTGTCGTGCATTATCTAAACTCTGGCACTTGACATACATTGACACAAGCACGGTACCCACGAAGACATCCGACGCAAATCCCTTTGTGATGACATCTTCGTGAATCTTTTTTCCTGCTTGCAGATCTGATAGGCGGCCACATGCATTGATTACAGAGATAAATACCATCTTTCCGGTTTTATGCCTGTGCGCTACATTCGAAAATACATTTTCAGCGCTTTGCCGCAGAACCCATTCTTTACATAATCTGCAATCATGTCGTTCCATGTGAGAACATTGTGTAGTTTGAGTTTGTGTATATCCAATTGTGAACATTGGTTTAGGTTGCCCTGCACGTTGGCACCTGCTGAAACTTCTCTACTCTTCGCTTTATTCATCCACCATTGTTTAATTGCTGCTGCAGCCAGAGCAGAGGTGGGAGTAGAGGATAACCATAAAAATGAAGATGATAAGAATTAATGTGCAAAACTAAGGGCATATGCAGACGGGTATGTTTGCTGTATTTATAGATGGAAGTTTCATTCCTATATGGGCATGAAGAAGAAGGTGTAAATGGTGACAGATCCATTTCACACAAGGCAATGCAGGAGTTGGTGTGCTACCGTAGCATCACCATTGTCACACTAATTCGTTAACCTGTAAGATCAAAGGATTCGAACGAGGGAATAGATCAAACAAGTTCAGTCATTTTGTTTATGCTACTTTGGAGTAAATGGCGACAGATCCATTTCACACAAGGCAATGCAGGAGTTGGTGTGCTACCGTAGCATCACCATTGTCACACTAATTCGTTAACCTGTAAGATCAAAGGATTCGAACGAGGGAATAGATCAAACAACTTCAATCATTTTGTTTATGTTTCTGCAGTTGAGATAGTTGTTTTAAATTAAAAATACATCAGATAATGATCATTCAAGTGGATGTGCATACCAAGAAAGCTATGAACGAAAATTGAAGCTCTCAAAGTAGCAAATCTTCCAATCCTCCATATTTCTGATCAAAAATATTTTCCAGCAGTTGTGTCTGAAAACAAAAGAAGAAATTATAAAGAGGGATATCCAACTGAAAAGAAAACACAGAATGCTACAATTAGAAATGCTAAAATAATCACTACAAAGAAATAATCATCGCAGTCATCACTTATTGTATCAGACCAAAAATAAAAACAAAAACAGACATGGAGGTAATTTAAGATAAGGTTGCATCCATAAACACTATTACAATCACAAGATCTGTTATCTCTTGCCAAACATCACTGTCACAAGATCTGTTATCTCTTGCCAAACATCACTGTCACAAGGACCAGAGATAAGGGCACATAAACCCTTGACATAGGACTGCTCAAGAAGGTCGCATCGATCTCCTAACAGGCCACATAAGAACAGGACTTGAAGTTCACATGATCAATGCCCTAACTGCAGAGGGTTAGGGCTATTTGGGTCACTCCAAGAGGCTACATCACTTCGCTAGAACAGTATCCACCTTCTCAGAGATAGGCTGCATACAATCACAGAGAGAAGACCGCCTATAATACAAGGAGAAGGTCACAAATAATACAGAAAAAATACAAGGAGAAGGTCGCATATACTCTCAAAGAAAAAGCACCCATATTCATAGAGAAAATGCCATATATATTCATAGAGAAAGACTTCATATAAGCATAGAGATAGGTTGCAGATATCCATAGAAAGGTTGCATATATTACAGAGAAGGCCGCATATATCCATAAAGATAGGCCATAGACTTGGGATATTTTAAAACAAACAGAGCATATACAAAGCGAGGAAATAAAAAAATATAAAATCCAACAAACTTGTGACTCTGCAAACTTCAATTGTGAATTTGCTGCTGCCACCTCTTTATATAGAAAAAATTCCCAGCCCTAAAAAATTAATCATATTATTATATTTTCTCAAATATATCAAAACCCTCAAAACCCTCCCGCCAACTGCAAAAATCCTACCGCCAACAGCAAATATTTGGTGCCAACTAACCAGCACATCCAGTGTTTATCTAAATTTTAGAACCAGCTATAACAATTCGGCGCCAAAAACCCAGAACCTCGTCTTCCTGAACCAGTCTGGGTAAGAACAATCAGTTTTTCCCTTTTCTTGAGCTTTCATACCGGTGATAAGTTTGAGTTTCATATATATTTTTAATGAAATCAACCATGCTCTCTCTCTCAGACTTCCACTTTTGACAGACTTCGAATGTGGCATGCCCTCAAAACCTCGTTTTTTTCCGACTTCGACTTTTTGATAGACTTCGAATGTGACATGCACTCAAAACCTCGTCTTCCTGAACCAGTGCTGGTAAGAAAGAGCAAGATTTTCCTCTATTCTTAGGCTTTCATACCAGACACAAGTTCGACTTTCATATATATTTTTAATGAAATCAACCCATGCCCATGTTACACTTAGACTTTTGATATCTGCGGGATGCCCATGTTACTACCCTTTGACTTTTGATATCTGCGGAACTTCGACTTTTCCAATGTGGCATGCAATCAAATGTTTTACAAATATTTAAACAATTATTTTTTAAATAATTAAAATATTAATATTAATATTTATTATTTTAATTATTAATTAAATATAAAATCACAATATATTTAAAATTTAATTTTATATAATATAATTAAAATAAATAAAATATAAAGATTGATAATTAATATTTTAATAAATTCAATAAAATAAAAATATTGATATTTATTTTTTTAACAAATTAATTAGGGTTCATATCAAAAGTTAAATTGGCGTTGCACAATATATGTATATTAAACATATTATAAATAAATTTTATATGTGTGTGAGTATTTATAGCTTGAGTAGGTTTAATGGTTAAGAGCATGTGTTTCTTCCTAAGAGGTCATAGGTTCAAAACCAAAGGGGGTAGAGTATGTATGTCTTCGTAGACTTAGTAGTCAAATCGCTACGCAGAGGTGGGTCCCTTATTCCATAAACAAGGGGGTCTCATACACCAATTTGGTGTTTGGCTTGGTCGACGTGACCTTAAAATTAGATTATTATTATTATTATTATTATTATAACAAAGGTTCATACACTCTCCAATGGGAGTGACGTTTGAGCAACACGTGGAAGGCATTTCGCATGAGTAAATACAAGTGGAGCAAGGATGAGGGAGTGTCACACCCTCGAGTTAGTGTCGCGACGACGGAGTGGTGGGGGGCGCGATGGGCACCCAACTCGAGTATGTGCGACAGTGATGTGCAATGGGAGCACCATATTGGTGAACGCCCACCTTGGGCGTGTCGTGTAGCGATGGGAAAAGTCGTGCTTTTTGGCAGAGGCGACGAGCGACAACATTAAACGGGTGTGTGCCCCATAGCGGGCAGACGATTCAAAGGCCTCAGGCGAAGTCGTGTTGGTGAGCACGTTCGGTGTTATGCGAGTGTTGTGTAGTGATTGGGCAAGCTGGGCGGGATAGGGTGCGAGCGGCCGATCAGTCATCGGGGCGGATCAGGAACCCAAGGTGGCAAAGGGAATCATGGGTATGATCACTCTGAGGTAAATGAGGGGTAGGGTATCCAGCATTAATGTTTCTTGGAGAACTGTCATCCAGTACTTATCAAAAACCTAATGGAAAGAGTATTGGACACAACTGAGAGAATTTTAACACTGCAGATGGATTCAGAGAATCTTGTAGTAAAATGTAACACTTCGAAACCAAAATTGCAATTTTTCATTTATGGCATGACACAATTAAAAATTATTGACATAAATGACTAATTCATATACGTGTTGTACTGGTCATATTTTTATTCTTTGACTATAATAGTCATTTACATTAATCACTATTAATTTTGTCACTTATTATCTAGTCATATATTTTAATCCAAGGCTAAATTAGTCATTTAAGTTAGTCGCTTTTAGTTTAGTCACTTATTATCTGGTCATATATTTTATCCTTGGACTAAATTAGTCATTTAAGTTAGTTGTTTTTAGTTTAGGCACTTATTATCTAGTCGTATATTTTATTCCTAGACTAAATTAGTCATTTAAGTTAGTCATTTTTAGTTCGGTTACTTAAAATTGCTCAAATTTAGTAGTAATTCACTTGAAATAATAGCGGTGACTAACTTTTTTAGTCACCTGGTCATTAATTTCATCTTTTTTACTAGTGTTGGCATGTGAATCAAATATTCCTTCTCCTCAATTCTCTTTGGACATCATCACTAAAAGTCCCCTTGTTTTGGTTCTCCTTTGAAGGAGGACCTTTCACATCTTTCCCCTTCTGCTGGAAGGGTGGCTTTGGCTGAAATGAAGCCTTTGCATTTGGCAAGGCATCTTGCAAATATCTTTCCCTTTCAATATCATCTTAAAGGGTGGTTGGTTTAGTAGATTTAACCAACCCATGTAGAGGCTCCACTAGCCCATCAAAAAACATATATATCCTCCTAGCTATACAAAAATCATGAATCATAACAAAAAGTTTTAAAAACTTGGAAATATAGGTCTCCGGATTACCTGACTTCTTGAGCTTGGCTATCTCAATAAAAGGTGCCTCTGGGTCTCTTCGATCAAACCTCTTTGTTAACCTTCGGGTGAAATCTTAATATGCAGTCACATTGGCATGCCCCAGTGTAGAAATACTATTAAACCACCAATCATGGGCCTCACCCTCAAGGTACAACACTGCTATTTTGATGGCCTCCATCTCCGGCACTTGATTCAACTGGAAGTAGATGTCTAGCTTCTCCACCCAAGACTTGGCTATGCATTTGGATGATCCATCAAAAGCAGGAAAAAATAATCTACCCATAGTATGGTGTAGACCATTGTTCTATGTGAATCCTTCACTTCTATGGTTATACCAGGGCCTCCTATTATTCTTGATCTAAAACACTCTTTAAAGCTTAGATTATCTTTGAATTTTTGAGATTGAGACTCATACTCAAGGATCCTCCACTTCAAGAGTTTCTTTCTCTTGGGATCCTCCATTTCCTATTACTAAAAATGTAGGCATAGTGGAGCGTTGGGAAAATTTCTGCCTCACTGGTTGATCATACCAGTGATGTGAAATGTCAGAGCCCTCTCCATGTAGAAACCATTTAGGGGACTCCTTGTTTCTATTCATCTTCATCTTCTTGATTTCTTGAGCAATATCTTGCATGGTTTGGAGAAGAATTTTGGGAAACTCCTTTTCTTCATCTTCTAATGATATGGAAGTTTTTCCCTTGTCTTACTTATTGTCGGTATAACCATATCTTCAGTTTCTATTGAGATACCTCCTATCCCTTTATATGAGAGGTTCTCCTTCCTCTGATGACATAATAGCTGAAATACACAGTTTGAGCCAAGATTATGCTCTGATACTATTGTAGTATTCCAAAATAGGAAAAGCATCAATACTAAACATAAAAAGGGAAATAGCAGTGAATATAATTACACCAGGATATGAGACAAATATAGAGCCATTTTATTATGCAAATCAACAGCAAATAAGTACAATATACTAAGGCACAAATCAGACAAGATAGGCAAAAAAACCTCCAATGAACAAGCACTCTCAAAAGTGAGATGTTGCTACTATAAAAAATGCTAAAGAATTGGTACAGCATAGTCCTAGTGAGAATAACTACTACTGGAAAATACAATAATATGGATCTCCTAATATATGGCTCACGAAATGTCAGGAACAGAGATCTAGGCTCCCAAGAACCTTTCCAACACAACCCAGAAAGGCTTTCGGGAAATACACAAAATAAAAAATGGTGAACTACAGCCCTAGGGCTGAAGAATCACTGCAACCTAATATCTGGAAGGATGTGGCTGAAATGATGTAGAAATTTATGGAAACTCCTCCAATAAACTTTCCAAATGAAAGGTTGATCACTTCAGTGGAAATATAACTCTCCAAATGATGCATTGAACCCTCCACTACAAATTTTCAATAAAATAACGTAGTTTATGAAGTAAACTACATTGTAGGAGATCGTAAGAGCTTGGCCTAATGCCACATGATGAAATAATTCTCAAGGACCTCCATTTCTAGCCTCCTAGTGGAAAGGCTACCTCTCCACTGAAAGATAAACACAGAAAATGGCCCTATCAATCCTCCATTGCCTCTGCCCTGCAACACAACACAAACCTAGAAGAAATTGTGTTGTAGATGAAGACTGGAGTTGGCCTGATGCCGAAATGTGGATATGAAACTCACGAACCTCTCCTGAGTGGGCACTCGAAGTCCCATGAGGATGAGGGTGGGATTCCCGCTCCGGAACACCCTTGTGCTAAACATCACAGCAGACTCCACTCAACAGTTGCAGCATGCAAGAAGTCATAAAAGACCAAGACATAAACAATAATAAACATGCCTTATATGGCTGCCTTCCCCCTCCTTATATGCATTAGGAGCCTTCTCACCTTGCGTCCCACTAATTAAAGCCACTACTTGCATGGAGACTTCCTCCCATTAATAGTGTGTTATCCCTCATTAACTATCCACTCCCTCCATACCAGCATTGTTTATTTGGTCAAACTTGACCCCATCCACATGCTTCAACCTCTATTCACACATGAGGGTTCTTTATCTAGCTACTAATATGATCCTCATTCATATTAGGATTGATTTTATTCCCACTAAGGATATTTATGGGTCTACCTACCCTCTTATTCTTCTATCTAAGTGGTAAAAGAAAATTTTAATATTCCAACTAGCTGAACGCTAATTTGGAATATTACGTAAAAGATCCACCAAATAACCCAAAAAATATCATTTTTTGTCCTCTTGTTCCATGATCTTAAATCCCTACAATCCAACCCTTAAATGCACTAAGAACAACCCTTAAACAACATTCAATTTACCCTAAAAAAGATCTGTTGTTACCTACAGTAATTGTCTCGACGATAGACTTCCACGCTACTCGTTGACGTTGTCCTTTAGCTTCTCTTTGCTGTGGATAAGGTGTTGAGCCCCAAATATGTCCTTTTCTTTCACCAAATTTCACTTCATTTCATTTTTCCTTTATCAATTATAGGCTTAAAAGATCAATAGGATTGATTAAGGTCACTTTAATAATGCATACAATGACTGACTTGATATACTTTTATGGTTTTGTTGTTGTAGTGATTTTTTACTAGACTTAGCTACATAATGCAGCCATTCTGTAGCTAGTCACATATTCCGCAACTATATTTATGTTGACACAGGTTACAGGTGTCACTTAAAGGAAAAATGCATATGGTTGACTTCCAGAACTCACCTACATCATTCCTTGCCCTCTACGAAGTTTGAGCAAAAATATGCATGTGGTTATGCACATGGAGGAAACCAAAACTAACAAGTAGATTTCTACCAGGACAAGGACGCTGCAGATGTCTTCAGCAAAGTACAAGGCCTCAACAAGAGTTATAATTCGATTTTGATTGAAAAAGACACCTATCCCTATTTCTTCTCAATGACAGTTATGTATTTTTCTTATAAAAATAACTCGGTGAACCGAGAGACAATTAGCTAGTTGATGTTTTGTTGTTAAGTTGTCCAAGACTGTAATACTCTGTTTTTGAAGCGTTTTCCTTTAATGAAAGAATTAAAACTTTAATGCATGATCTGAAGCAATCTTGAGGAGATTGGTGTGCCAATCCAATGGTAGAGGGCCCCTACTGTCCAAAAGGATTTGTGTATATTTTTAGATAAGTAACTTTAGCTCTGTTTCGTTCTTAATTTAGGCAGTTTTCTGAACTTCATGTTTTATGCTTACTTACGTCGAATAGTGCAGTCAATATTATTCTCATGAATTGTTCCAAAATGTCACTAATAATGAATGAGATAGAGCTATAGTATTTCAAAGGCTAATTGCATATTAGTTCAGTTCTGTTCATTGCATTTCAAGTTTTATTAGCTAGTTGTATTCTAGTTCTATTGAATTCGACTTAAAGGCCTTCATTATTTACAAACTTCTCTTGTTCTTAGTCTCTTCTAACACATTATTATCATATGGAAAAGAATTAGTAATATCATTTTGAGGTCTTGACTGTTTTGCAATTTCTCATAATTTTACAAACAGCCTTTTTTTTTCCAAGCTATTCCAAGAGATCTCTAACCCTTGAATGAGGCTTAATAGTAACATTTTGAGTTGAAGAATGGGTTTATTTTAGTGTCATAAGTTAAATTAGCATAGGGTTCCTTACTATGTTGCAGATAATCTTTTCTCAACGTGTTCCAACAAATTTCTAACCATGGATAAGATTTTCTCTGTGATATTGTAAGTTGTTGTTTACTTAAAAGAACCTCATGGCATCAAACTTATCCTTTTCTCAAGTTGTTCCAACATACCTCTAATGAAATGAATTGGACTGAGTTAATGTTATGAGTTACTTTCCTTGTCAAGATTTGCAATTGGTGAATTAGAATTTTCTGTTCTTAGGTGCCATACATAGTTTAGAGTAGATTTTGCTCTGTTTTAGTGTGACCAATAACTTCTCTTTGCCAACAATTTAGTTCTTTTCCTCTTAGCAGAAAAACACAAAATGAAAAACACTAGAAAAACACTAAACATAATGAATTAGGAAGAAGATACCTAGGCACATATAGTGCACTTCACTTCAACAGTTTACTAGCCCTGGTTGACAGTTATGACATCAATTTAGAAACACTAAGTTGAGAAGACATTTTGGCGCCGTTGCTGGGGAATTGTAACTAGGTAGCCTTGTTTCTTACCTCCCAAAAACAATGATATGTGTAGAGAAAGAGACTCAAGGGATAGATTCATAAGAAGCAGAAGCTTGATTCCTAGAACACCACTTGTTCCACCAAGACCAAGAGGCAGCACACCTCCAACTCAAACCCACATCCCATCCTATACTGATCATAGACTTCTAGAAGGCTTATGATCAGATATTCCATCAGAGAGACCTTCCACCTCATCCATTGAACCTGTCTTAGAAGAAGATTCAAGGACCCCTGCTAGAGACATAAACTTTTCCACTTACATAGAAGAATCAACTATGGCAGAAGAAGGGGGAGGAGGAGTCTTTAATGGAGAACATACACTATTTGGAGGGGGTAGAGGTAGAGGAAAAGCAAAAGGAGGTAGAGGTGTCGAAGGAGAAGGAGGTAGAGGTGAAGAAGGAGGCAGAGGAAGAGGTAGGAGGGAAATGGGAAGCTCTTTTGGGTTTCCTATAGTAGATGAAGAAACCAATGCAACTATGAAAAACATTTCACCCTCTGTCCTTCCAAACTTCTATGGAATCAAAAGTGAATATCCTGAAACCTTTCTGTTTGAATTTGAAGTCCTATGTAGAACCTATGGTTACTTACAAGATTCCCAAAAACTTAAACTATTCCCTTCAACATTGAAAGGAGCAGCATTAAAATGGTTTATGAGTTTGATCAAAAGTTCTATTAGGACATGGGAAGACATGAAATAGGAATTTCTAGAGAGGTATTTGGATTACTGTATGCCAGTCAACCATAAGGAGGAAGTGTTTAAAATGTTACAAAAAGAGGATGAAAATTTGTAAGATTTGTTGGAGAGGTTTAACTATAACATCAAGAGAGAAAAAATGGAAAACTTAGACCAAGATATTTTGAAAGCTCTCTTGTTGAATACAATTAGGGATGAATGGTTAGATAACCTTAATATGATGGGAAAAGGTGATATATCTCAGCTCACATTACCTGAAATAGCTGAATTATGTATCAACCTTTCAAGAGGGAAATCTAAAACTGTAAAAGGACCAAGAGACCCTGCTCTTGCAAGGGCAAGTAAGTCTGCTTCTGGGACAGTAAGTAGGGAAGAAATAGGACATATGCTTGATGAATTCAAATCTGAAATTTTAGGGAGTCTTAGTGAGCAATTAGACACCCTTAAGTTACAAAACAAGCAAAAAGTTGAATCTGATGCCTTAGCAATATTTTGTCCCAAATGTAGAAAGAAGCATGCCTTGAGAGAGTGCACTTTGGATGCAAAAGTAGTAGAGACTTGTGTAATTTTTTCAGAAAAACATGAGACCAAGAGTTTTCCTTCACTTCCTGGTCTTAAAGTTGTCTTTCAAGAAGAAACCCCCACAAATTCCACAGAATCTCTCAATTTTGTCTCTAGAAGGCCTTGGCAAGGACCTCAAACACAGGGATTTCATGATCAGCTGTATAATCAACCCCCACCAAATTGGAATTCTTGGCAGAAACCTTGGCCCCAATTTAAAAATCAATCTCAAACTTGGGTACAAGGAGCACAAAATCCCTATGGAAGATACTCTCAGTACTATCAATATCCACCATCCTATCCACCATATCCACATTTCCCTCCTCAACAAAATCCTCAAAATCCACTACATCAAAATCCACCACTTCCATTACCATTTCCTTAGAAAACAAATCAGTTACCTGCCCAACCCATACCAAACCCCAACAATAAAAATCCTGAGAACATATACATGATAGAAGGCCAATAGTTTCCAACCTATTTGATTACTCCTTTAGACCTTTACTCCTTTAGGAAGACCTTGGTTAGCTATAGCTGATGCTTTCATTAGCTGTAGATCCGCTAATATGTACATCTCTGACGGTAGTTCAACCAAGAAATTTACTTTGTATCCTCCAACAAAAACAATTACAGAATTAGATGATACTCAATGGATTGAGGATGAATAAGACATACAACCTCTCTTCACAATTTCAGAAATTAGTGAAGATAGCCAAATTCTGAATACCTTAGAAAATTCTTAATCCTCTTCGGAATACAAACATGAACAATTTCAAGAAGAATCCAACATTGAGTTTTTATCATCAAGATAGATGTCTCTTTATTCCATGGATAAATTTGGCAGCTCTACAATTGAGATATTTCCAGGTAAAACTTTAAACATAAACAAGAACCTAGAGAAATCTCAACAAGAAAAGCTAGTCAAGATATTACAGAGACGTTTTTCTGCATATGCATGGGAGTACACTGATATGAAAGGGATAAGCCCTAAAACTTGCACTCATCACATCTACATAGAGGAAAATTGTAAACCAATCAGACAACCTCAAAGACGGATGAATCCAAATCTTAGGGAGATTGTTAAAGAAGAATTGCAGAAATTTTTAAATGTCAACTTTATCTATCTCATTTCAGATAGTCAGTGGGTTTCTCCTTTGGTAATTGTGCCAAAGAAAAATGGTAAATGGAGGGTATGTATTGACTATCGGGAATTAAACAAAGCTACTCTTAAAGATCATTTTCCCCAACCTTTCATATATCAGGTGTTAGATACATCAGCTGGAAAAAAGTACTTCTCATTTTTAGATGGGTTTAGTGGTTATAGCCAAATTCAAGTAGCACTTGAAGATCAAGACAAAACCACATTTACCTGTCCTTGGGGTACCTATGCTTACCGAGTATTTCCATTTGGACTATGCAATGCACCCGCAACATTTCAAAGGGAAATACTAGGAATTTTTTCAGATCTAATACATGATTGTGTAGAGGTATATATGGATGATTTCACAGTTTATGGAAACACATTTGAAGAAGCCTTAGCAAACTTGGAAAAAGTTTTAAAAAGATGTAAAGAAGCAAATCTTTCACTTAGTCATGAGAAGTGTTTTATGATGTTTACTCAAGGAATTGTTTTAGGACATCACATTTCAGGGGATGGGATTAGAGTTGATGAGTCAAAATTTGAAGTCATCTCTAACTTATCTATTCCAAGTTGTCAAAAAGATGTTAGGAGTTTTCTAGGATTTACAGGAAATTATTGAAGATTTATATAAAACTTCACCAAGATAGCATCTCCACTCTTCAAATTACTTGCCAAAGACTGTTAATTCAAATGGAATTCTGATTGCCAATTAACCTTTGAGACCCTGAAAACAAAAATTTCTGAAGAACCTATTTTAAGGGGACCTAACTGGAAGTTACCTTTTCATATTTCAACAGATGCCTCAGATACAGCTCTAGGAGCAGTATTGGGACAAAAAGACCTGATTCTTTATGCCATCTACTATACCAGTAAAAATTTGACTCCTGCAGAGTTAAACTATACTGTAACTGAAAAAGAGTTTTTAGCTGTTGTTCATGCCATAAACAAATTCAGACACTATATAACAGGCTATGAAACTTTTGTTCACACAGATCACTCTGCAATTAGATATCTAATGAACAAATCAATTACTAATGGAAGAGTCATAAGATGGTTATTGCTTTTACAAGAATTCAACATTACCATTCTAGATAGGTCTGGAAAACAAAACACAGTAGATGATTTCCTATCTAGACTCCAAAACATCAAAGACAATACTCCAGTTGAAGATCAATTCCCTGATGAATATCTTTTGCAATTTCTACTCAAACTCCTTGGTTTGCTGACATTGCTAATTATTTAGTTTCAGGGAAATTTCCTTCAATAATGAATGCAAGAGACAAAAGAAAGATCATTTATGATAGTGCAAAATATTCATGGGTTGCTAATGAGTTATACAAAACAGGTCCAGACTTTATCATCAGGAGATGTGTTCGAGAAGATGAGATGCCTCAGATTCTCAAGGCATGTCATGATGAACCTTGTGGCAGACACTTTGCTGATAAAAGGACAACTTATAAGGTACTTCATTTAGGATACTATTGGCCATCCCTTTTTAAATATGCTAAAGAGTATTTAAAAAGGTGTGACAGTTGCCAAAGGGTAGGGAAACCTTCTCCTTCAGGTGAGATGCCATTGCAGCCTCAGGTACATATTGAACCTTTTGAGAAATGGGCTTTATATTTTTTAGGACCTATTAGTCATCCATCAAGACAAAAGAAATATATATTAGTTTGCACTGATTATGTTACCAAATGGGTAGAGGCCAAGCCATTACTTTCTGATACTGAAGAATCTGTAGTTAATTTTCTTTTTGAGGATATTTTTACTCGTTTTGGTGTCCCAAGAGAAATTTTTACAAATCAAGGAGCTCAATTCACATCAAGGCTAGTGGAAAAAATGATGGAGAGGTACAAAATCAGACACAGAAAATCTACTCCTTATCATCCACAAGAAAATGGTCAAGTGGAATCTACTAATAAGGTCATTTAAGGGATCCTAACAAAGACTGTTCATTTACATAGAAGAGATTGGGAATACAGGCTTCCTAAAGCCTTGTGGACCTATAGAACTACATGGAGAAGCACAACAGGTCATACTCCTTATGAACTTTTTTATGAAAAACAAGTATTTTTTCCCAGAGAGTTTCAGATTCAAACTTTTAAAATGGTAGTCCAACTAGGACTTGATCTAACATAAGCACAAAAGCATATATTGGAGTGGATTAATGAATTGGATGAGATCAGACAGGATGCAGTCCAAAGAAAAAATATAGTCCAACAACAAAGGACTAGATGGCATGATAAGTACATTAAGGAAAAGAAATTCAAAGAAGGTGATTGGGCCCTCTTGTTTGATTCAAAGTTCAAAGATTTTCAAGGTAAATTCCAAACACATTGGCTTGGGCCATATGAAATTATGAATTTTTTTGACAATGGAGCAATAAAAATCAAGACAATAGATGAAGAGAAGGTCACTTTTCTTGTAAATGGTCATAGATTGAAGTTGTATCATAAGCCACTTTCAAGAGAAGAATTTGTCAAGAGATTCTAGGAGAATAGTAATGTGAAGTTAATGAAGAAGAATCCCTCTTCTTCATGAACTTAATTGAATTTTCTGAATTCAGATGCATGAAAAAAATAATAATAATAATAATTAAAAAAAAACAATAAACATGAAAACTAATCACTGATTAGCATGTTGATGCAGAAAAGATAAAGTGAAAATCAGAATCCTTCTGACACTTTAGCTTTTCAAATTTGTTCTTTTCCTGCAAGCAGCTATCAAAAAATCATAAGTGCAGGCCCATTTTATATATCATATTCCACTTATGATCCATTTCACTCCATCATGTCTCACTTAATTCATATTTCATTCACTCCATTCATCCATACTTCATTCACTCCATTCCATGGTCCACCTCATTTTCATTTCAGATTTTTAAATTTGATCTCTTTCTGCAATTGAGTATTACAAATCATAAGTTGCAGGCCACTTTTCATATTTCATTCCACTTTACATTTATGATCCATTTCATTCCATTATATTTCACTTCACTCATGCTCCATTCCACCATATTTCATGATCCATTTTATTTCATTTCATAATACACTCCATCCATGTTTCAAATCATTTCATTCCATGTTTCAAAGCTTCTACAGGTACATTCTGCAGCCAGACATTCTGCAGCCAGATATCTTGCAAGCAACCATCCAGCAACCACTTGTTCAGCAGCAAATTGATCCTGCACACCTATGTCAACAAGAAAAATTAAAGGGATTATGAAGACTGAAAGATCGATGATTTTCAAAGGAACACAAAGCATATTAAAAACCACAAAAATCAAAAGAAGGGCTAAGGTAACTTGTGAAATTATTATGATAACAGATTATGAGAGTTATAGTATGGTTAAGTTATATGTATGTTTCATAAAGTTATTTTAATTATTCATATTGATCAAGTATATCAAACCTATCATAAAATTCATGGACAAATCCCTTCCATTCTGCCATATCAAATCATCATTTATTAAAAATTAATGGTTAGTACTTGAAGTAACCTATTAGGTCATGTCACTAACCCGAAGTATTCAGTTATGATTTTGAAATTCTCAAGAGATTTTTCCATGGTCTTTCACTCCATGACAGCTCTCAAACTCATTTATTCATGTAATTTACCCTCACCATATTTCACTCATTCCATAATCACTTCATGCCATTTTTCCATAGCCAATTCCTATCTGCAAAACAGAGAAGTCATCTTTGGGGTGAAAACAACCTTCTACAGCCATTTTTACCGTGAATAGGAGAGCAGTTACGGAGCATTAAATTTAAGATTGAGAAAAGAAACCATGGGACTCATTGTAAGATCTGAACCAGTCGGAACAAAATACCTAGAGGGTTACCCACAGATTAGAGAAATGTTACATCAGGTGGGGTGGCTATAGTTTTTGGAAAATTCCAGTGGATTCCATAAGGAGGTTACCAAGACATTTGCCCAGTCCTTCAACTGGTCAGAAGTTGAAATAGGTGATGTCAAGTTCACTATCACAGAATCCTTCATTGCAGAAGCAGCAGAATTATCAAGGCAAGGTGAACGATGGTTCAAAAACAAGGAATTTCATAATGAGGCAAGGAGGAAGATGCTCAAAACACCAGGTATGGATATCTCAGTTTTCAAGAAAGGCATTCCTAGTTCAGCCTTAAATAATAAGTGGCGAAATATGTTGTTAATTCTGCAAAAGTTTATAACTTGTGAAGGAAGGTTTGGCACCCTATATGTTTATCATATTCGGCTTATGATGCATTTCCTAGATGAAGAAATCAATTTACCCTTTTTCTTACTCCATAGCCTAAAGAGGATGGTTTATAATGTACAGAAAAAGGGTTCAATTCTTAGAAAACACCTTGTATCACCATGGCCTAGTTAAAATCCTAATTGAGAATCATTTGAGAATGGTGGGAGACAATTGGGATGAGTTCCTCTTGAGGAATCACTTTGAAGAACCTAAAGAAACTCCATCTGAAGGCAAACTTGCAAGAAGAAGTAGGAGAGGAAAATTTTCCAAATCTGTTAAAACTGGTAAATCCATACAAGAAGATAGTGAGGAGATTATCTCTGAAAAATTGGCTGAAATTAAGAAACAACTTAAAAATGAGAAGATAATAAGAAAGTATGCCAAGGAGAGAGGTGAGGGACCATCTAAACTAAGATGAATCCATAGGCTTAGAGGCATATTAAAGAAAACAGGGGTTAAACAAACGGGAATCATAGATATTGAGGATGAAGAGACACCAATTGATAGATCTCCTAAGTACCAGTACGAAGAGGATTTTGATAGAGGAACTTTGGAGGTAGACCCAGCACAACAACAAATCTATAATTATGTTGAGTCATTGGATAAGAGAGCCTCAGAAAACAGAGGAAGAAATCCTAGCCCACAAGAGTATTCCATTGAAGTGCTGAGAAGGGATAAATATGAACTGGAAGAACTTAATAGGCACATAAAAAATGAAAATTAAATCTTAAGGGAACAATTCAAGCTGAAAAGTAACATGAACACAACTCTCTCTCTACAAATGGAAAAATTGTACAAGGCTAGTGAGAAGTTGAAGAAGAAAAATAAAAAGTTGAGCAGGGCACTTATAAACCTAAGGTTCAAATTGGTCATAAGGAAGCCCAGAATGCCACTAAAAATCAAGCAAAGCAGAAAAATGAAGTTAGATGTCCTAGCATAAGTTTCAGAATGCATGGATTAATTGCATGAGGACATGCAAAAGCTTTGCAATGGGGGTATGTTGAGCCCCAAAGATGTCCTTTTATTTCATAAAATTTCACTTCATTTCCTTTGTCCTTTATCAATTATAGGCTTAAAAGATCAATAGGATTGATTGAAGTAACTTTAAGAATGCATACAATGACTGACTTGCTACACTTTTATGGTTTTGTTTTTGTAGTGATTTTTTACTAGACACGGCTATAGAATGCAGCCATTCTGTAGCTAGTCGCATATTCCACAGCTATCTTTATGTTCACATAGGTTACATGTGTCACTTAAAGGAAAAACGCATATGGTTGAATTCCAGAACTCACCTACATCATTCCTTCCCCTCTACGAAGTCTGAGCAAAAATCTGCAAGTGGTTATGCACGTGGAGGAAACCAAAACTAACAAGTAGACTTCTACTAGCACAAGGACTCGGCAGATGTCTTCAGAAAAGTACGAGGCCTCAACAGGAGTTCTAATTCGATTTTGATTGAAAAATACACCTATCCCTATTTCTTCTCAATGACAGTTATGTATTTTGCTTATAAAAATAACTCAGTGAACCGAGAGACAATTAGCTAGTTGATGTTTTGTTGTTAAGTTGTCCAAGACTGTAATACTCTGTTTTTGAAGCGTTTTCCTTTAATGAAAGAAGTAAAACTTTAATGCATGATCTGAAGCAATCTTGAGGATATTTGTGTGCCAATCCGATGGTAGAGGGCCCCTACTCTCCAAAAGGCTTTGTGTATATTTTTAGATAAGTAACTTTAGCTCTATTTCGTTCTTAATTTAGGCAGTTTTCTGAACTTCATGTTTTATGCTTACTTACATCGAATAGTGTAGTCAATCTTATTCTCATGAATTGTTCCAAAATATCACTAACACTGAATGAGATAGAGATGTAGTATTTGGAAGGCTAATTGTGTGTTAGTTCAGTTCTGTTCATTGCATTTCAAGTTTTATTAGCTAGTTGTATTCTAGTTCTGTTAAATTCGACTTAAAGGCCTTCATTATTTACAAACTGCTCTTGTTCTTAGTCTCTTCTAACAGATTATTATCATATGGACAAGAATTAGTAATATCATTTTGAGGTCTTGACTATTCTGCAATTTCTCATAATTTTACAAACAACCTTTTTTTTTCCAAGCTATTCCAAGAGATCTCTAACCCTTGAATGAGGCTTAATAGTAACATTTTGAGTTGCGGAATGGGTTGATTTTAGTGTCATAAGTTAAATTAGCATAGGTTTCCTTAATATGTTGCAGATAATATTTTCTCAATGTGTTCCAACAAATTTCTAACCATGGATAAGATTTTCTCTGTGATATTGTAAGTTGTTGTTTACTTAGAAGAACCTCATGGCATCAAACTTATCCTTTTCTCAAGTTGTTCCAACATACCTCTAATGAAATGAATTGGACTGAGTTAATGTTATGAGTTACTTTCCTTGTCAAGCTTTGCAATTGGTAAATTAGCATTTTCTGTTATTAGGTGCCATACATAGTTTAGAGTAGATTTTGCTCTATTTTAGTGTGACCAATAACTTCTCTTTGCCAACAATTTAGTTCATTTCCTCTTAGCACAAAAACACAAAACCAAAAACACTAGAAAAACACTAAATACAATGAAGTAGAAAGAAGATACCTAGACACATATAGTGCACTTCACCTCAACAGTTTACTAGCCCTGGTTGACAATTTATGACATCAATTTAGAAACACTAAGTTGAGAAGACATAAGGCTCACCCAATTTCAGAGATGCATTGCACAAATTTGGAATTTAAATGACCTCATATCACCTTTAATTTATAGACATGAAGCCTCCCAGAATTTTCTTTAAGAGGCCCATCTATTGGCACCCTTTTACACCAAGCCTACATGATTTAGCAACCAGTAATTACTAAGTCAACTTCAAAAATTCATTTCTCTCTAACGACAACTTGGATGTGGATGATTCTTGATGCATTGGAATCGTATCACCAAGAACTATGATCCTCATCTATCACATGTTTTTTCTTTATCACAGTTTTATCCCAATTCATGATGGGTGAAAAACCCCACACTTGGGTTTCAAGCCAAAAATCTACCCTAGTGTTTCTTTTCCCTCCAAACCTTGAACCCTAGGGCTTGGAGTACCTCTCGAGCTACAAAAATCAACACTTCCTCTTAGCGAGGGGTGTACCTCTACGACAAGGAAGTACTTCATCTTCATCATCACTACTCGCAACACTAGCCTAGCTCTTGGTGCTGACAATCGCAGCTATCCCTGTATAGTGAACTACGCCCTTCTCATATGTGTCGCTTTCACTAGAATCCTCCTCCTTATTTTTCTTCTCCTATATCACTTTTCAATCTTTCCTTTAGTCCTTCTTTCCAGATGTAGAAGCACCCTTGCTACCCACTAGCAAGCGCTCTTCTTGGGTTGTAGAGTCTCCCTCTAAATCCGCAAAAATCCCTCTCTAAATTGACTCAATATGAGCCTATTGAACATGGACCTTAACTAAAAAAGTGTACCTTCTTCTTGAGAACCTGTACCTTCCCCTCTGAAGCATGCACCTGCATCTAAACCTGCTCCTGCTTCTCTGGAACCTGTACCTGTCCCTACTTCTTAGCATGATCCTCAGGCTTTCCATTCAACCTATAAATACCATGCTCCCTGACTCCAAGCACAATCCCATCATAATTAGAGCATCTAGGCCTGAGTCTTTCCTTCCTATCCTGGAACAAGACCTCAAACCCCTTCCTCTCCATCATCGTGACGGAGATCACACTATATCTGATTTTTGGTACAAACAATACATCCTAGACCCGCATCATATATCATATATCCATCTTGAATGGCACCACCCCCTATCCTTGGATCTCCAACTAACTCTTGTCACGCAACACCATGTGAAAATTCAAGTCCCATTCAGCTAGAGTCTCAAAAACCTCATGTGACCCTGTCATGTGCTTCGTCGCACCACTGTTCACGTACCATCAATCATCTTGAATAGTACCTTGCGATAAATGAGAAATCATAGAAAAATCATCTTCTTCCAATCTCTTGGTGAGATCATCCATATATGTTGAAGCGACGATATGATTTCCTTTCTTCTTCCCTTTCTCATAGTCTCCTTTCTTTTGACATCTTGACAAAAAATTACCTATCTCGCCACAATCGAAACACTTAATTTTACTCATGTCCTTCTTCGGTTTACACTTCATTCTCGTTGTAAGTCCCACATCCTCATCTTCCTTCCTATATTGATGAAGATCCTCATCATGCAACTCTTCATAAATGAATTTGTCCCATAGTCTATTCCAATATGGTAGCTTATCCCTCGCAACAACTCCTTAGAAGAAGGGATTCCATTCCTCAGTGAACCCTTTCAAGGAAATCCCTACCATCTCTACATGTGAAACTTTTTCCCCAATCGCAGCAAGCTCATCTCAAACCTGAGACAAACTTGTCAAATACGAATTTGTTCCTTCATCCTTTATCATCTTGGTGGTTTTCAATTTATCCTCCAATACCAGTACCTTGTTCTCGTTCTTATTCTTGAACAAATTATGAAGAGCCATCCACATCTCATGTGCATTGTTCTTCTTGGACACATGAGGTATAAAGGAATCATTCACACCATCAAGAATAATCAACCTTAATTTCTAATTCAAATATTCCCATATATCCAGCTACTTCGAGTCAGTTGGCTACTCGATCTCTTTCTCAGAAAAATCCCAGATTGTGTTGACCTGAAAGACCAACTTGATCCTTTCCTTCCAAGGAGTGTAGTTGGACAATCCTTCCAACATGTCGTCATACCAAAGACCTACCTTCAACTTCAACATTGTAGTGACTCCTCCACTCACAATGTGACCAACTCCCTATCACATTGTACATCGTTGCGCAAAATATAATTTACTATCTTTCAAAGTAGCTCAAACGGGCTCTCATACCATGTTTAATTTCCATGTCCTTGGGTCTAGGTTAGAGTCTTAAATCACTGACGCTACCAAACCAAGAATACCAACTATAAAATACTTTTCACAATGGAAAATATAAATCTTTAAATCACATATGCACAATACACACAGTTTGAAAAAAAATTGTACAATAATTTACAACCACCAACCTTCATTATATTAATCCAAATCTGATGTAATACAACAGTCTATGTCATACAAGATACAATGACAAATGCAATGTTGTATCTCATCATGTCAGTCCTTCACATCTATACTGCTCACTAGTAGTGGCTTAGTCCATCAAGTAAACTACACATCAAGACTCAAGGAGGGATGCCACCTAACATTGTCGCATGCCCTTCTGTAGAGTGTACTGTGGATGATCCAAAATTCTCTCTAGGTTGGCCAACACCCTAGCACCAATATTTAAGGCTAGAAACAAATTTTCTCCATAAAAGTGTTGCTTCTTCGGGACCTTCATTCACCCAACCTTTAGCTGCACTTTGTCCTTCAGGATAACTCGTCTAGGGATACTATGGATAGACAACACATTGCCCTCCAATAGTGTTATGGCACCCAATATCGTAACTGCTAAATCTTCTCCTAGTATGATGATTCACTACCTCGAAAGGTCAACACTTTGGTTGAGTAGTATGCTCACTAATATGATCCAATCTGGTCATGACTTCACCCAACACATCCCCCAAAACGTTTTTGTTACCCCATTTTTCACTTCTGCACCTCTAGTTATGGAATAACCTACAACCTTATTCCTCCGTGCAACCTAGCAAGCAGCCCAAAAAATGATTGCAATCCTTCAAGGAGACACTCCTCCACACCCACACTAGCCTTTTCCTACCTTTTTTTCCTCAAACACAACACCTTAAAGCCGCCTAGATACTGGTTATGGCCTGCGGCCTGGCCCAGCAACAAGGTATGACTATTGTTTTCCCCAAAAGTTCCACCAAATAACCCAAAACAAATCCTATTTTTCCCTCTTTTTCAGTGGCCTTACAACCCTTGAACAAAATTAAATTGGCCTTAAAACAGATCCTATGTCACCTACAACAATTGTCTCCACCATATACCTCTACGTTGTCTGTTAGCATCCCTTTGTTGCGACTAAGGCTCACCAACTTTTAGAGATGTATTGCACAAATTTGGATACTTAAATGACCTCATATCACTTTTAATTTATAGAAATGAATCCTCCATGATTTTTCTCGAAGAGACCCATCTATTGGTACCCTTTTACACCAAGCCTACATGAAGTGGCAACTAATAATTACCTAGTCAACTTCAAAAATTCATTTCTCTATGAGGACAACTCGGATTCAAACGATTATTGATGCATTGGAATCCTATCATCGAGAAATATTATCCTCATCCATCACATGTCATGTATTCATCACATTTTGGCCCAAATCACGATGGGTGCAAAACCCCACACATGGGTTCCAAGCCCACAAGTTTCCCTTGTGGTGATTTTCCCTCCAAACTCTGAACCTTAGGGCTTGGAGTACCTCCCAAGCTACACAAATCAACATAGAATATTGCATTAGGTATATGATATTTCTTATAGTCTAATATAATTGGATTTTTCTAATAAAATTAAAAAAAAAAATCATTTAGGAACCAAAATATGAATATCTTTGGCAACTCCGGGAAACAAATTGGGTATGATATTAATAGTAGTGATTTACTAAATTTCAAAGCAACAATATATGCTCCAAATCAACTCTTATTAAGCAATTTATGCTAGATTAATTTCATAAAATTCCCTATGCTTCCCGTCCAGAATATTAGATGTTATTTTTTGTGATTTAAACAAATTACTATTGGCCTTGAATGAGAAAATACATTGCAAAAAACTTAGCAAAAATCCTATAGTACCAGCAGGTCAAGGCAGAGCACCAGCATCCTATTAGTTTATTTCACCCATTACCCATTCCATAATGGAAATAGGATACTATAACCTTAGATTTTATAACTGGGTTACCCATATCTAAGAAACAAAATGACTCTATTATGGTAGTAGTGGATAAATTGAGAAAAGAAACTCATTTCATTATTGTTAAATCCACTTATAAAACAACTGAGGTGGCAAAAATATTTATGAGAGAAATATTTATATTACATGGGATGCCTAAAGTTATTATTTCAAATCGGGATGTCAATTTCACTTTTCCATTTTGGAAAGCACTCCTTATCGTATTGGGTACTTAAATTAACAACAATACTTCTTATAGCCCACAAACATATAGGAAAATTGATTGAGTGAACCAAGTGATTGAGGATATGTTTCATATGTATGTAATGCAACAACCCAAAAAATGGGAAGAATACCTTCATCTGGTGGAATTCCCTTATAACAACGTGTATCATGAATCATTAAAAATGAGCCCCTTTGAAATACTTTCTGGTAAGAAAAGAAAAATATTGACTAATTGGAATAGTCCTGAGAATAAGTTAATATTAGGACCTGACATGTTGGATGAAATGGAAAACATAGTAAAAATGGTTTGAAAAAATTTTAAAGTTTCTTAGGAGAGAAAAACATTTATACTAATAAAAAGGGAACTTATCGAAAATTTCAGGTGGGTAATCATGTTTATGTGTGAGTTAAACCTAAAATAAGTTGTCTGAGATGGGGAATTTGTACAAGATTAGTGCCCTGAAACTATGGATTGTTACAGATCCTGTAAAGGGTATTATTATTATTATCCAATTTTAAGGTCACGGCCAAGCCAAACACCAAATTGGTGTTTGTGACCCCCTTGTTTGTGGGACAAGGGACACACCCCCAGGTAGTGATTTGATTTCTAAGTCTACGAAGGCATACATAATATAACCACCTCTAATTTTGAAGTTGTTACCTCTTAGGAGGAAACACATGCTCTTAACCATTAGGCCCACTCAACCTATAACCAATTGCATATCAGCTTGCCTTACGTAGTCATGTACAGATTCATAATGTGTTTCATGTATCACTTTTAAATAAATATGTTTATGATTCCAGAGACATCCTAAATTAGAAAGATGTACCGGTAATAAATGATGAAATTTATAGAAATAAATTGTGGTACAATAAATGAAAATATCCTAATTCTTTAAATGTGATTTTGACAGGTCGAACAGGACAGAGAGTTTTTGGTAGAACTGTTGTGTGGAGCCTGATTATCTTGTTTATTTTGTATCACAGTGTTAGTATGAATCTTTCGTCATAAAATATCACTTCAGCTACGCATAACAAATAGCCCTAACATTGATTATGGCTGCAAAATATCTTTAATTCTGCTGCACAAATTCAGATCTAAGCACAAAAGACATTAAGTAGATAAAATATAATATGGCTCATGGCATCTAATAGACAACACAAGAACAATGTGTTTAAAAGAATGTTTTATATTATATTAAACAATGGGGCAACTGAGAGGAAAACAAGAAAGGCGTTCTCTGTTTCTCCTCAATGGGATGGGTTCTTGAAAGTCCTCAGTGTTTCAGACCTAAAATTCCTCTCTCTTATTGTGGTAGAAAACCCTGACAAACATAGAACTCAATGGGAGCTCATAAAAATGGAAAATGGTGACCAAGAGTAGATCTAGTGTGATCTAATGCAATGAAGGTGATTAATGAATGGGGAAAACCCTCCTATTTATAACAAAATATTAGGGTTATCTAGAACTTGTTGCATGAATAAAATATTATTAATCAAATTCTAGAACCATCCTTTAGGAATATTTTATTATATTTGTTGGAGGGAAAAGGTCTTTTGACTTAGGTCAATTCCTTTATTTATAAACAATAAATAAATAAATGATTTATTTATTATTTTAGGGAGATGATGGGGATTAATAATGATTTATTTAATTATTTAAAAATGATTTAGTCAAATTTAATTAGGAATGTTATTAAATAATGATTTAAATAACTTATTCCTAGGAAATAATTAAATAAATAATGATTTATTTAATTAATTTCCCTGTTTTGGGTTAAATGTGACCAAGAAATATGAAAAAATGTTATTTGACATGGTGAAAGAAATTTTACTTAGGGTAAAATTGGTCTTACATGGTGTACTTGGGTTCATCTAATGATAATGAGTTAGATGACCAAAAAAATGGTGTAACAGATTGCCCCCCAATGTACGAGTGTTAGGAGCAAATCGTATGACTGAAGTACGTTGTAAGAACTCAATCACTAGGTATCAAGGGGGAAGTTAGAGAGAGGAATGTAAGGTAGTCTAATGTGCTAAAGGACTAGACCCGGAGGAGATGAGACTTACAGGTGCAACAAGTCTCTAGGTGATGAAGTGGTACTAGTGTTAAAGGCGGCGGGGGAGGCATACCTATGCCCATCGATACAATAGTACATAGAACAAGGTGCCCGGAAAACCACGGAACGCAATAATGAAGCATGGGCTGGCCTAAAAATGAGCTAGATAAACAAAATGATGAATCCCACATACATGTGATGCCTGGAATTATCTTCAGGACTTATACAAGAAGATTTTAGTACATGAGATACAAATACACCCAAATGCCCCCTACACATGAGGAAGGGCTCACAACATCGGACTTGTACATGCAAATTGAAGAGGCGCTACAAGTGGTTGAGGTCGATATCATCAAATGAGAGGAGATGCATCAAGGGCAGAAATGAAGAAGTCATTCGGGCATGTGGGGGGCTAACTGCAGGGCCACCCCCTCATGAGGGTTGAGACATCTCACACACGCTCGGGAATCACCAATAGCGGCTGCTGCATCACTGGACCATCAGGTGTATAGATCACCATCATGCTGAGAAGAGCTAGAACCAAGGTATACTGCCCCCTAGACCTGACTTCTGGAGTGAATGAGCTGATGTCGATAGAAGTAGGTTTGCCATAGGTGGGGCAGTAAGGAAACCCCAACTAAGGCACGAGGGAAAATAGTAGAGTGACGAGCAGGTAGATACTGATAATGATGATGGAATGAGGGATACAGAGGAGTAGTTGGACAACTTCCCTTGTTAGAGCATAAAGGGCATGAATGGTTTGGCAGCGACTAACACAATATCATGAGGGATAGGGGACAAGGTTACTGAAGGTCATAATGTGCAACATGAGAGAGGGATCAAGCAACAAAGGATGGAGGACTATAGTGGGGTACAAAGGGACTCAGGATAGACTCCATGGATGTGATGATGACTCGACTTGGATGCTCTAAAAAAGGGCGACTCAATGGTGCTGCCTCATAGTACGGGTCCAATGGGGGACCATAAAAGCATGAGTACAATAGGGTAGCTCATGAAGAAAATCAACATGAACGAAGACGAGGAAGGAGGCAAAGTGGTGCCCCAAGTACAAGTGTTTTAAGTGAAGAAATTCGATTTTAAGAAGAGGTGAATAGACCCTTCATGGAAAAAATGTGTCGTGGTGAAGTATCAAAACATGAAAAACTGACAGATACCCATTTGAGTGCTCGGTGAGAGCTTTCCAATGGTGTGGATGGTATGTCAAACGGGGCTATGGTTTGGTCGCAGCGGGCGAAAGAAAAAACAGGGGTTTTCTTCTAATAAGGCGTTTTCCCTCCAAAATAATTCATTTGCTTGTGTAGCTGTGGTCAATGTGGAGAGGAGAGAAGGCCCTAAATCTTGCAGCGATCGTAATGGACAAACCGACCATTGGAATCGTGATCTGTCAGTTGGAGGTAAGAGGCCTAATCATACTCTTTGTTTTTTATGGTTTGAAATTTCAAATTAGGGTTTTAAATCTCAGTGACTACCCCTACTTCTTTATTGGGTCGCACTTTTTGGGGCAAAAGCTGCGACCTGGGACGCAGGTTTTGGCTTGAAAAGTGTGACCTGGCCCATGATTTGCCCAAAAAGTGTGACTTGCTACATGTGGGAAGTTTCAGTGCTGTTATCAGCTGAGATTCAGTTTTGATGTAGGTTAATGTAGTTTTGTTGATCTTTAGACTGACAAAAATGATGGTTTTGTGCAGATATGGCAGATATACGAATGAAGTGGAGAGAGAGAGACTTAGATACATTATGGACGGAAATCCAGGTGGATCAAGGTGTCCATCGTGCACTGGCTAGGTATGGGGTTCTGAAATTTTTGGAGAACCCTTTGATGTGGGCTGGAGATCCCTTGTTGGCTTGGATTATTAGTTATTGGGATCCAGATCATGAGGCATTTATAGTGCAAGGGCACAGGATCGAGCTGACGGTCCAGGATCTATATTTCTTGACTGGTCTCCCACCATTAGGGATGGTGGGAAATACGCAGCCAGTGTTACCACGGGGGCGTAACATTATGGAGTTTGTTGAGCGACATTGTCGACCAGGTGTCCAAGTCAAATGGACTCGGATCTCCATTGGGTATCTTGAGAGGTTGGAGACCTTGGCAGTGGCCACAGCAGTGTTGTGGGTCTTGGGGAGCCAGGCGTTCCATCACATCACTGGAGGGTAGATGATGATTGTAGAGAGTGTGTTGGGGGGGACCTAGTATGGGTGGGCCCAGATGATGTTGGTGTCGGTGAAACGACAGTTGTTGCTATGAAAGCAGCAAGTGAATCATGATTGTGCCTATGGGATGGTTTTATGCTCTTTCTTCTTTGAGAAGATCCTGACCTTGCGACCTCGTATACAGTTGCCTGATGGAGGAGGGGCAGTCGGACGGGTGTTCCGACCATAGTTCTTTGCCCATTGGGATCAGATGCCACTATAGATAGACGACTATCCCTATAGTGGGATGAGTTATTGGGGAGATACGGACTTGCCGCTTCTGCCTGGTCGAGTGTGGGGGCCCGATGGTAAGTGACAAGCTTCTAATCTGTTATGTGCATTTTAGAATTTGTGACTAGTATTCATGGTACTAATCGTTATATTTTTTGGAATGTAGATATAGCATCGGTAAAATCGGCCGGATATATGGGACGACCAGCAGCAGCAGGAGCTACAGGTGCAAGTGGATCAAGGACAACACAGAACGAGGATATGGCCACTCTGGTGGAGGAAATCCGTCGTAGACATGAGGGGTTGTTGACCGGTGTGTCGGAGCGTGGTTGGAAGGATTTAGATGACCAGTACATAGAGTTATGTATTGGGCTACCCTCGGAATGGCGAGGTATCATGCGACACATGTCGATGGCCAGTCAGACTGTGCGTGATCTACGAGCTGCAGGAGCAGAGCCGTTGGCTTGGGACCCTCCAAAGAGTGATTAGATGTAGGGCAAGTGGTGCACCCCAGCGTTGATGTAGGGGCGAGTGGTGCCCCCCATTTTGTAGTTTTGTTTTTTGTACTATGCTATGGGCATGTTGTATTTTTCAGAGCAGATGGACTCTAAAAACACATGTTATGTAGTATATATATATGATTTATGTACAGTTTGTTGATGATGTGAAATGTTATCGTCTTGTGTGTGATAAATGCGAGTCTAGAACATGATTTGCAATTTGATCTACATAGTGATTTTGATGTCGAGGGATATGGGTGAAAGTAATGAATCAGAATTCACGTATCAAAAGTTGCACCCGTAGATATTGTCTAAACAGGATACGATTATGCACACGATAGACACCATTAAGTTGTAAGACAAGAAGCAGGGAATCTAAATGAACATGTAGATGGAGGATGTGATGAGAGAGAGCATCGGCTAAGAGGCCACGTACTGCATCATATTCAACCTGATTATTGGTGGCATTACCAATGCAGAGCCCATTTGCAAGAACCAGGGTACGCAAGGGGGTAAATATGGCCCATGCTGCCGAAGCGAGATTCTGGGAAGAGCGACTTGCCCCATCGGCACAGCCATGATAATGGGTGGAGGAGAGGGCCAATGTAATAGTGTCGCAGGACAGCAAATGGGAGGGATGAGAAAAAGGATGGCAGCGTGAGTAAAGGATAGACATCCACTGACGGCTATGGGAGGAAGCAGTTTGGGTAGAAAGTCTAGGACTCGAAGATCAATGAGAGGGAGATGAATGAGAACTATGGGATGATGAGTGGGAACTCAGGCTGCGAAGAACATCGAAGATACGGAGGGTGTGATCATGATTATGGGAGGGAATGGGAGGGTCAAGGGAACCATACGACACTGCAAAGTTATCTAAATCAACAGTATGGGAAGAGAAGCGCAGATACGGGTCATCATGGGGAATGACAGAAGAACAGGTAAAAATATGGTCAAAACATGAAGAGCCCGAGAATGTGTCTGAAGGAGGATCAAGCAGAACAGATGGAGTGGATTCGAAGGGAATGTACACCGATGGTTGTACGGATGATGATAGGTATAGGAGGGGAGCAGCAGATTCCGACATTTCAACATCAGGGGTAGGAATGTCAATGGTAGTAGGAGGATCCTCGAGTAGACCTGACGCATATTGAGGAAGAATGAGAGAGGCGGATTGATTTTTTTCAAGTTCGTACTCGCGAATGACCTCTAAAGAGGCTCGGTAATGCATGAGGTGAGGAAAATGGTGAGAGTAATGGCCATGGACACCACACAGAGCACAGGGTTGGTTGGTGCGAAGATATTTTGAGCTCTTAGATGTGGATGAGGAAGAAACAAAGGTTTCAGGGACCGTAGATTCAGGGAACGCGACTTTAACCATGGGTTGGATACAGGGAAAATCAGGACAAGTATGGGTGGGATGACCGATACCATCACACAAAGCACAAGGCTTGGTGGGTGGGGGAGGGCTAGGATCGAGTGCGGTGGCCTTGTCTTTGGATGCCCCCTTTCAATTTTTTCTTTTCTTGCCTGTAGTGGTCACAGCATGAGGAGGGTCCTGCGGAGGGGCTAGGGGCACTGTAGCGGTGGAAGGAGCGAAGGGAATTGGTTGCACTGGTGTCACAACTATGTATGGTTTGGGGTGGTCCGGCGGGGTCTCGGCTGGAGGAGTAAGATACCATACTGGAATTCCCAAGGTTAAATTAGGTAGGGAAAGGGTGGCCATGACGGGAATCGAATAAACGTCGGGGGGGGACCGAGGAAAGGTATCTGACCGGCGAGGTAATGACCAGGAGGGACAGCTCCCATGTGAGGGAGGCCTGAGGGAACTGATTCAGGAGGGTAGGGAGGTTCCTGAGTGTGAGGGGGATGGGAAGATCTAGGCAAAAAAGGGTTGGTTGACCGAAGCGAAGGGCTAGGAGTAGGTTGTGGTAGGCAAGATGGAGGTTGCTGACTAGCCGAAGCAGGCTGTGAAAGGCCAGCCTGAGACGATTGCATCATGCAAAAATTCGCTAAACTGGGGTCAGAGACAGGAGAAGGACGAGGACGAGGAAAATTTCCAAGAAAGGAGGAGTCTTTGTAGACGCCAGGGGAAACACTGGTCAATGGATCAACAGCTGGCTTATTGGTGACAGAAGAGATGGTGGACTCAGGGGAGGTCTGAGAGTTTGGTTCATGGTAAGTCAACTGGTCAATCGTGACAATTTTTCCATTATGAGGGAAAAACATCTTGCGGTGGACTACGGATGGGACGACAGACATGGCATAGGTGTAACTATGCCCCAAGAGAATGTTGTAGTCAAGAGGGGCGTCGATAACTTCAACATCGACACAAACAGTCTTGCCTGCAAGGGTGATAGGACAATTACGGAATAGGCCAATGGGCTGGGAGGCATGGCCATCCCACGCACGAAGGGTGATTGTGGAAGGGGCCAGCTCAGGGGATCCGAGTTGTTTCCAAACCGAAGCAGACATGACACAGGTAGATGCCCCCTCATCAATAATACATTGAGCGACATTGGCATTTCGGATTTTGACTGGGATTTGGAAAGCAACCGAAGGAGAAAGAGGGGGATGGTCTGACTGACGGGCGTCGAAAACAATCAATTGGTCATCAGCGGGATCTACAGCACCTACGGCAGATAGTAGAGCCTTATTTTGAGAAGGAGACGACTGGAGGAGTTCCAATGTTGAAATGGCAGCAGGAGATTGTGCCATATCATCTACTATACTATATGAATGGGTAGCCTGACCATAGGCAGCATTTCGACGTAATGGGCCCTTAGGAGTCTTGGGATGAACCTTGGCTTTGGGTGGATGGATTTGCAAGGGACCATTGGGTGTCAACAGAGGCTCTGTAGGACCTGAAGATGGAGACTCGGAGACAGACGGAATGGGAGGCGTGGAATACTGACGGGACTGAATTTGAAGGTTGAGGTCGACGGTGAGAGGTGGGTCAGAGGCCATCATGAGGATCTGGTAATTAGAGGAACCAGAAGGGGAAGGTTGGGTGGTTACCGGGGCATGAGGTGGGTGAGTGGCCACGAATCCTTGTTGAGGGAAAGGATCGGTAAACATGGCAGGTTGAGAAGTTGTTGGGGTGGGAGGGACAGTAGGGGAGGAGTGTTGTCCCCGAACGGTGGCCTGAGACTCCCACATCTGCTGCATTTGTGGTAATAAGGGACAATCGTGAGTGAAGTGACCATAAACACTGCAACACGAATAGGGCTTATTGGTGCGAAGCGTCCTGTCCAGCTTGGGCTGGGAGCCCTGTAGCTAGTTGGCAGTGGTAGGGTCAATACTGGAAGGATTGGATCCATGATTACTAGAAGCGGATTGATTTCCTTTCCTCTTTCTTTGAGAAGGAAGAGGATTAGGTGCCCCCTGCTGCGCAAATACTTGCCCAAGACGGGGTAGTAAATTTGGATGCGGGGGTGGAGAAGGCAAGGGAGTGGGTGGTCCAAATGCTGGAGGAGCTGGGACACCAGGTTGTAGGTACGGATATGGGGTAGGGTGGGCAACATTGAGGTAAGCAGGAGGGTGGGAAAAAGGAGGATGCATGCTGTATTCTGGATACATGTTATCTGGAGGGGGGAACGTGCTAGAGGGGATGGCCCCTCCTGGAGGGAAACCATAGCCCACAGGAGGTTGAGCAGAGGTATGTGAGAGGGTTCCAATGATACCATCGGCAGAGTGAGATGCCCCCGAGGCATAGAGCCACTCGGCTTGGGGAGGTCAGGAAGGACGGTATAAACATAACCAGATTGGGCATAGATGAGGTCATATTTCAAGGCTATTTGGAAGGCGGCTTCTTCGGTTTGGGGAAAATGGGATGCGACATCTTTGCCAATGGGAGGTAAGAGAGAGCAAAGGAACCAGTCCATATAAACCTGATCTTCAAAGGGGGGAGCGCGACACAAGATTCGTCATCGTCGCCATTCCTGGAAATAAGCGGAAAGGCGGGTCGAAGAGGATTGATGGAAAGAGGTTAAGAGTTAAGTGCCAGTGTCGTATCGGAGAGGAGGCTGGAAATAGGATAAAAATTCTTGGGCAATGGTTGAAAAGGTAGTATGGGAAGAGGTGGCTTGATCAACATACCATTTAGAAGCTTCGCCGGTAAGCATGCGTTGAAACAAACGAAGACGGATGGAGTCATCGGTCTTGGAATTGGAGGAACACCACATGTGGAAAGATCAGATATGGTTAGAGGGATCTTCACTAGCAAGGCCTTCGAAATTGGGAATGTCAGAGGGGAGCTTGGTTGGCATAGCAGGCCAACTGACATCGTGGCAAATAGGATCATTAATCAGCTAATTGAAGTCAAGGAGACTGAGGTCGACCATATAAGGGAGCAACGGGGCAGTCGAGGTAGGTCCCATAGTGGTTCCACTGGAAATGGACCCAGCGATAGAACTGGGGTTAGGGCTAGGTCCTGAACTAGACATGGTGAAGGTAAAAGAGGGAGAACCAGAAGTAGGGGGATAACTCGAACAATCAGAAGAAGAGTCGGAGTGCGGACTCAGGGGGGACTTACTCGATGACGACGGGTAGGAGGAAATCGACCGACCGAAAACTGAGGGTAAAGGCCAAGAAGTCTCCAGGAGAAGTGCCTTGGGGTGAAATGATGACGGGAAGAAGAAAAATCGACAAGGGCAGGGAGGGACAAAATCAAGTGAGGTCAAGGGCGGAGGGGTGCAGTGACAATTGATTTTAAAGTCTTTGCCAAGTGGTGTTAACCAGGCTCTTCTTCACTTAGGGTCAGTGTGTGGCATGTGTTAATTTTAATTGTTTAAACCCAGACATTTTGAGAGTAAAAGAAAAAGGGTGCTGTGTAACTGAAAATAAATCTGCAGTAAATAAGACTAAAAGAACAAAAAATTAACAGCTACCAATGCATCAATCTAACCCAAGAAGGCGGGTCTCTCAAAACTAGTCTATAAGAGGGAAAAAATGAAGCAAAGCACGCTAAAAAGAGGCCAATAGATCTAAGGTCGGGAGGGACGGGGATCTAAAGGAGAAATCTGCTGAAAAGAGGTGCAAAGAACAACAAAGAGGCAGAGGCAAGGTTGCTACTAAAAAGGAGGAGATCAGCTAAAAAGAGGGGGGACAAGGAGGTGGCCCTAGAAATGAACCCAAAAAAAACTAAATGAAGTGATTTGAAAGGGAGAAGAGATGATCTAAAGGGATCTGAAACTAAGGTATCAGATCTGAAAGCAATAAGGCTGAAACTTTGGAAATTCAGACGTCTGAAACAACAAAAACTCTCCCACAAAAAGTGGAGGGTACTAGAGCCCTAAGGGGCAATATTCCCACTTAGTTGAGTGAAACAGATCAGAAACAGGTATAAACGGGTGGAGACAGAGGCTGGAAAACCCTGACAGAAGCTTCAGACAAACCCAGAAAAAGTACTGGAAAATTTGCAGAAAAAATGCAGGTCGCAGGTTCTGACTTGTTTTCAGTCCAGGTCGTAGGTTTGGGGCAGAAAAGTTTATCCTCAGGCTCAGGTCACACTTTTTGGGCCGATAAGTGAGACTTTCAAATCCAGCTCTCGCAGCGGCAGATTTTAGAAAAATTTGTCGTCTCAGCTGCGACTGATGTTTGTCACCTGCGCAATAAGGCCAGAAACACACGGAAGTTAAAAAATTTATTGTTTGAGAGTTTTAGAGGTGGAAAGCACCATAAAAATAGGAAAAACAGAAAATGGAAGAGAAACCCTAGGGTATGAAACAACTGTATATGCAGGAATATATGAAACGACAGCGGTCACAAAAGAAAACTCATGTGGAGTCGCCAATTGTTAGTATGAATCTTTCGTCGTAAAATATCACTTCAGCTACGCATAAAAAATAGCCCTAACATTGAGTATGGCTGAAAAATATCTTTAAGTCTGCTGCACAAATTCAGATCTAAGCACAAAAGACATTAAGCAGATAAAATATAATATGGCTCGATGCATCCAATGGACAAGGCAAGAACAATGTGTTTAAAAGAATGTTTTATATTATATTAAAGAATGGGGCACCTAAGAGGAAAACAAGAAAGGTGTTTTCTGGTTCTCCTCAATGGGATGGGTTCTTGAAAGTCCTCAGTGTTTCAGATCTAAATTTCCTCTCTCTTATTGTGGTAGAAAACCCTGACAAACATAGAACTCAATGGGAGCTCATAAAAATCGAAAATGGTGACCAAGAGTAGATCTAGTGTGATCTAATGCAATGAAGGTGACTAATGAATGGGGAAAACCCTCCTATTTATAACAAAATATTAGGGTTATCTAGAACTTGTTGCATGAATAAAATATTATTAATCAAATTCTAGAACCAACCTTTAGGAATATTTTATTATATTTGTTGGAGGGAAAAGGTCTTTTGACTTAGGTCAATTCCTTTATTTATAAACAATAAATAAATAAATGATTTATTTATTATTTTAGGGAGATGATGGGGATGAATAATGATTTATTTAATTATTTAAAAATGATTTAGTCAAATTTAACTAGGAATGTTATTAAATAATGATTTAAATAACTTATTCCTAGGAAATAATTAAATAAATAATGATTTATTTAATTAATTTCCTTGTTTTGGGTAAAATGGGACCAGGAAATATGAACAAATGTTATTTGACATGGTGAAAGCAATTTTACTTAGGGTAAAATTGGTCTTACATGGTGTACTTGGGTTCATCTAATGATAATGAGTTAGACGACCAAAAAAATGGTGTAACACACAGCGTTGGACCCCTGTACCTTAATGGGTAAGAAATGCCGCTCGTAATTAAACGCTACATGGGGGGTCTAGGGGGGGTGGTTGTGACTTTATGGAGCCCCCCCTAGCGAGGGGTTTCGGGGGTAGTGCCCACGAAGCTAAAAACATATGTAAAATTGCCTTGTAAAAGTATAGTAATTTCTAGTCAATCTGGGTCGTTCATTAGGCGAATGATCTGATGCTAGAAGTTATGTTTAGTTTAGGGTTTTTTTCCCTAGAAGGCAACCCCTCGCTTGTATGAGGGTACTGTATTGTGGCTGTGTATTGTATGTGTATTCTAAGAGCGAGAAACTGATAAGGAGATTGTGAGAGAGAAGAGAGGATATTATAATGGATCTATTGTAGGTTTTATCTCTTCATTTTGCTAGATAATAGAAAGGAAGGACTGGTTGTTCGGGGTGGACGTAGCCCAAACTGGGTGAACCATGCATATCTGTGTCTCTTTGGTTGTATGTGTTTCTTATGTTTATATTTCCGCATATAATTTATTTGTTCCATTGCTCTATAATATATAATTTTCTAACAAGAACCTCTGCGTATACTTGACCAAAGAGAAATAATGCTATGGAAGCGAGCTATGATCTAGGTTAAATTACAGTGGAAATATGTTAGCCTCGAGAAGCCACATGGGAAAATAAATAATTTATGCATGAGGCATATCCCAAGTTGTTTCAAAGGCAACAAAAAGAGTAAACATATGGGACAGTGTTCCTCTCAAGGGGGCATAGATGTGACATCCCTAGTTGATTTATATTTAATAATTTACCTTGGTAATTAGTTCGACTTTATGAGTTACGAAATAGAGTAATGTTGAGTTTTGGATGAAACCAACTAGTAATTTATTGTTTCTTTCCTATGTTGGGATCTAGAATTTGTGGAGGGGACCCAAGTAATTCTCTTTGTTTTACTAGATAGTTAGCAGTTAAGAGAATTTATCTGTCATTCTCTTTTATAGGGTTTGGGAAAACTTTGAAGAAAGAGGGGAGAGGAGGAAAAGGGGAGTAGGACGCTAATAGAGGAGAATTCCAAAGGTGGACTACAGATAATGGAAATTCAAGTTTTCCAAACTTGGTCTATCAAAGAAATCTAGGCTGGACTAAAAAGAGTCTTGATGCCTATGAATTTGGACATTGTTTCTTAAGAACTGTGTTGGAACAGAGAAGCATGGGGGGAGGTTGTGGGCGTAATTTCCATTTCCTCAAAGGATGGGTGGAGAGGTCCTGTGTGTAAATTCTAGAACCTCTCCGTAACAGATAAGTGTTTGAATGTTCTGACTATATTTTTCTTATGTATGCTATTAGAATGACTAGTCTTAAGCACCATTTTATTTATAGGAAAGAAAAATAAATCTGAGCTGTTTTCGAAAGAGGGTTATGATTTGTATAATTTAGTTGTGCCCAAACATTAAGACCGGAATTTATATTGATGTAAATATGCATTACTGTTAGAATTATAAAGCTAAACAATAGTTTGAATATATATTTATACATGTTAATTTTTAGGTAGTCAAATAAAGAAGAAATTATTAACTTGACAGAGAGGAATAACCACATAAATGGAGAAAACCATGTAATCAACATTCGTTCTAGAAACTACACTAACAATGTTTAATGTGAGAATACAAGGCCTTTCAGGTTATGAAATTATAAATACAACAATATAGAATCACGAAATTACTGAGATGGAATTTAACTTGTGGGTTACCGCTCGTTTCAACATAATTCTAGGTCGAAGAAAATAAAAGAAGTTGAGGACCTCAACTCGGATTTATCCCTCTTAGCAATTCGTTTTGAGATATCCAAGGAGCAGTTCTGAGACAAGGAACCTAGACAGATAAACTACAATAAAATATGGATTAACTGAAAGATGTTTTAGGAGGAACAATACCCAAGCATGTCTGGAAATCTCCCATACTCTTGTAAATATAAAAAGAGAAACAAGGTATGAATCTAAAAATTAAAAGTATATAGATGAATCAAGAAATATAGCCTTAATTATTCTTTATCTAAAGGACTATAGCCTATAAATAAGAAACACAATAAGGGACAAGAATAACTATTGAACTACCAAGAGTGAGATTAAGAAAATGAACTCTTTCATTAACATCCATATCTGAATTTACAAAAAAAAACACAGAGACCTTTTCCAACCTAGGGTTAAAACAAAAGCCTTGTAAGTTATTGAATATACAAGTAATTACCATAAGATATAGTAAAAATCACCATGACCTAAGAAATTCACATGGTCAAGGAAGACCAAAGCTTGGATTTGTAGCATTAACATATACATGTAAAGATATGTAGCCATACCTATTTAAAGAGGGTGAACTATGAGAAAAAATTATATTCATCCATTATGGAAAAATAAAATTAGTTACATACACAATATGACTAATCAGGGATTAAACCCTCGAATCCCCAAGGGATAAAATTTCTACATTAGCATCTGATCGAAGATTCAGTAAAATGCACCCGAAGGGTATAACGCTTATCTTGATGCTACAAACACTCGAACAAATGAGACGGTCCAAGACTTCACTCAACGCATGCGAGAGGAAACCCTGTAAAATATCATTCAAACCATCTCTCTTAGTAACAAAACTTAGGGTTGCTGACATAAGTGACTGGAAATAATTTTCTTGCTAAAAAACATGAAAAATGTTGCTCAGAATCACATTACCTAGTAATAGATGAAGCTCGAACGGTACACCATGAACCTAGAATTTTTCGTGCAACCAAATGGACCTTCAGCCTGCATCAGAAGGAATAGAAACAGTTAGCCACAAAAAATAAAGGGGGTCAAAGAAAAGGTAACTTCCACATAAGTGAGTCCAAAAAATATGTTACATGTTCTTCCAGAGTGCTCGAACAACTATTTGTGGGAAAAATAGCAACAGTGTGTAGAATATGGGAGGAAATTGGCTCGAAAAGAGTCTTGACCGCTAAAATAAGTTGAAACACCATAGGAAGAAACCCTAACGAGACCATGGTTCAACAAAGCAAGCCTTTCCAACTGGGAAACATTCAAATTACCAACTGATATGGATTCAAAACCAGGTGGTTACCCATAACCATTAAGGAGACTTCGAGTCGTTGGATGAAAGGATTGGAGGATCGACGACAGTTGTTAACACAGATGGTTGCACTGAATTCTTGATAACCTAGGTAGCTTGTAGTAGTAAATGTTGGCTAGCCTTCACTATCAAATCAATACAAATTTTATGATATCAAAGTGTTATGTATACATGGTATAGGTGAAAATTCGAGTGTATCTTACCCTCTGTGCGTATTGTACCCGTGAAGTATTGATATAGTGTGTATACCTTATTATTCCCTGCCATATGGCATAGGACTATAGTAATCAAAACAGATGATATAGCATTAATTCATGTTAATATTACTTATTTTTTACCTCGCTGTGTATTATGCGCTCGGAAAACTATATTATAATTTTCCTTTTTATGGTTTTGGCCTCTTCCCGGGGCGAAGATGCAGTAAGAATATAGTATCTTTATTTTATTCATTCATATTTCAAAGTTGTGAAACTAATGCTAGCATTACCTTTAGCATTATTAAATGCTAGTAGAGTTATCATAATTCATAGGTGCATTGCTCCGAAAACATTTTCCACTGCCTATTGTTTGCTTCTCTACATGTATGTTGCCACCACTCTACATGTAGGGCTAACAGATGTCATATGCTATCATTTTTTGTCGTCCCCCACACCATAAGAGAACAAGAACATGTTGAGGAAACAAGAACATTTCTTTCGTAGGGTATCAAGCTTCGTTGGTGGATATCAAACAAACCCCCACAAATCCTATGCCTCTTGCCACTTCCAAGAGCCTGCAATATTTGAACAACAACAAAAGCGACTACTATTACAGATTCTGCAGCCTCAATCACACATATATGGAAAATTCACATGATCAGTTTCAGCCTCAGCTACAACATCAGTCACAAATTCTACAACCGATCAGTGGGAAAACCAGTGAGTTGTTTTTTCCCACTCTAGGACATGTTTTTCTATTGATATCTCTCCGAAATTTCTATCCAGTATAATTATGAAATATAGCGAATGACAAGGCAGGGTGAGTAACACCTGGATTATTTAGACAATTTTGGGGCCGCGAATTTTGTATTGTAAATATTATACACAATGCTCTGGTCATTTAGGTGTTTGGCACTGATGCTAAATCTTGTCCCTTATTCCCTACCAAAAAACCCTATTACGGGTTTTTATATTGTCCCTCACTGCCTTCTTCCTTGTTTATGTTTCCCTTCTCTACTCCTCGACTATTCTCCTCTTCTGCTCATGGTTTATTTTCTCTTGTCCAAACTTTCTAAGTTAACTTTTTGTAACCCAGAGGAAATGAGTTGAAGGTACGATTTTACATAAATACTCCCATTTAGACATTGTTGGATCACGTGGTTGATGTTACAAACTGAAGGTATTATTTTACATATATTCAGTTTGATTTTACATATATATTCCCATTTAAACATTGTTGGTTCGCTTTTCCACTAGTGCAAACTAAAGATATGCTTACATATATGGATAACTTTTTGGATCTATAAATGAATCAACAACAACAGGTTAAGTACAAAGGTATATATATAGAGATATTTTCGAGATTTTAAAATGATGAAATGACGAAGTCTTGAACATCACTAATTTTTGCTCAATTTGTCTTTATCAAAAATTTTAACGATATATTATTGCTCAAATTATGTATGATCAATTTCTTTTAGAAACATAGTAAAATAATAAAAAAATTAGAAACACACTAAAATAAATTGAATTAACCAAATGGATGTTTAACCTGAATAAGTTTAGAAGATAATATATGTAGCATTCCTTCAAGTTTGTTTCTGTGACTTCTTCTGTGTCTTGGTAATCTCGCTCATCGCTACTTTCTATTTATATGGTGTTGATGCTAATCGCCATCCCAGTGACGAGCAAATACACATGGGTTTTGTCGCATGATTTTTTTTTCTATTCGTAACCATAACCCTTCTCAACTAGGAAAACTGTAGTTACGGTTCTATCAACCATTGATTATATGGTTTAAAAGTAGCTTTTACTTTACAATAAAGAAGTGCCCATTATACCTGATGCAAAAAGCCTATGCAAACCGACCAGTTCTCGCAAAAATACCGCATCACAGTGGACTTATGGTTCTTTCAAGGAACAAGCTAGAAGATTTGATTCATTTAGGATAAGCCAATGAAATGCATTGAACTGTTGTTATTTTCATTTTTCCTCTCGTCCTTGACAGACTATTCTTGAACCTCTAATTTCTTATCCTACAATGGCCTAAGGCGTCAGTGGATCTGCATCAGTGCAATCATAACCCTTTCGCTTTTGGCAAATAAATAATGACCAAGCTCTACTTAGCCTTACTAGTGTTGCCTTTGTAAGTACCATTCGGTCTAGAAAGAATATAACTATTGCGGCAACATGTCTTTCTGTGGTGGTAGAAAGGACATGATTTTCTTCTCATGATCACTTTCAAAAGGTTTCAACTTTGTTTTTTTAGGGAAATAGCCATGTTGTTTGGATTTCGAGGGGCTCATGGAATGAGAGGTACGTGGCTACAATACAAACCTTTTTGTAGATTGTAATTGTCTTTTAATTAAATAAAAAACATGAAATAATTGTTTTTATTGTTCTTAATTTGCAATAACCACACACCTTGTAACATATTAAATGTTGCACGCATGTGTTGCACGTGTCTCTTGTCATGAAATTCTCAAAAGCTCGATCCTCTCTCAAAAAGCACAAACGTAGACCTCACAGACTACAGTTTATAGGCACGAACATAAATGGAGAAATCGCTACATAGTTGGCTAATTGCATGTGATGGGAGAGGCTCTCTAGAAAAGTACCCATTAGTTTTATAGGAAGGGCCTAGTCCGTGGTGGTCGTGGTTTACTCAGTAGGCTTCCTAGGCATTCGACACGAAGTATCCTGATCTTATGTGGGTTTCATCTGACACTCCAGTGAACCTTGAAAATTCACATTTGTGGCTTAACAGATCGACAAGAGCTATGATTCATTTTGATATTTATTTATTTCCTATGAGGGAGGTACTCTACTTCCATCCATGATGACTGGCTCGCACTACTTTGGCTGGCATCACCTCTTTTAGTGAGATAGAGACCACACCTAGAAGGTCAGTTGGCCTCGATCAATTTCGAGCTACCTAATCGAGTAAGCCCCTTCATGTATTAGTGCATAATGCCCCCTTCGTTAATGGCCATAAGTGTAAGGTTGTCAATTATTGAGCAAATCAACCATTCTCATATAAAAAATGCAATTATAGAAATATTTCTTATTCCATGAATGACTACTTAATCTATCAACTCAAAATCTTAATAAACAAAATCACAAGAATAAACTGCGGTCAGCTTCAATATATTGAAAATTTGTTTAATATTTTAACATGTTCCATATAGACACAGCTAGGTTCACATTGTAGTCGCAAGGGCCAATGCCAATAATAGAACCAAGAAGCTAACATTTCAGATTGACAACCATGGATGACTAGTTTGCAGAGGAGGTGGGTGATTATTAATTTAAAAGTATAGGCCACACATTTATCTATTGAGCCATGTGATGCATAGTCCTGTCAATAAGTGAATATAATATACATGAATATGGTATCCTTGATCCAACAACCTAGTCTAGTAATGGCGGTGGATTGATTGTATCTATGCCATGGAATAGTTTGCCAAAGCTAAGAATGTGCCCATGTAGGTGTTTCTAGTGTTACTGCATCTTATTAGAATATTATATTGGTTGTGTACATGCACAACAGTAACAAATGAAGAGCTTGAAGACATGGAAACTTATTTCAATAGGGAAGACAACAAAGTACAAATCCCACGTGCTACAAATTGAGAAAACAACCCGAAACCCATATAAATTCCAAGGCCTTGACACATATGAACTGTTGTCATTAAAATAATCCCATGTATATAACCATCCTATGATAAAGCTCAGTACCGAATCTAGATATCACAAAGTAATGCAGTATGATTAGTCTTGGTAATGCAGTATGCTTAGTCTTGGTTTAGCAAGGACAGTTTGACTCATACTCTGGCTCAAGGTAGGGACTAGCTGCCTTGCAACTATCCTTGTTTTATTATTTCAATTTTACAAACTATCACAAGATACCAATGTGATATAGCAACTAAACTTAAGAAGATCTCAAAGACCATATGATTTCCAAGACCATGACACATATGAATTATTGTCATTAAAATAATCCCATGTATATAAGCATCTTGAGGAACTTTTGTGATAAAGCTCAGTACCTAATCCAAATATCACAAAGTAATGCAGTATGCTTAATCTTAATTTAGCAAAGACAGTTTGACTCCTACTTTGGCTCAATGTAGGGACTAGCTGCCTTGCATCCATCTTTGTTTTATTATTGGAGTTTTACAAACTAGTGATATAGCAGCTAAACTTAAGAAGATCGTGAGTTCTATAAAATTATTAACTAAAGTTAATCGAGTAAGGGTAAAAAAATTTTATGATGCATGTGGCATGTGACAATGTGTCTCTCTCGACTAGAATATCATCGGCTTCAAATAACCTATGTCAAAATTGAGTTGGAAAAAATCTATGCGAGATTTCCGTCCCTCTCGCTTAAAAAAAATCTATGACAGATTTCCATAGCCGTGTTTTACAAAGAGAACGAGACTGATGTCCGGAATGTTATTTTATTGGTTTACTTTGACAAATAGCCAATGAATACTAGTGAATTGTTTGGGAAATATCTTGCAAAAGAAATCAAAGAGGAAGGCATTTATTGTTCGGAATGTTATTGTATTGTTTTACTTTGACAAATAGCCAATGAATATTAGTGAATTGTTTGGGCAATATCTTGCAAAAGAAATTAAAGAGGAAGACATTTATTGTTCTATCTTAGGGAAGTGTTGTAGGAGTGAACAAACTCGAACCCAATGAATATAGTATTGACTTTTACCATGTTAAATTTAACTTTACATCTTTTATTGTATGTTCCCAGTTATAAATGATATATATAATTATATAGATATAATTAAATAAATTAAAGATAGTTAGAAATAATAAATAACTAAAATAAAAATAAAATTTATTCAATCCTATATTTTTTTATTTTTTTTTGGTACATAGAGAAATCCACAACATGTGATATGGAGTTATTTCAATCTCTATTATTGTAATTTTTATTTGTTTCCATATGCATGTTATATTTTTTTCTTAAATAATTTTTTTGAGATATGAATTAAAAGATTTGAATCTCTTAGCTCATAACACTTCATTTTTATAGCCATAACCATTCCAAAATAATAATAGAAAGTATAACTTTATTATATTAATTTTATATTTCTAATATAACTCTAAACAAATATATAATGATGATTGAATTTTAAATAAAAAGTTAAAAAATAAATATTTATAATGAACATTTTATGATAGAAAATAAAAATTTGTTTATATCATTTTATTAAGAATAGTGATCTATTCTTGTGTTGCATTGTACTAATTTTTTGAAAAATAACTCAATTTATTTAAGATATTTAATTTATAACTGAAAAGATATTTATTACTATGAATTTTAAAGAGTATATCAAATATTATATTTATTCAAAATCAATATATTTTTTTAATTTATTAATATAAAATAACTATGTTTAATATAATGGTATTTAAATTAATGATCAATTTAATAGTATTTAAAATAATGATCAATTTTAAGCGTTATTACATTTGAGTAAGTTATTATTCACAAATATTTGTGTGATATTAAAAATGAATTACCAAATTTACCATGTTGTTTTTGGTAGGGAGAGATTTCATTAATTTATATAGAATATAAATTTATTTTTAAAAATGAAATTAATAGGAAAAAAATATGTATCAATTAAAATTATTATTTTTATTTTTTTTCAAAAAAGAAAAAATAACAAGTTTGTATTAATTTATATGATCCATAATTCATAGATGAATTGTATGTTCTGACTAAAGTACAATATTACATATCTCAAAACCAAAGAAGTATCCTAGAGAATATCTCTATTGTTTTGACTAGTTATAGATCCCAAAATGACCCTAGTAAATTGAGATGCATTTTTTATATCATTACACACATTGTGTAAGAAAAAAATATTAGATAAGAAAAAAATAAAAAATAAAAAAAATATATGTTGGATATGTCTTATACCAGTGCACACATTGTGTAAGATAAAAAAAATTAGATTAGAAAAAATGTGTTAGATATAATAAATATACTGAAATAAGAAAATGGAGATCTTAAAAATTTGATGCACAAACTTGAAGAAAATAATCATGACATTGATGGTACAAAAGAAGAAGTTAACCTCCTAAGAATCTAATTAAAGGAAACAAAGAAAAGAGAATTTTCATAAAAAAAAATCTGAAGACTTCAACTAATATTAAGAAAAAATTAGTTCCTTGAAGATCCAATTAGAAAAAGCAAGAAAAATAAAAAAACAATAAAAAAACAAATAGAATATTATGAGAAATGTGAAAAAAAAGTTGCCTTAGTAAGAGTTGAGATTAATAATCTCAATAAAAATTTGAAGAGCACACAAGTATTAGAAAACATTATGGGTTTCCTTAAATTACCATGTGATAAATCAGGTGAGGTTGCTCCCTTAGCTAGATGACAATATTTTGGTAATGTAATCTAAAGGTTTGTCATATTATGGGTTGTAAATAAGAATATATTGACAAAGACATCAACTAATGGAAATTAAATTTAGGTTGTTTCTCATATTATGTGTTGTAAATAAGAATATATTGATAAAGACATCAACTAATGGAAATTAAATTAAGTTAGGCTGTGTAGAGAATATATTTCTCTATTTTAAATCAAGTTAGGTTTTCTAGAGAATACATTTCTCCATTTTAATAGTAAAAATGTATTGTTCCAACTGGTTTTCCTAAAAAAAAAAAATTATTTTCCAATAAATATGAATTTTACCCACATAACTTTCATTATCATTAAATTATAATTAATTTTTATATCAAACCCATTACTATAATGATGATGATTCCACTTAGACCAAAATTTGGTCTATCGAACTTATAATTTTTTTAGTTCTTAATTGTTTTGCTTCTCGGCGAGATTGGTGTTATAGCTTTCTTTTTCTTCTCTACGGTCTTCCAACTTTCTTTATCTTGCAACTCTTTCATCTCTTCTGATTCTTGGGGCACTGGTGTCTCATTTTCTTCTCTACAGTATTCCAACTTCCTTTATCTTGCAACTCCATCTCTTCTGATTCTTGGGGCACTGGTGTCTCATTTTCAGGATTTGGGAGATCTACTTCGCTGTTAAATGAATATTTCTTTTCCGCGATTCCTCATAATTGTTGATGCTTGAGGGGCTCTCGAGTTCGTTTTTAGGTGGATTCCCGAAAATCCTATTACAAACTTGTTCAATCTTGAGAGTTCAATAGACCGGGGATATATTGTCAAAAGAGACATTTGACAAAATATTGAACTATTTGACACTAAAAAATCATAATTGCAATGTCCTCTCTTAATCAACATCCTGTAATAAAGAAAACAATTGATCAGCTGGCAGAAGCTGAGTCAAAAAATAAAGAGAAATACAGTATTGTCATTCTCTCGGACAACCAAGTTTTCAGTTCATTTGAAAACTGCCATTTATATCAGTTACCAAACTAACCGGAAATGGGATGATAGTGTCGATGTTGTTTTGCAAGAATAAACCAGAAAAGGAAAACAAGTTTGAGGGCTAAAGAATAGTGGCATTTAGTAAAAATTCAAAAACGAAGCGATACAGTACTCAGAAAGAGTGGAATGATGGTTCAAAACACAGAGGTAAGTAGTCCACAAGTTGAAGCAAACAGCCAACAATAAAAAGCTAGTCAAGTGCAAGCCGTCGTCATAAAAAGGGAGATTTGGAAAAAGACTAGCGAGCAACTATGGTAAAATAAACAAACTCAACTTGCGAATTTCACTGAAATTAGTACAGCTGCATTGTTAATCGCAATATCTAATCCCGAAGGTACGTTGACTGATTCCAGATCAATGAAACCCTTCCTTTTTCTGGAAAAAATGTGTCTCTCTAGAATATCGTTGGCTCGGGGCTCTGGCTTAAAAAAAAATCTATGACAGATTTCCATAGTCGTGTTGAGATAGCCAGCTTTACAAAGAGAACAAGACTGATGTCCGGAAGGTTCTTTTATTGTTTACTTTAACAAATAGCCCATGACTATTAGTGAATTGTTTGGGCAATATCTTGCAAAATAAATTAAAGAGGAAGACATTTATTGCTCTATCTTAGGGAAGTGTTGTAGGAGTGAATAGACTCGAACCAAATTAATTCAGTATTGAATTTTTACCATGTTAAATTTAACTTTACATCTTTTACTATACTTGTAAGTATGTATGTTACTAGTTATAAATGGATTTATATAACTATATATTTCTTATATAATAACTATATATTTCCTAAGATTATTTATTTCTATATAAAAAAATAAAAATAAAATTATATTAACAAATATAATAAAAGTTTTCATAAAATTAATTTCGATATATAGGATAGCCATTAGACAATTAATTAAACAATAATAGTAATAATTTTAAAGGGCTCATTATTAAATTAGATATAAAATAAATATTTTTTTTGAAAAACTAAAATAAATAGTTAATAATTTAATAAAAAAATTTAAAAAAATTGGTCGCCTTTTTCATCTCTCTTTCCACTATTTATTGACATGGATTATCTCTCTCTTTCCACTATTTATTATTGACCTGGATCTTTTTTCTTCTTTGCAGGTTGTACTGAAGATGAGTCTTGATTTAGACTCGAAACGTAGACTAAAAATGGCGACACATCTGAAAAACTACACCACATAAACCTTCAATCTAGCATTCTTATATATTATTAAAATATAATTATAAATAATTAAATATAATTATAATTAAATAAAGATAATTAGAGAAAATAAATAGTTAAAATTAAATTAAAAATTATTCGTATTATTTTAAAAATTAAAATATTATTTTTTTTGGGTTGTTTTATCCAAGTGTGATATGGGGTTACCATTATGTCTTTAAAATTATAAAAACGGTTTATTAAAATATTAATGTTTTTATGTTTTTTAGCATTGAATGTTAAAAGAATAAAAAAATGTCAAGAAAGAAATTTACTTTAAAAGGTATATTTGTTTTTTATTTATATATTAATAATCTATATCTTAAAGTATGGGTAAAGCAAGTGTTTCCTCCAAAGAAATCACAAGTTCAAAACGGGTAGAGTATGTATGCCATAGTAAACTTAGTAGTCAAAACCTTAAAATTGGATTATATATATATATATATATATATATATATATATATATATATATATATATATAAAATAAAAATAATATAGTTAATTTTTAGCTCCAAAGAATAATTTAGGTGGTTGAGTTGTTGTTGATAAGTACCTTACCAATTGAGAGGTCATTGGGCCAAATCTCCTCAAGGGGTTAGGTCCAAAACAAAATATATAGTTGATTTATATGTGTCTTTTAAATATTCGCAATGTGAAATATACTATGAGATAATATACTTTAGTTTTTTATTATTTTCAATTTCATGAATCTTCATGGGTAAATGTATTGTTACATATATCTAACTTTAACTTATATATTAATTATTTTTACAATAATATTAATTATTATATTTTTTACAATTTTTTTAAATATTAATAATATGATATGTGTTATAACTTAAATGTTGTAGTGTTTATCAACATTTACTAACCATTTGTAGATAATTAGAATAGTTCTTTAGTATTCTCAATTTCATCTCTACTATTTAATATATTTGAATAAAAATTATATTATAAATTTTACACACTTCAAAATAAAAAATATTAAATATTAAATAAATTTTTATTGTATATTATTATAATGAAATAATATGAGACTAAATTCTTCTGGTTTAATAACATCCTCTATTTTGTTTTAAAATTGTAAATATGATCTAATAACAATAGTTTAAAAAATAATTATAATATGATGATAGTTAATTAACTTTTAAAACTTTTTTTGAAAATAAATAATAATCTAATTAACTAAGTATAATATGGTTTTTAAATTTACATCATATTTTTTAATCATATTTTTAATTTTATCTAGGGTTTCTATAATTACCCTAATATTCTTTCATACTAATCTCTCCAAAAAATTTAAAATATCCTTTTTAAGGAGTTGTTAGCTTTTAAATTTTGAGAAATTGTTAGCTTTTAAATTATTTCTTTCACTTTTAGATATAAATGTTTTTGTATTGGAATAGCTTGACCAGAAAAGATAAATTTTATGAAAAAAAATTAACTTCTATATTTATTTAGAAATTGGATGAAAGTTAAACTCCACAAAAATTAAATGGTTTATATTTCATAAATATATTATTGAAATTATTAAAATATATTACTGAAAATATCATATTAAAATATAATATATATAGTGTGACATTTAAAAAAATGTAATTCATATTATAGAAAAAAAAATCAATTTCTTCCAAATATTAAAAATTTCAAAAATTAATTAATAGTTATTATTTCTAAATTATATAAATATAATGATAAAATAAATATTTCTAAATTACATTAAATTTAAATAATAAAATATATTTAAAATGGATATGCACTAAATCTCCATTAAATAATAATGGAAACATAAAGTGTTATACATAAAATTACAATATTATATGTATGCTATCCCTGTAATGTCTTGCAAAGTCACGAAGTCTTATTTTCTTTATAAAAACCAACTTGGAGAAAGAGACACACCTGCAATTGAGGTTGAGGGATATTAAACTGAAAATCTGACAATTAAAATCTAATACATTAAAATTAATAATAAAACACCCAAACACATATAAACACCACTAACGTGTTGTCAATGATAAAATCTGGGTAAACTGCCTTAGGATACATGACCATTCATGCATTGTCTATGATCTCCATTTCATTTCAATTGGTTAGAATTTACCAACTAGAATTGATCACAAAACTTAGGGAATTCCTTGTATCCAAAGTTTTAAAAATCTTTACAACGGACAGATGAGTTATGAATAAATCACAATCTCAATAGTTTTCCGAAAAACATAAATGTAAAAAGAGGTATTTTCAATGTACGTATATTCTAAACTTAATCTTCACTAGTTGATATTTGGCCAAGACAACCAGGCATTTCTATTGTCAAAAAGCTGAAGTGAATGGAATCCCTAAATTTGTGTATGTATTTTGCATTAATAGAGTGTAAGGAAAACCAAAGTACTTTATAGGAAGTTGGTAACACGTATGCAAATTCAATAGAATGGATTAATTGTTATGCATAGCTTCATTTACTTCTCACGGTCAACTTTGGGGGAGTGCTTAATAGTTACGTTTTTCAACCATTGTTGGCGATTTCAAAATTCAGTCATTTTAGTGATGGGTTTTCCTCATAAATAATGATATATTACGATGATTTATTATATTTGTGTTTGACTATTTCATAAAAGAAAAATTAAGAGAAGCCACTTTATTATGTACATGTAAAATTAAATAGTCAACATTTTTAGAGGATTATTAAAGTTAATTTGGAAAATTTTAATTATTATTTATAATTAGATGTGTAATATTAAATTTCTAAGAAAAATTGGTTGTTAGAAACAATTAAATGATCCATGCTAAATCTCTTACAAGCATTAAATATTAAGATCTAATTTAGAATTAGATAGATTTTAGTAAAATTGATTACACATTTTGGAGTGAAATTTTAAATGAGAATTTATTTTAAAGTGTAAAATTTTGATTATTTTATTAATTTCAAATTGTAAAATGTTTAATGATATTTATTTAAAAATATTCAAACTTTTATTTTATATATTTTATGAAATTTTGATAATTTTTAAAATAAAATAATTTTATTTTATAATTTAAAAATATTTTTAAAAAAATAAAAAAATAATAATTTTTTTTCAAAATACATGAAAAATTATATAATTTAGAACATTTGAATTCTAAAAAAATATGAAAAATTATTTAATTTAGAAAATTTGAATTCTAAAATTTTTCTCACTGTCATGAAAAATATTTAATGAAATTACGATAAAGTCATTCAACAATTTCAATTTCATTATGTAATATTTATCTATTAAGTTATAAAACTTTTTGAAATACTTACTTAATAACAACTATTTTCTTAATTAAATAGTATTTAGTATAAATATAATAAATTATATATTTTTATATCTTCTGTTGATGATGATATTAAGTGTTTAGTTTTTTAACATTTATATACCTGTACTATTATTGTTATATTTTAGTAAGTGAGGATTTGCGTCATAAAATCGTTTATTTCACAAAAGGGCCGACGGTAATAACAGGATGCAAAGGGAGAGGCGGAGCGCGCATCTTGCTCTGAAATACCTAGCACGCGTGACATTTACGGACTGCAACGATACATTCTTTGAATATGGACGGCCAGAAGTAACCTTCTCGCAGAATTTTCTGGGCAGTAGCATATCCGGACATATGTCCACCATAGGTTCCACTGTGGCAGTCATTTAGAACCCTTTCAGCCTCTTCCAAGGTTAGGCACCGACGGAGCACCGAATCTACTCCAACATGGTATAAGGTATCTCCTATGATACGGTAGGGTTGAGACTGATGCTGAATCCGACTTCGGGCATCTTTAGTCAACTCAGACCGAAATGTGGAGGTCTGAAGATACACGATTATGTCGCCATACCAAGGGTCGCGAGTACTGATGAGGAAAAGAGTTTCGTCCGGGATATGATCCTCGGAGAGTGAAGGAGTGGAGTCTGTCGGGAGTGAGCATATAAGATCCGTGAAAACAAGTGATTTTGTTGACTTAGCGGTGGTGAAATCTAAGTCAAACTCTTGCAGGATAACGATCTATTTGGAGTATTTTCCCCCCAGCAATTGTCTAGAGAGAATATATGTCATGGGGTTGCAATCCGAAACCACTGTTATCGTACGCAACAGGATGTAATGGCGAAAACGATGCACAGTGTGTACTGCAACTAACGCCAACTTCTCAACTTGAGCATAACGCGTTTCTATATCGAGAAGGTTTCGTGATAGATAATAAACAACATGTTCATTACCATTATCATCATCCTGCACCAGATCCATAGCAATGGTGCTAAACTCGGCGGCGAGATACAAAGTGAAATCGTGGTGATAATCAGGAGGACGAAGCAAAGGAGAATTTACCAGTAATGTCTTTAGCTTCTCAAAGGACTGCTGAGCAATTTTGTCCCAATGGAAGGGAACATTCTGCTTTAATAAGCGTGTGAATCCTTTGGCCACCTCGGCGTAGTTCGGGATAAAGCGTCGAAGGAAGTTCGCTTTTCCCTGCAGACTCTGCAACTGATATAACGAGGAGGGTGATGGGAGGTTGATGATAGCCTCGAGTTTTAAAGGGTCAAGGCGAATTCCGTCTTTGGAGACTATGAATCCCAAATGACGGCCATAATCCATGCAGAAGACGCATTTATGAGGATTAAGCCTAATATTGTAGCGCCTACAGCGAAGAAAAATCTGGCGGAGGTGTTCAGGGTGGTCCTCTCACCTAGCTGAATGAGCTGGCAAGTTGTCCAGATAAGGCTGAACGATATGGCGAATTTCATGGAAAGCGTAAGACATCGCACGCTGAAACGTGGCCCCAGCGTTCTTCAAGCCGAGCGAGAACTTTTTATACACAAAAGTACCCCACGGACAGATGAATGTAGTCTTGTGTTGATCCTCAGGTGCAATATTCATCTGATTATACCCTGAGAAACCGTCCATCAAGGAATAAATCTCACTTCGGGCACATTCGTCAATGATTTGGTCTATGAACGGAGTGGGATAGTTATCTTTTGGACAGGCGCGATTGATGTCGCGGTAATCAACACAGACCCTAATAGTACCCTACTTTTTATCAACAGGGACAATGTTGGAAACCCATTCTGTGAGGGGGAAGGGATAAATAAAGCCCGCGTTCAGAATTTTTTCAACTTCTGCCTTAATTGCAGTGGCTTTATGAGGATGCATGGGGCGTAAGCGTTGGCGCACGGGCTTCGCACCAGGGTAGGTTGGAATATCATGCACTACGATACTAGGATCAATCCCCGGCATTTCCTCGTAGGACCAGGTGAACACATCTCTGAATTCTTTAAAAAGATCAGTATAGACTTGAATCTCATCCGAAGAACAATTCACTCCCATGTGTATATTCTCAACGATCCTCGATTTAACGGAGATATTGATCAGGATGGTTTGAGTGATATTACTCAGGTTTCCCTCTGAAAAAACCTCGTGCGTCAAGATGGGCGTTTGGAGAGGAGGAGTAGGAACCTGAGATGCATAACGCTCTAGACAATCTGACATTGCCCCCAAGCTAGGCATGAAAGAGGAGCGATGATGTCCATCACCCCAAGGCAGCTCCTCGAGAGACATAGTTTCAATGATGGCTTCATCGGAAGGAAAAGTCTCTTTGAGAGGATCAGGTGAATCGGCCTGACCAAGCCAGGGGGATTGAAAGTAAACATCTAGAGCCATGCTCAAAGGAGCATGCTGAGGCGGTGCAGGATCAGATGCGACAACAATTTCACAGTAGCTGATCTCTATTGGAGTCAAGGGCATTGATTCTCCAAACTCAAACACCTGCTCAGGCGTAGGAATCATGTTAACTTGAGTGGTGTGCGGTCGTGGCGCAGGACAAATACCCATGAGGACAGGGTCCTTGAAGAGACCGAGTCCTACACTGTCAGGGGGATTCAGAATCTGATCCACGTATGGCACGTTGTTCTCGGAGGTGGAGGTGAAGAAGGACAACTAATCCACCGTGACGATTTTTCCCTCATGAGGGAACTTAAGAAGTCGAAAGACGGTGGACGGCACGCATAGCATGGCATGGGTCCAGCTGCGGCCAAGAAGTATATTGTAGTTGAGCGTGGCGTTGACTACCTCTACTTCTACGTTGACATTCTTCCCCTATAAAGTGATCACCAAACTCTCGAGAACACCCAGGGGTTTGGATTCCCGCCCATCAAATGCCTCGAGGGCATTGGGAGAGGACGAAAGGGCTAGAGAGCCAATGGCCTTCCAGCAAGCGGATGACATGACGTAGGTAGAAGCACCTTCATCCACAATGGCCCTATGAATGTTCATACCGTTAATCCGAACTTGAATAACAAGATCAATCTGATGTGGAAGTCGGGGGGTGAAATTCTCTAAATCGAAGGTGAGAAGACTCGAATCGGCGGGATCAATGCCACCGATTGCAGACAGTAAAGCCTTCCGTTGCGAAGGACAACTTTGAAGAACTTCTAATGCAGACATAGCATAAGGCATCTGTGCCAAATCCTCAACAATACTGTAGTGTTGAGTGGCACGAGCATTCGGATTATAAGAAGACCTTCGAAGAACACCTTTAGAAGGTGGCTTCACAACAGGTTCAGGAGTAGGCTTCTCGATTTCCAACGAACCGGAGACAGGTGGGGGAGGTGGTCCATCCGCAACTACCTTCCGGGGTGCCTACTGCAATTTTTTGTAATCCTTCGAACGCGTAGCAACAGAGATAGGTGCAGCACCATTCATCATAAAAACTTGGGACCCAAATGGTACAGATGGTGATGGCTGTTCAACCATCTGGGTCTGTTGAGATGGGAATGGCTCTTTAAGAACTGTCGGAGTCCCTTTTGATCCCTTGAGAAGTTGAATAACTTCAGATCGTCATGGACAATCCTTAGTATAATGGTCTCCTTCACAAATGAGGCAGGGGTACTTTGGTTTACGTTGAGAACCATCCTCAGTACGAGATTTGGATTCTGGCCTTGGGGCGTCGGATTTGGATTTACCTTTGCCCTTCTTTTTCCCTTTGGAGGCTTTCTCCGTACGATTGGCCTGGACGGCGTTCACCTCCGCGGTTTTGCCAGAATCGGACGAGGTGGGATGAGCAGGAGTATTGTTGGAAGAATTAGACTTCTGCTTCCCATTCGAAGATTTATTTGAATTCTGAGATACAGAACAAATCACACCATCCACTGTAGGGGTAGGTGGAGCCTCAGAGGTTTCGGACCATGGGGCATCAGGAAAGATATCATAAAGCATGTCAGACTGAGAATATACAAGATCCAGATATTGGGCACGCGCAATGGCTTGTTCCTCCGTCACACACGCTCCCATCGCAATATCTTGGGCGATTTTATTCACGAAGGAGGTGGTGAACCAGTGAGTTAGTACCTGATCAGGTATATGAAACTTGATCAGTCTACGACGGAGCTGCCACTCATGAATGTGATCAGAAATGTGAGTGGCTTTATCCTACTTCAGAGAAGTCAGGAGGTGCGTCCCGGATTCATAACGAATCGGTAACTGAAAGTGCGTGAGAAAAGCCATGGCTAAGGAATTGAAATCTTGGAAGATGCCACGGGATAACTCGATGTACCACTTAGCAGTAGCTCCAGTCAAAGTGCGCTGGAAGAGGCGCAGACAAATCGAATCATCAACCCAAGAGTTAGACGAACACCAGAGATGATACGTCATCACATGCGCTTGGGGGTCCTCCCCAGCTTTTCCCTCAAACTTGGGGCAATCACCTGGTATCTTGGTAGGAACCAGAGGCCAATAAGGATTATGTAAAATCGGATCATTGGTCAATTTTGAAACATCCGGCAACTCCAAGGTGGCTAGGAACGGCAATGGTGGATTAACCGGCATGCCAGGCCTAGGATGAGGACTGGTACCTGTACTCCACGCTCGTTGGAAATATCCTTGCCCCCAAGGGTTCTGTCCTGTAGGATTCTGACTGTAGGGGGTGTAGGCCGTATAACCAGACTGATTTGGCTACTGGTAACCAGTGTGTGGGGCTTGATAACCAGTGTACGGACCCTGATTATATGTCGGCCCATTGTAAGCAGCATTGGGATTTGGCTGCTGAGTATAGGTAGAACCGGGTGGAGGAGGATAATACTGAGAGCCTCGGGGCTGGTTATAATTCGGTTGAGATTGACCATGAGGATAATAACCGCCCTGAGGATGAGTCGGCTGCTGATAAGTGGAACCCTACGGAGCCTGATAACTAGGGCGCAGCTGTTGATTTGTCTGCGGCATCGAATGAATCGGCTGCTGGGCAGGGTTAATGGAATGAGCGGGCTGCCCTGAGTGAACAGGTTGACCCGACTGAGATGGCTGCCCTGAATGAACAGGTTGACCCGGATAGACGGGCTGCGCCGGTTGCGCAGATTGACCTGGCTGTGAAGGAGCCCCAGGCTGTACTAGATGGACCGGTTGGCCTGGAGGCGGAACACCAGGTTGTACCGGATGGGCCGGTTGGCCTGGTGGAGGAATAGGGCTAGGTGGTTGCTGGTAACCGGTTTGACCTGGACTAGAACCATAGGATGGTCCCAGCTGATATGCAACGTTAGAAACAACTGGATACTGCGGTTGCATAGGTTGAGAAGGCTGGATTTGCCCCCCAGGACCATAGACCGGTCCCAGTTGGTACCCCGGCTGAGGCTGCACAGGTTGACTAGAAGGGCTGTAATACTGTCCTTATGGACCGTACGATGGCCCTTGCTGGCCCGCAGGATAGCCTTGCATGGGCTGCCCCTGTGGGTCATAAGGATAGCCAGGTTGGCCCGAAGGTTTGCCTTGGAAAGGTTGCCCTCGCGGGTTATAAGCCTGGTTATAAGGTAAACCTTGAGCATGGAGGTAAGCCTCAGGAGAGGGTAGACACAAAATGTCCCCGTGCTCATCATACTAACCTGGAAAAGCATACACTAGTGTACCATCCTGTGCATAGTGCGAAAAGTAAGAGCGGTTGGGATCTTGGGAGGATGTTCCAACCTCGGGGTTCGGCTGTTGCAGGGACAACCGATACTCCTTCGGAGAAATGTTCTCCGATATAGAAATCATTAAATAAATGTCTTCAGGAGACGGCATAGCCCTGGCGGAGGGTGTCGTGACAACGGGTGTAGAGGCGGCCACACAAACAGTGGGTCAAATGGGTACAAAAGTAACGGGCGTCTGAGGAGACACCCCTAGTGAAGGAGCAGCTGGCCTCGGAGAAGGAGCTGATACTCCCATAGAGGCTGCGGCGGAAATGATCTGACCCAAGGACCTGTACCCCGGTGGTAATGAGGGACTGGTTGTTGACATAACAGCTGATTCAGAGTTGTCTCCCGGAAATAATCTTCGTGGGAAGAGCTGATAGTCTTCACCAGACGTTGGGATTTCCTCACTAGAATCACTCATGGTTGATCCTGCCGCTAGATCTCATAATAGACGGCGAGGACTAGGAGGAAAGACAGCAGCTATAAAGGGAGAACCCGATGTAAGAGAAAGGAAATCAGCTGCTAATCTCAATTCAGACACAGGGTCAGAAAAGGGCCAATCGAACTCAACTGGTCCCCCAAAGGGTTGCTTAGAAAGAACCGGTCCCCCGTCAGGAAACTTGGAAATAATGGGCTGTTGTGGTTCAGCAGAGGATTGGGAAACCTCTGATGAATCGTCCGTATAAGGACTACCAGTAGACGAAACCGAGGGTTCCGCCACTGTGACAGAAATGAAAAGAGAAAAAGATCAAACACACACATGGGCTGAAAAAGAGTCAAGACACACAATCAAACAGTCAACAAGCAGAAACTAACAAGGCGTGTGATCGTGGGTGATTAATTTTTACCACATTGAAAAATAATAAACTTCATTGTTTCATGTTTTAAGAGTCAAGAAACGGTCGAAAAGGTGACTCTATCTCTTTCAGATTTGATACAAGCGTGAAAAGACAAGCGCTTGGTGATCCTTTCAATTTTAGGGAGTCAGATAGGATCAAAATGACTACTCAGGAATAATAGGCAAAAGGGTGTACCAAATAACCGTGAATTGCAATATACACCTTGGTTTTAATAATGAAAGAGAAATCAACCAAGGACTTTCCGTACGTGCAGGCAATCTCCCCGAATGCTGTGTTCGGTGTATCACAGGTATAGGGTGGCAGAATCGGCTTCCTATGAATAAAGGATTGAAACCTAGCGGGGTCTCCCTTTATATACGCGACGATACAGGGAGCACAAGTCCGTACTAGTGCTGTCTAAAGCCAAGAGGCAAACGACAGCTACTAGGTTTTAAGACGCCGGAACACGTCTCTAGCCTAGACCTCTAAATGTGTTTCGTTAGATTTCAATGTTGCCTTAGTGTAAATTGAGTAAATTTTAAAGTTTATCTTCAATTACGTTTCAGTTTTTAGGCCCTAACGAATGTGTTGTCTCAAAAATCTCCTAAATGCAAAACTACATGCCACAGTACATCATTTAGTTCGATGAAAGCTAGCTACAGAAGAGTTGAGAGATTTTTACATAAACAAAATGATCAGAAGACAATTAGCGATATCTCTAATGCAGCTAATGAAACTAAAAATTTTTCTTCAAAGTTACTAATTACTAATAACGCTGAAAAGATTTTAATTTTCACTAATCAACCAAAAGAAAAAGAGATTTCTTTTCTTTTAATTTTCAATTTTTGATAGCTAGAGAAATGATATTAAGAGAGCAAAAACAGGCAAGTTTCACTCAATGGCACAAATAGTCAGATCTCAAATCATCCAAAAGTCTCTCAAAACCAAGAAAAGTCCCAAAGACACTAATGAGCCATGTAATCTAGGCCCAAAATGAAGCAAAGCGAAATTCAAATGAAAGCGAAATCAGTCACTCAAAAATGCAATAAAATGATAGACAACTGTCAAACGAATGCAAGGAAGCAATCCCAAAGTCGACTGAACGAATGAAAACCAAAAACTCCCAAGGGAGGCTCGACTCACAAAGGCACCTAGATGCCCTAGGGCTCAAATGCAAAATCAAAAGAAATAGGCAAACAACCAAAGGATGGAGGTTACAATCAGTCAAATTCAGCTCCAATGCACTCAAACAGCCGAAAAAACAAGATCAAAATCACAAGTTAGTCTCAGAAAGCATGAAACATAGCAAACCCTAATAGCTCACAGGATTGGCGTGACTGTGAGCTTGAAATTAGTGCTAGAAAGGCAATGGCGCGGGTGATACACAGGCAACCTGCGCCAGTGGGCGCGACTTTCACACTGAAAAGCGCGCCAGTCGAGTTTACTATGGAAAAATAAAAAACAAGCAATCTCAGACACAGAAAAGTGATGACAAGGCTAAAACAAAGCCAAACAAATAGGAAAAACCAGTCCAAAGAGCTGACCAAGCAAGCAAGACCAAGAAACTGACTGGAAAGAGAAGACAAAACTCCAAGTTGTTCAGTCCATAAACCAAACTAGAGATTGACTGAAGCAGCGTTGATCTACTCTGCTGATGCAGAGCAAAAGTGTTTCAAAGGCTATCTGGCTGTGCTTCAGAATCCGTCTATAGTTTACAAATCAAACAACAAGTTGATTCCCCAGTGGAGTCGCCAAATTGTTGAGGAGGTAAATCCCCTCTGCGGACAGAGGCGATCCCTACTAGCCCAGATCGGGTCTAGCAACAATCAAACACGCTACAGTGCAGGTTCCTAATCGTAAATAAACCGACTTGCGAGGAAGGTTTACCTGGAATCCAGCGCTGTCATTTGTAGAAGAGGTGGTGCTCCCGTTCCTTCGCCCTGGCAGATCACAATCCTTACGATCTCCGTGATCGGACACCTGCACATGCAAGAAACAACACAAACGCAAGCATAAAATCCAGTACATACAACTATATGTCAGTCGAAGAGGACATACCTCATGAACATGATCAAGAACAAGAGTGGAACCATAACCGATAGTCGCTTATCATTAAAGAGTCAAAAGAAGAATACAACCATAGCTTCGACGCAGCACTCTCCTTTAGCGGGTCGTCAACACAACATGTCTCGATAAAGCCTGTCAGGGATGGGACAAGCCTCTCTCTCCGGATACTTGGCAATAGTCTCCTTGCTTGGATTTGGCCTTAAGGGAATCAAGAAGGCTCTTGCAGCATAAGGATGTAAAAGCTCTTGGGAAATTGAAGATTCTGGAACTAGCTTGCAATGGAAATGGGCAAGCTTTCATAGAAGAAGGGGAGTTGGGATCCCTATAATTATGGGATTGGCCCTATCATCAAGGAAGCTTCCATGAGAGGTGGAAAACCACTTCCTCTCTATCGAAATCCGTAGCCAAACCTCCCAACTCAAGATAGAAATGAGTCCAGGAATTTGTTAGGATGAAACTTCCGCCTTTTATTTTTAAAAACCACCTCTTAATATGGTTGGCGCGGGTGCGTCTCTATGACAGAGCACCAATTGGCGTGCCCTCTTTGGAGGATTTGCCCCCTTGGCGCAAGGGCTGAACTGTGGAAACGCGCCAATGGAAAAAGAGCTATTTTTAGGGTTTTTTGCAGGGAGATGTATTCAGGGCAATCAAGGCTCATCTTTAGAGGGATGCAATGAAAGTATTTTCAAGTCTTGTCTCTGCTCACAGGTCACGGAATGAGCCCTCCAATGTGCGGGATGGGGATTGTAGGGACGGTGACAAATTGCTGTGTAACAACCCTGTTACGGGTTTTTATATTGTCCCTCACTGCCTTCTTCCTTGTTTATGTTTCTCTTCTCTACTCCTCAACTATTCTCCTCTTCTACTCATGGTTTATTTTCTCTTGTCCAAACTTTCTGAGTTAACTTTTTGTAACCCAGAGGAAATGAGTTGAAGGTATTATTTTACATAAATAATCCCATTTAGACATTGCTAGATCACGTGGTTGATGTTACAAACTGAAGGTATGATTTTACATATATTCAGTTTGATTTTACATATATATTCCCATTTAAACATTGTTGGTTCGCTTTTCCACTGGTGCAAACTAAAGATATGCTTACATATATGGATAACTTTTTGGATCTATAAATGAATGAACAACAATAGGTTAAGTACAAAGGTATATATATAGAGATATTTTCGATATTTTAAAATGATGAAATGATGAAGCCTTGAACATCACTAATTTTTGCTCAATTTGTCTTTATCAAAAATTTTAACGATATATTACTGCTCAAATTATGTATGATCAATTTCTTTTAGAAAAATAGTAAAATAAAAAAAATTAGAAACACACTAAAATAAAGTGAATTAACCGGATGGGTGTTTAACCTAAATAAGTTTAGAAGATAATATATGTAGCATTCCTTCAAGTTTGCTTCTGTGACTTCTTCTGTGTCTTGGTAATCTCGCTCATCGCTACTTTCTATTTATCTAGTGTTGATGCTAATCCCCATCCCAGTGACAAGAAAATACACATGGCTTTTGTCGCATGATTTTTTTTTCTATTGGTAACCATAACCCTTCTCAACTGGGAAAACTATAGGTATGGTTCTATCAACCATTGATTAAATGGTTTAAAAGTAGCTTTTACTTTACAATAAAGAAGTGCCCATTATACATGACGCACAAAGCCTATGCAAACCGACCAGTTCTAGCAAAAATACTGCATCACAGTCGACTTATGGTTCTTTCAAGGAACAAGCTAGAAGATTTGATTCATTTAGGATCAGCCAATGAAATGCATTAAACTGTTGTTAGTTTCATTTTTCCTCTAGTACTTGACAGACTATTCTTGAACCTCTAATTTCTTATCCTACAATGGCCTAAGGTGCTGGTGGATCTGCATCAGTGCAATCATAACCCTTTTTCTTTTGGCAAATAAATAATGCCCAAGCTCTACTTAGCCTTACTAGTGTTGCTTCTCTAAGTACCATTCCATCTAGAAAGAATATAACTGTTGCGACAACATGTCTTTCTGTGGTGGTAGAAAGGACATGATTTTCTTCTCATGATCACTTTCAAAAGGTTTCAATTTTTTTTTTTATGGAAATGGCCCTATTGTTCGAGATTTCGAGGGGCTCATGGAATGAGAGGTACGTGGCTACAATACAAACCATTTTGTAGATTGTAATTGTCTTTTAATTAAATAAAAAACATGAAATAATTGTTTTTATTGTTTTTAATTTGCAATAACCACACACCTTGCAACGTATTAAATTTCGCACGCATGTGTTGCACGTGTCTCTTGTCATGAAATTCTCAAAAGCTCGATCCTCTCTCAAAAAGCACAAATGTAGACCTCGTAGACTACAGTTTATGGGCATTAACATAAATGGAGAAATCGCTACATAGTTGGCTAATTGCATGTGATGGGAGAGGCTCTCTAGAAAAGTACCCATTAGTTTTATAGGAAAGGCCTAGTCCTTGGTGGTTGTGGTTTACTCAGTAGGCTTCCTACGCATTCGACACGAAGTATCATGATCTTATGTGGGTTTCAGGTGACACTCCAGTGAACCTTGAAAATTCGCGTTTGCGGCTTAACAGATGGACAAGAGCTATGATTCATTTTGATATTTATTTATTTCCTATGAGGGAGGTACTCTACTTCCATCCATGATGTCTGGCTCACACTACTTTGGCTGGCATCACCTCTTTTAGTGAGATAGAGACCCCACCTAGAAGGTCAGTTGGCCTCGATCAATTTCGAGCTACCTAATGGAGTAAGCCCCTTCATGTATTAGTGCATAATGCCCCCTTCGTTAATGCCCATAAGTGTAAGGTTGTCAATTATTCAGAAACTCAACCATTCTCATATAAAAAATGCAACTATAGAAATATTTCTTATTCCATGAATGACTACTTAATCTATCGACTCAAAATCTTAATAAAGAAAATCACAAGAATAAACTGTGGTCAGCTTCAATATATTGAAAATTTGTTTAATATTTTACCATGTGCCATATAGACACAGCTAGGTTCACATTGTAGTCGCAAGGGCCAACGCCAATAATAGAAACAAGAAGCTAACATTTCAGACTGACGACCATGGATGACTAGTTTGCAGAGGAGGTGGGTGATTATTAATTTAAAAGTATAGGCCACACATTTATCTATTGAGCCATTTGATGCATAGTAATGTCAATGAGTGAATATAATATACATGAATATGGTATCCTTGATCCAACAACCTAGTCTAGTAATGGCGGTGGATTGATTGTATCTATGTCATGGAATAGTTTGCCAGAGCTAACAATGTGCCCATGTAGGTGTTTCTAGTGTTACTGCATCTTATTAGAAGCTTATCTTGGTTGTGTACATGTACAACAGTAACAAATGAAGAGCTTGAAGACATGGAAACTTATTTCAATAGGGAAGACAACAAAGTACAAATCCCATGTGCTACAAATTGAGAAAACAACCCGAAACCCATATGAATTCCAAGGCCTTGACACATATGAACTATTGTCATTAAAATAATCCCATGTATATAAGCATCCTGTGATAAAGCTTAGTACCAAATCCAGATATCACAAAGTAATGCAGTATGATTAGTCTTGGTAATGCAGTATGCTTAGTCTTGGTTTAGCAAGGACAGTTTGACTCGTACTCTGGCTCAAGGCAGGGACTAGCTGCCTTGCAGCCATCCTTGTTTTATTATTTCAGTTTTATAAACTATCACAAGATACCAATGTGATATAGAAGTTAAACTTAAGAAGATCTCAAAGACCATATGATTTCCAAGACAATGACACATATGAATTATTGTCATTAAAATAATCCCATGTATATAAGCATCTTGAGGAACTTTTGTGATAAAGCTGAGTGCCTAATCCAAATATCACAAAGTAATGTAGTATGCTTAATCTTAATTTAGCAAAGACAGTTTGACTCCTACTTTGGCTCAAGGCAGGGACTAGCTGCCTTGCAGCCATCTTTGTTGTTTTATTATTGGAGTTTTACAAACTATCACAAGATACCAATGTGATATAGCAGCTAAACTTAAAAAGATCGTGAGTTCTATAAAATTATTAACTAGTAATTTTTTTTATGATGCATGTGGCATGTGAAAATGTCTCTCTCGACTAGAATATCATCGGCTTCAAATAATCTATGTCAAAATTGGGTTGGAAAAAATCTATGCGAGATTTCCGTGCCGTGTTTTACAAAGAGAACGAGATTGATGTCCGGAATGTTATTGTATTGGTTTACTTTGACAAATAGCCAATGAATATTAGTGAATTGTTTGGGCAATATCTTGCAAAAGAAATTAAAGAGGAAGACATTTATTGTTCGGAATGTTATTGTATTGTTTTACTTTGACAAATAGCCAATGAATATTAGTGAATTGTTTGGGCAATATCTTGCAAAAGAAATTAAAGAGGAAGACATTTATTGTTCTATCTTAGGGAAGTGTTGTAGGAGTGAACAAACTCGAACCTAATGAATACAGTATTGACTTTTACCATGTTAAATTTAACTTTACAATCTTTTACTATAGTTGTAAATATGTATGTTCCTAGTTATAAATGATATATATAATTATATATTTCTTATACATAATTATATAGATATAATTAAATAAATTAAAGATAATTAGAAATAATAAATAACTAAAATAAAAATAAAATTTATTCAATCTTATATATTATATTTTTTTGTACATAGAGAAATCTATGGAGTTATTTCAATCTCTATTATTGTAATTTTTATTTGTTTCCTTATGCATGTTATATTTTTTATTAAATATTTTTTTTGGTAGATATCAATTAAAAGATTTGAATCTCTTAGCACATAACACTTCATTTTTATAGCCATAACCATTCCAAAATAATAATAGAAACTATAACATTATTATATTAATTTTATATTTCTAATATAACTTTAAACAAATATATAATGATGATTGAATTTTAAATAAAAAGTTAAAAAATAAATATTTATAATGAACATTTTATTGTAGAAAATAAAAATTTATTTATATCATTTTATTAAGAATAGTGATCTATCATTGGGTTGCATTGTAATAATTTTTTTAAAAATAAATCAATTTATTTAAGATATTTAATTTATAAATGAAAAGATATTTATTACTCGGAATTTTAAAGAGTATATCAAATATTATCTTTATTCAAAATCAATATATTTTTTTAATTTATTAATATAAAATAACAATGTTTAATATAATGGTATTTAAATTAATGATCAATTTAATAGTATTTAAATTAATGATCAATTTTAAGCGTTATTACATTTGAGTAAGTTATTATTTACAAATATTTGTGTGATATTAAAAATGTATGACCAAATTTATCATGTTGTTTTTGGTAGGGAGATATTTCATTATTTTATATAAAATATAATTTTATTTTTAAAAATGAAATTAATAGGAAAAAAATATGTATCAATTAAAATTATTATTATTATTATTTTTTCAGAGAAGAAAAAACAACAAGTTTGTATTAATTTATATGATCTATAATTCATAGATGAATTGTATGTTCTGACTAAAGTACAATATTACATATCTCAAAACAAAAAAAAAGTATCCTAGAGAAAATCTCTATTGTTTTGACTAGTTATAGATCCCAAAATGACCCTAGTAAACTTAGATGCATTTTTTATATCATTACACACATTGTGTAAGAAAAAAATATTAGATAAGAAAAAAATTATATATATATATATCTGTTGGATATGTCTTATACCAAGGCACACATTGTGTAAAATAAAAAAAATAGATTAAAAAAAATGTGTTAAATATAATAAATATACTGAAATAAGAAAATGGAGATCTTAAAAAGTTGATGCACAAACTCGAAGAAAATAATCATGGCATTGATGGCACAAAGGAAGAAGTTAACCTCCTAAGAATCTAATTAGAGGAAACAAAGAAAAAAGAATTTTCATCAAAGAAAAATATGAAGACTTCAACTAATATTAAGAAAAAATTAGTTCCTTGAAGATCCAATTAGAAGCAAGAAGAATCAAAAAAACAATGAAAAAACAAATGTGAAAAAAATAGAATATTATGAGAAATATGAAAAAAAAGTTTTCTCAGTAAAAGTTGAGATTAATAATCTCAATAAAAATTTGAAGAGCACACAAGTATTAGAAAACATTCTGGGTTTCCTTAAATTACCATGTGATAAATCAGGTGAGGTTGCTCCCTTAGCTAGATGACAACATTTTGGTAATGTAATCTAAATATTTGTCATATTATGTGTTGTAAATAAGAATATATTGACAAAGACATCAACTAATGGAAATTAAATTAAGTTAGGTTGTTTCTCATATTATGTGTTGTAAATAAGAATATATTGACAAAGACATCAACTAATGGAAATTAAATTAAGTTAGGCTGTGTAGAGAATACATTTCTCTATTTTAAATCAAGTTAGGTTTTCTAGAGAATACGTTTCTCCATTTTAATAGTAAAAATGTATTGTTCCAACTGGTTTTCCTAAAAAAAATTGTTCTTTTCCAATAAATATGAATTTTACCCACATAACTTTCATTATCATTAAATTATAATTAATTTTTATACCAAACCCATTACTATAATGATGGTGATTCCACTGAGACTAAAATTTGGTCTATCGAACCTATAATTTTTTTAGTTCTTAATTGTTTGGCTTCTCGTCTTTCTTGGCAAGATTGGTGTTATAGCTTTCTTTTTCTTCTCTACGGTCTTCCAACTTCCTTTATCTTGCAACTCCTTCATCTCTTCTAATTCTTGAGGCACTGGTATCTCATTTTCAGGATCTGGGAGATCTACTTTACTGCTAAATGAATATTTCTTTTACGCGATATTCGAATCCTCATAAAACTTTCATTATCATTAAATTATAATTAATTTTTATACCAAACCCATTACTATAATGATGGTGATTCCACTGAGACTAAAATTTGGTGTATCGAACCTATAATTTTTTTAGTTCTTAATTGTTTGGCTTCTCGTCTTTCTTGGCAAGATTGGTGTTATAGCTTTCTTTTTCTTCTCTACGGTCTTCCAACTTCCTTTATCTTGCAACTCCTTCATCTCTTCTAATTCTTGAGGCACTGGTATCTCATTTTCAGGATCTGGGAGTGCTAAATGAATATTTCTTTTACGCCATATTCGAATCCTCATAATTGTTGATGCTTGAGAAACTCTCGAGTTCGTTTTTAAATTAATGAGGTATATCGATCTTACTATCTCGTATTGTTTCTGCGCTTCTGATTGTTAGTTTGATTCCAAACTTACATAGCTTAATTCCATAGAAAAGTGGATTCCCGAAAAGATCATATTACGAATTTGTTCAATCTTGAGAGTTCAATAGACCGGGGATATATTGTCAAAAGAGACATTTGACAAAATATTGAACTATATGACACTAAAAAATCATAATTGCAATGTCCTCTCTTAATCAACATCCTGTAATAAAGAAAACAATTGATCAGCTGGCAGAAGCTGAGTCAAAAAATAAAGAGAAATACGGTATTATCATTCTCTCGGACAACCAAGTTTTCAGTTCATTTGAAAAATGCCATTTATACCAGTTACCAAACTAACCGGAAATGGGATGATAGTGTCGATGTTGTTTTGCAAGAATAAACCAGAAAAGGAAACAAGTTTGAGGGCTAAAGAATAGTGGCATTTAGTAAAAATTCAAAAACGAAGCGATACAGTACTCAGAAAGAGTGGAATGATGGTTCAAAACACAGAGGTAAGTAGTCCACAATTTGAAGCAATCAGCCAACAATAAAAAGCTAGTCAAGTGCAGCCGTCGTCATAAAAAGGGACATTTGGAAAAAGACTAGCCAGCAACTATGGTAAAACAAACAAACTCAACTTGCGAATTTCACTGAAATTAGTACAGCTACATTGTTAATCGCAATATTTAATCCCGAAGGTACGTTGACTGATTCCAGATCAATGAAACCCTTCCTTTTTTTGGAAGAAATGTGTCTCTCTGGACTAGAATATCGTTGGCTTCAAATAACCTATGTCAAAATTGGGGCTTAAAAAAAACATCTATGACAGATATCCATAGTCGTGTTGAGATAGCCAGCTTTACAAAGAGAACCGACTGATGTCCGGAAGGTTCTTTTATTGTTTTACTTTGACAAATAGCCCATGACTAGATGAATTGTTTGGGCAATATCTTGCAAAATAAATTAAAGAGGAAGACATTTATTGCTCTATCCTAGGAAAGTGTTGTAGAGTGAATAGACTCGAACCAAATTAATTCAGTATTGAATTTTTACCATGTTAAATTTAACTTTACATCTTTTACTATACTTGTAAGTATGTATGTTACTAGTTATAAATGGATTTATATAACTATATATTTCTTATATATTTAAGGATTTAAATAACTATATATTTCTTAAGATTATTTATTTCAATATAAAAAAATAAAAATAAAAATAGTATTAACAAATATAATAAAAGTTTTCATAAAATTAATTTCGATATATCTAAATTAGGTAGGATAGCCATTAGACAATTAATTAAACAATAATAGTAATAATTTTAAAAGGGTCATTAGTAAATTAGATATAAAATAAATATATTTTTGAAAAACTAAAATAAATAGTTAAGTAATTTAATAAAAAAAAATTTAAAAAACCGGTGGCCCTTTTCATCTCTCTTTCCACTATTTATTGACCTAGATCTTTTTTCTTCTTTGCAGGTTTAGGTTTTCCTGAAGATGAGTCTTGATTTACACTCGAAACGTAGACTAAAAATGGTGAAAAACTACATCTGAAAAACTACACGGAAACCTTCAATTTAACATTCTTATATATTATTAAAATAGAGTTATAAATAATTCAATATAATTATAATTAAATAAAGATAATTAGAAAAAATAAATAGTTAAAATTAAATTAAAAATTATTCATATTATACTTAAAAATTAAAATATTAATTTTTTTGGGTTGTTTCATACGAGTGTGATATTGGGTTACCATTATGTCTTTAAAATTATAGAAATGGTTTATTAAAATATTAATGTTTTTAATTTTTTAGCATTGAATGTTAAAACAATAAAAAAATGTCAAGAAAGAAATTTACTTTAAAAGTAATCTATGACATATATTTGTTTTTATTTATATATTAATAATCTATATCTTAAAGTATGGGTAAAGCAAGTGTTTCCTCTAAAGAAGTCACAAGTTCAAAACAAGGAGAGTATGTATGCCATAGTAAACTTAGTAGTCAAAACCTTAAAATAGGATTATATATATATATATATAATATATATATATATATAAATAAATAAAAATAATATAGTTAATTTTTAGCTCCAAAGAATAATTTAGGTGGTTGAGTTCTTGTTGATAAGTACCTTACCAATTGAGAGGTCATTGGGCCAAATCTCCTCAATACCCTTGGGGTTAGGTCCAAAACAAAATATATAATTGATTTGTATGTGTCTTTTAAATATTTGCAGTGTGAAATATACTATGAGATAGTATACTTTAGTTTTTTATTATTTTCAATTTCATGAATCTTCATGGGTAAATGCATTGTTACATATATCTAACTTTAACTTATATATTAATTATTTTTACAATAATAATAATGATGATATTTTTTATAATTTTTTTAAATATTAATAATATGATGTGTGTTATAACATAAATGTTATACTGTTTATCAACATTTACTAACCATTTGTATATAATTAGAATAGTTATTTAGTATTTTCAATTTCATCACTACTCCTTAATATATTTGAATAAAAATTATATTATAAATTTTACACACTTCAAAATAAAAAATATTAAATATTAAATAAATTTTTATTGTATATTATTATATTTAAATTATAATGAAATAATATGAGACTAAATTCTTCTGGTTTAATAACATCCTCTATTTTGTTTTAAAATTGTAAATATGATCTAATAACAATAGTTTAAAAAATAATTATAATATGATGATAGTTAATTAACTTTTAAATTTTTTTTGAAAATAAATAATAATCTAATTAACTAGGTATAATATGGTTTTTAAATTTACATCATATTTTTAATTTTATCTGAGGTTTCTATAATTACCCTAATATTCTTTCATACTAATCTCTCCAAAAAATTTAAAATATCCTTTTTAAGGAGTTGTTAGCTTTTAAATTTTGAGAAATTGTTAGCTTTTAAATTAATTCTTTCACTTTTAGATATAAATGTTTTTGTATTGGAGTAGCTTGACGAGAAAAGATAAATTTTATGAAAAAAAAGTTAACTTCTATATTTATTTAGAAATTGAATGAAAGTTAAACTCCACAAAAATTAAATGATTTATATTCGTAAATATATTATTGAAATTATTAAAATATATTACTGAAAATATCATATTAAAATATAATATATATAGTGTGACATTTAAAAAAATGTAATTCATATTATAGAAAAAAAAAATCAATTTCTTCCAAATATTAAAAATTTCAAAAATTAATTAATAATTATTATTTCTAAATTATATAAATATAATGATAAAATAAATATTTCTAGATTACATTAAATTTAAATAATAATATATATTTAAAATAGATATGCACTAAATCTCCATTAAATAATAATGGAAGCATAAAGTGTTATACATATAATTACAATATTATATGTATGCTATCCCTGTAATGTCTTGCGAAGTCACGAAGTCTTATTTTCTTTATAAAAACCAACTTGGCGAAAGAGACACACCTGCAATTGCGGTTGAGGGATATTAAACTGAAAATCTGACAATTAAAATTAATAATAAAATACCCAAACACATATAAACACCACTAACGTGTTGTCAATGATAAAATCTGGGTAAACTGCCTTAGGATACATGACCATTCATGCATTGTGTATGATCTTCATTTCGTTTCAATTGGTTAGAATTTACCAACTAGAATTGATCACAAAACTTAGGGAATTCCTTGTATCCAAAGTTTTAAAAATCTTTACAACGGACAGATGAGTTATGAATAAATCACAATCTCAATAGTTTTCCGAAAAACATAAATGTAAAAAGAGGTATTTTCAATGTACGTATATTCTAAACTTAATCTTCACTAGTTGATATTTGGCCAAGACAACCAGGCATTTCTATTGTCAAAAAGCTGAAGTGAATGGAATCCCTAAATTTGTGTATGTATTTTGCATTAATAGAGTGTAAGGAAAACCAAAGTACTTTATAGGAAGTTGGTAACACGTATGCAAATTCAATAGAATGGATTAATTGTTATGCATAGCTTCATTTACTTCTCACGGTCAACTTTGGGGGAGTGCTTAATAGTTACGTTTTTCAACCATTGTTGGCGATTTCAAAATTCAGTCATTTTAGTGATGGGTTTTCCTCATAAATGATGATATATTACGATGATTTATTATATTTGTGTTTGACTGTTTCATAAAAGAAAAAGTAAGAGAAGCCACTTTATTATGTGCGTGTAAAATTAAGTAGTCAACATTTTTAGAGGGTTATTAAAGTTAATTTGGAAAATTTTAATTATTATTTATAATTAGATGTGTAATATTAAATTTCTAAGAAAAATTGGTTGTTAGAAACAATTAAATGATCCATGCTAAATCTCTTACAAGCATTAAATATTAAGATCTAATTTAGAATTAGATAGATTTTAGTAAACTTGATTACACATTTTGGAGTGAAATTTTAAATGAGAATTTATTTTAAAGTGTAAAATTTTGATTATTTTATTAATTTCGGATTGTAAAATGTTTAATGATATTTATTTAAAGATATTCAAACTTTGATTTTATATATTTTATGAAATTTTGATAATTTTTAAAATAAAATAATTTTATTTTATAATTTAAAAAAATTTCTAAAATAATAAAAAATAATAATTTTTTTTCAAAATACATGGAAAATTATATAATTTAGAAAATTTAAATTCTAAAAAAATATGAAAAATTATTTAATTTAGAAAATTTGAATTCTAAAATTTTTCTCACTGTCATGAAAAATAGTTAATGGAATTACGATAAAGTCATTCTACAATTTCAATTTCATTATGTAATATTTATCTATTAAGTTATAAAACTTTTTGAAATACTTACTTAATAATTTCTTAATTAAATAATATTTAATATAAATATAATAAATTTAAAAAAAAAAACTTAAAATAATATTAAATTGTTAGATATTCCCTCACATCTTTCCTACTAAATATAAAATAACACCTTAAACCCTTACAACAACAGATTGAGCATAACAACCTGTATTTTTAATATAAAATCTTACCATATATATCTTTAATATGAAACCTCCCTGTAAAATTAGAATAAAAATATATTTTTTTATCCATTAAAATATAATTTCTATACTATTTAATAAATAATATAAAAGTAATAGATAATTATGATATTTTTTCTCATTATTTATTTTTGAGAATAATAAGTTTAAATATTTTAAGAACATATTAATATATAATGTATAGAGTAATTTAAATATTTTATAAACATATTAAAATATAGTGTATGAATATTTTATAAACATATTAAAATATAGTGTATGAGGTAGTTTGATTAGTGATCATTTTATTATGAAATATTATGTAAATTTTTAGATTCAAAATTAAAATTTTATAAAAAAATTATTATTATTATTATTATATAAAGTTAAAAATTATTAAATCTCACTAGGCATATAAAAGACAACTAGAGAATGTTCTATTAAGGCACTACTTGTTAGCAAAAAATTAAAAATTAAAAAAAATTAAACTTTATTAAAAAGACAGTTCTTTTAATAAATGATTATTTTTCCTTCCACTTGGAATAATGATATGGAGGAATTTTCCTCGATCACTGAGTTGGATAAAGAGCTGGTGGTATGGGAGGAGGCATACCACCCATTATCTATCCTTGCATTAAACAGGGGTGGAGGTGTGGCCATCACACCCTATGCACTCACACATGCCAAGAGCCTCATCTATATACAACTCTATGATGATAGACTTGACCTTTGCTAGGATCTCACAAATTCCTTGCTGCGAACCATTTTTTTTGTTTTGTAAGTAGAGAATGTCCACTGTAGGTGGGACAATTCTAATATCATATCGACCTTTCTAGTTCACTAGGAACTAGAGATCCTAATCCCATGAGAGTGGACTTTGTTAGCAGTTGTATCTCTATAGGATTTTGCGCCAAGTGTAAGGATGTGGCTACTAAGGGATTTTGATCTGGAATCCATGTCATCTACTAGAAAGGAGGGGCTGAAACACTACTTCTAGGAGTGTCGTGGGTTGTTAGGAAGCAAGTAGCACTTCCTATGTCAAATATTTTTTAGAAACTAAGTCTGTATATCTCTACATGGTGGAATTTAATGCTTGGTTTGCAAGGAAACCTAGTGGTATTATAATATTTGAGTTAATTTTGTTTTTAACCAATGCCCGACACCTTTCTCTAGATTCACCTTCTGTGTTTCTATTGTCTCACTTTGCCCCTCCTCTCATCTAGGGCGAGTGCTTAACCATCTTCTTACATTAGAGAATGAGATCCTAATGGGATTCTACAGGTCATGTCCCTTGATTTGATCGTGTTTGGTCTATTGGGTTTCACCTCCTTTGAGGAATACTTACATTTATAATTTTTCTTCTCCGTACTTCTATTCGACATTAGAGAATGAGATCCTGATGGGATTCTAGAGGTCATGTCCCTTCAGGCAAGCCTTAGCATAGATGCAAGCCCAATATATTGTACCATTTTCCACTTTGTCGTCATCCCTACATTGTAAGTGGAGATTCATGAACTAGAATCCTTAACCGCCAATGATCGCCATGCCTATTCTGACTCAAAAATCCAAAATGAAGTTGTGAGTTGGGTGCTTGATCCTCATCACACCAGGGAACCATGCAGTAAAAATTTTAATTATATTAACCTTCATTGGAAATTTGAAAATGAATACGATTGGAGGTTGAGAATTCGACTTATCCACATTATTCATTTTTCTTGTCTACGTTTTGAGTCTAAAACAAGACTCATCATCAGGAAGAACCATGAAGATGATCTTCGGCAGAGTGATCAAATAAAAATATGAGTACCGTACTGAGATCATTGCATTCCTTACTGAAATCTAGAGTAATGAGACCATTGCATTCCTTAATGAAATTTAGAGATTCCAATGCCACTAAGATTCTTACTTGGTCAATATTGGTGCTAGCTTGGTGCATATCGAGGTCATCTTCAATGTGGTATTAAACCTTGAGAAGGATCTACTGTAGAAGACCAATCTCTAGTAACATCCTCTAACAAATGATGACTTTTTTAGGGCTTTTGGTTGAAGTTTTCGTCTTGGAATTTTAATTTCCTAGTTAGGTGCATGGCTAGAATAAGTAGCAACATATATGTTGCTATTTTGTTGAACTTATCAGGGGGAGTTAACTAGACCAAGATTTAGTTCTAAAAAGTTTTGATTTTGTGTCTACAAGACAACAAACCTCATTCTGATCAATTTGGTTTCCCAAATTGTATACCATGATAATAAGGAGGAATGAATTCAAATTTTATAAAAAAATGTTTATGATTCAATAAAAGTTTTTAATCCACCCAAAAATACTATATGGAGAAATGAATCTCTCAAATATATTTAATAAATTCATTAATAAATTTGATAATATCATCATAAATAAATATAATAATAATCTACTTTATATTTTAAAAATAAAAAAAATTATTTCAAAAAATAAATTTAAAATAAATAATATTTTAAATTTCACTATTTATTTAATAATAAATACAATTTTTAATTATTTAATTATATATTAAATTATTAATATTTTAAAATATTATTTAAAATATATATTCTAAAGAAAATATTTTATTTTAAATATATATTAATAAAAAATAAAAAGTATTAAAAATATGTGACAAAGACATCCTAGGATGAGCGTACTTCCCCATGTCAAAATTACTATAACCAGTTATTTTTTTTCTTATTTAAAAAATGTATCCATGAAAAAGTGTCCTTCCGCATATGAGATTTGTTATATTTATATAAATTTAAAATAAAAAATAAAAAATTGAACAATCTTTTTTGTAATAAAAATATTTAATTTAATAAATTTATTTTTGGTATTGTTTCATACATATATATAATATATATAAAAATATTTATAAGCATATAAAATTAATATGTAATTAATATATAATATAAGAGTTGTTTTTAGTGAAATTGTTTGGAAACTTTTATATATATTTTTAAGATTTAATTTGTTTAAAATTTATTAGGAATTTATTGAAATCACAAGTTTTATGAGTAACTCTACACAAATGAAGTGCTTTAAAGGATTTTCATAGTGTTGAAGCCATATATAGAAAGTAAAAAAACTAGTTTAAATAATAAAAATTAAGATTTCACCTCAAAGTTTTTAGCTAAATTCTGACACAAAAAAGTCCAAAAAATGACATTAAAAACAACTCCTAAAATATATATGAAAAATGTTTGAAAAATTTTAATAAAACATTTTTGTCTCAACGTTTCGGGTCTAGAACAAGACCCATCATCAGGACAAATGATGTAAAAAGAGAGAGGAGAAAGACATTATAAATACCAATCAGGAGTGCAGGATAAAGGCCAACCAACCCAAAAGTCAAATGATATTTTCATGTTAAATACAAAAATTAAATTTAAAAGCTCCTTCTCTTACCCTGTCTTTATTACCTTTTAAACCCTGTGGGTTTTCCTCATAAACCTTTAAAATTTGTGTTCTTATCTAGATTTTTTCATAACTACCAAACTTTGAATGGTTAGGCCTTGCCCTCCAGCTCTTCATATTTTATTATATATATTTTTTACCCTTTAGTCTGCATCTATAATCATCACCTTTCATTTGACACCTCTTAATCCTTCCCCCTTCTCATAAGGTATTATTATACTCAATTCATTAACATCAATCTTAAAATAATAAAATACCTTTAGTAATAGCTATATTTAACTATTCCTTAGGCTTATTAAAATAAAATCATTACCTTATTAGAATTCCTTCCTTCTATGATTCCCCTCCCCCCCCCCTTTTTAATGTTAACTTTAATTAACCATTTTTGCTGCTTTTGGACCCCTTCCTTCGCTTGAGTTGTTTTTCAATTCCCTATTTATGACACTTGGTAGAGTTTCATCTTATATTCACCTACATTATAATAAAATCTTGGTTTTAGATTAATTTGTGGCTTTATATTAATATACTCATTTCATTAATATCAATCTTAAATTAATAAATACCTTTAGTTATAGCTATATTTACTATTCCTAAATATTTATTAAAATAAAATTGACATTAATGCCTTTTTTGTTTTCTTTCTTTAAAATTCTTTTTCCTTTTTATAGATAGCAGTGATTAGCATTTTTGCATCCTTTAGGCCTCTTCCTTCACTCTCATTGTTATTTTAGTAACCTCTTTAAGTCTCCTTGTTAGGGTTTCTTCTTTTATTTCCCCTTTTTTATAATTCTTGGTTTTATATTATTATATTGCTTTAATTTGAAACCTTATCTTTAATTTTAGGTATAGCTTTTTAACCCCTTTAGTTTTCTTTATTCAGATTCATTTATTTCCCTTGTTTTTGTTTTTATTTAAAGACATTCTTCTTTTTAGTAACCCTTCATTAATTTAGAAAGCTTTTAAATTTAATTTTTGTATTTAACATGAAAATATCATTTGACTTTTGGGTTGGTCGGCCTTTATCCTGCACTCCTCATTGGTATTTATAATGTCTTTCTCCTCTCTCTTTTTACATCATTTGTCCTGATGATGGGTCTTGTTGTAGACCCGAAACGTTGACACAAAAATGTTCACTGTGAAGATTCCGAACCCAGAAACTCAAAACTCTCACCACTGAAGTCTAAAATCTACAATTTAATAAAACATTCATTAACTTATATATGTGTCCAAAAATTACATTTGATTCCAAAAGATATCTTGATAGATCTACATATTATAATTCCAAAACGTAGAAATCATTTGTTGCGTTCTACTCAAAAACCTTATTGTATTAAAGCCACTGAAATATCCTATTAAAGCGAGTCAAAGATCTCCCAACATTTATGTTCACCCAATTTCATATATATTTAATATTTTTCCAAGTGATTCCCGCCGATTCCTGTGCCTGCATTCCTGCTACAAAATTTGTGGTTGTAACCGACAAAGTTGATTCTTGTTTGTGTCAAATACATCACCTATGATCGCCATTCCCCTATTGCATTGATTACGCTTGTGGAGAGACGTATGCGAAATCAATCCATAGAGAAATTTTGACATATAAATATCCCAAAAAGATGTTTTATGTTCTGCTATTGGGAGTTATATATGTACTATATTCATCCTGATGATCTTTACAACTTGATCAGTAATGCTCAGGGGCATAACTGGAGAATGTTTATCACACCTTTCAATTCTTGGATTTCCCACTAACCTTGAGAGCCAGTGTCAATTCTCTTTTTGAAAAGTCATTACCTTCTTGGCTAAGTATATGCATCTCTAAAAATATTTTTGGTCTCTAGCGAGACACTGCTGGAGAATGGAAAATGGATGAAAATGTGAGATATGTATACAACATAGGATAGGAAAAGCAGGAAACGACTAGGTTCCTAGCAGGATCGCTTTTGGAGTATATCCCAGGTCGGTGCTTTATTCTTCACAAGAAGCCACATGAACAGCTTGGATTTTGGTGGGAAGCAGGATTTCCATAATGTTTTGTCCTTTCAAGGAAGAGGATTTGCAGTAAAATACAATTTATACTATACTTTATTCATTTGTAAAATATCCCACGGAGGCAGGCAGTTCAATTTGTCAATTATTGTGCTATAATGTTTTTTAATATAAAATTAATAAAATTTATCAAAAAGATGTTAACTCAAATGGTTTAATGTGTCATTAATCAAAAAATAATAATAAACAATTATCATTTCATCAATTAAATAAACTACGCTTAGATAACTTTTAATCTCCAAAAATTATCCATAAAAATTGATATAATCTATTTAATCTAACCACTTTTAAATATATAAAAATTATTCAAATCCTTATATATATATTTTTTAAGTGAAAGGCTTTTATATTAAAAAACCCTCTTTAAATGATCTAATAAAGAATCCTTCGATGAAGGAACCAATGAAAAAATTGAATGATTTGAGAGTCCTAAAGATTCGAAAAAGCAAATGCAATCATAAAGCTTCATTCTAAATTGTAATTTAGGTAGATGCATATCCATAAATTATATTGAACATAACCTATATTGGATTTAAGGAATAGTTTTTAAGTACATAAGAGTCATTTGATGATTGAGTTTTATGGAATTTTTTTGGTTTTTGTTTTTTTGGCATGAATAGTATTGGTAGTATTTATTTTCTGATCATGTTTTTGAATGTAATAGACAGTAACTTGTTAGGGCAGACAGTATTAAGTTAAGTGCGTTATCAATGTTGGATAGCTTTTTGACATAGCTAACAAATCTGGTTTCGCAGATTGAGATTATTCAGCATATATCTTGATTGTAATCTACTTTTATCTTTGATTAAATAGAAAATAAAAAAATCTGCTCAACTAAAAAGAATGATAATCCTCCATAACTCTTAATTTTTATCCATCAAATAGAAAATTAAATATTTTTTTATTCACATACTTCTAAAATTATGTGTGAACTGATCACCATGAACACGAATACCAGAAGATACTAAAAGGATTCGCACTGTCCCACTTTAAAAAAAAAAAATTTGCACCATGTTCGATCCCGTATATACGCGCAGAAACCACCAGGCACGGAGTTTATCACTTTAGCAGCACGCAAAATATTTTTATTAATTTTTTGGTTTTTAATAATTTTATTGAGCAGAATTACTGTCGAATTGCAAGGCGGTTTCAGTAAACTAGACACAGAATCGAATTGCAGAATATAATAAATTGAGTCAATGAGCAACACCCCAAAATCAATTTGCAGAATCGGAGGAATACAATACCCTTATCCGAATAATATAATGGCTTGGATATTGATGGACACCCGGAATAGGAATTCCATTAATGGAAACAGAGAGTTCAGATTTGACCAATTGAATTGATTTTTCATCATACTCATCTCTATCAAATTGGAATCTGATTTTCGCAATGAAATGACCAAAACCGCTTATTCGGTAACCCAAGGAACTGAAAATTGAAAAGTATAAAAATAAACAGAGACAAGATATTAGATCTAAGATTTTTGTCTTAACAGAATCCCACATTAATTCGTTCTAAACGTAAATAATAATAATAATTGACTAATCTGAAAAACATTCATCATAAACAAAATATTTTCATATGATTTCCATGAACTCTTTTCAAATATAAATTCATATATTTTGCTATTCAGAGAGATAAGTTACAAAGTGGACGCTTGGAATATATAACTATGAATTCACTTTAAAAACCAGTGGCTACAAACAAGATAGGTTTACGAATGATGCGCCTAACTGTGCAGCTTGCATCACGGCTCTGTTATACTTTTCCTTTCACCAACTAATCCAAAATTAAACAACAAAATAATTTGTAATCCATGACACACCTGCTTTATTACAACAATGTTTCTGCTTGTTCCAGAGCCTGGTGCAGCCATAATGGAAAGACCAGAGAAACCCTAATGGGTATTCCACAACTATTACATATTTGTATATAGTTCTGAAGCTGGAAGGTCCATGCCCAGTACTTCTTCCCAATAACTGGCAGAGCTAAAATCAACCAGTCCCGGGCGCTGAGAATTACTAGCCATGGGAGCTTTGCTATTAAAGAAATTCGGTGTCATTCCTGTGGAACTCTTCTCAGCAAATGGGAAGTTTGGGAGATAGAAAGACTCGGGGTGTGAAGCATAGAAGGGAAAAGGGGCATTATTGGGGCCGAGAGACTTAAGCCGCGCAGATGAATATTGTTCATGATTTTCTGGCATAGATTTCGACAGAAAATATTGTTCGAAGCTCTCGGACTTGGGGGACAAAGTACTTGCTGCAGCAATGTTAGAAGAAGTTATTCCAGTAAAGTGCTGCACCATGGTCTTGAAATTGGCTTTGTCAGTGTTGAGCACCATCGTATGTGGCCGCCGGGATGCTCTGGATCGTTTCTTGCTCATCTTTCCGGCTGCGCCGTCTGGAGAAAGACGCCCAACTGTACCATGGGGCAACGCTGTGGTGGTAACAGAAATTCGTTCCTCGGCCTTCATAGCTGCGCACACTTCCTGATCGGTGCAATGGCGTTTGTAGAAACTACTGTTTCTCATATTTTCAGCCTCCATGGATTTTCAGCTTCTGTGACAAAACTAGACCTTCTGGAAAAGTGTGTAAAAGATCGATCGTGTTCAAGAAGAAAGCGCCTGAATTTATTGCCGGCTCCCTCGTCTTATGGGGCGAAGGAAAAGTCCAAGTCATTCACTGTGGGTAAATACCGTAGTTTAAAAAAAAAACTTAATTAGTCGTAGTCGCTTAATTAGGATAAAATTTGGTAAATATTTTTGAAAATCTTTGTTGTGTAATTTGGATAAAATTTAATAAAAGAATTTTAAAATCTTAATCGCCCAATTAAAATAAAATTTAGTAGAAATTTTTGAAAATCTGAATCATAATAATCACCTATGATAAACACCATTTTGAAGGTGAAAAGGATCATCTTCTCAAACTTTTTAACAAAAACAGTTATAACATGAGTCAATGTCTTAAGGCTTTTCAAAATGCGGAGAAAGGTCCTAAGGGTAAGAAATATCCCTGTGATCGATTATGGGGTGTTCACCTTCCGTTTATCCAAGGTACTATGGATAAAATTGCCAGGATTCTAAAGAAATATAATGTTTCCTCAACCTTTAAGCCCTCCCGCACCCCTTCCGTTTATCCAAGGTACTATGGATAAAATTGCCAGGATTCTAAAGAAATATAATGTTTCCTCAACCTTTAAGCCCTCCCGCACCATTCGGAGTTCGCTTAGATCGGTTAAGGACCCGGTTTGCCCAAAGGATGGCAAGGGTGTTTACTTGATTCCGTGTTCTTGTGGGACCCCTTACATTGGTGAAACTGGTCGATCAATTAGTCAAAGAATGCAGGAACATGTCGCTGACTTCAAGCATAGTAGATCACGCTCCTCTATGCTAGCGGAGCATGCTGAGAAGACAAATCATCACATTTGCATTGAAAATGTTGAGGTTATTGCGAGGATTGACCATTTCTACCACCGCAAGTTCAAAGAAGCCTTGGAAATTGAAAAAAAGTTGGTTAACCTAAACAGAGATGATGGGTGGATGATTAGCAGATGCTAGATTCCTGCCCTTCATTCCTAAAAAAATTAAAATTAATTTAAAATTAATTAAGTGTATTTTTATTTTTTATTTTTTATTTTTATTTTTTTCAACTAAAATTTTTATTTATTTATTTTATTTTTTCTTTTATTTTGATCTTTATTTTTTTCTATTTATTTAATTAATTAATTTATTCATTTTATTTTATTGAAACTTTTACTTATTTATTTATTTATTTTTTAAGATTAATTATCAAAAAGATAACTATTTGATGATATTTGAATCACATAACAATTAATTATTATTAATAAAATAAATATATAAAATTAAAACATAAAACAAATAAATAATTATAATTATAATAAAAAAATATATATGATTATTAAGTATTATTTTTATTAAAATAAATAAAATTGTATAAAATCCTAATTATAAACTTTAAACATTTGATTTTTTATTGATTTTTGTTATTTTTATTTTTATTTTTTATAAATATTTGAACTATTATTATTTGAGTCAAACTAGCCGTTATTTTACAAATGGCTAGTGAGAACTTTATTTTCTATTTAAAGGGGTTTCTTGATCAGATTTTTCAGCTTGTCCTGATAATGAACCACACTAGCTAGTTCGAAACGTGTTGACCAAATCTATTTTGATGTGATTTTCACCGAAAGATCTCAATCACAATTTATGGATCACAGAAGCAAAATTCCTAAGATAATTATGATATTTTTTCTCATTATTTATATTTGAGAATAATAAGTTCAAATATTTTAGAAACATATTAATATATAATGTATAGAGTAATTTAAATATTTTATAAACATATTAAAATATAGTGTATGAATATTTTATAAGCATATTAAAATATAGTGTATGAGGTAGTTTGATTAGTGATCATTTTATTATGAAATATTATGTAAATTTTGAGATTCAAAATTAAAATCTTATAAAATATATATATATATATATATATATATATATATATATATAATTCTAATGAAGTTAAATATTATTAAATCTCACTAGGCATATAAAAGACAAATAGAGAATGTTCTATCAAAGCACTACTTGGTATAAAGGTTTAGCAAAAAAAAAAAAAAAAAAATTAAACTTTATTAAAAAAAAAAGTTCTTTTAGTAAATGATTATTTTTCCTTCCACTTGGAATAATGATATGGAGGAATTTTCCTCGATCACTGAGTTGGATAAAGAGCTAGTGGTATGAGAGGAGGCATACCACCCATTATCTATCCTTGCATTAGACAGAGGTGGAGGTGTGGCCATCACACCCTATGCACTCACACATGACAAGAGCCTCATCTATATACAACTCAAAGATGACAGACTTGACCTTTGCTAGGATCTCACAAATTCCTTACTGCGAACCATTTTTTT